>VYXB01007044.1:369965-381001 GCA_013397135.1 Pachyramphus minor
ACAGTGCTTGATGTGAGGCTGCACCAGTGCAGAACAGAACTGCACAATCACCTCCTTCGACCCCCCTCATTCAAAGCAGGATTCAAGAAATTACATACCTCGTGGCTCTTTAAACAGAAGATGGAAAACAGATTCCTTACTGGTGGATTCTGACAGGACAGATGCATTGAAATTACAACCAGACAGCTCCCGATCTAAAAAAAAAAACAACAAACAAACCAAAACCAACAAATATTCATGGAAACTCATTTAGAAGTCAAAATTTCCCTAATTTCCCTAATACAACAGCTTCATAGACAGGGGTTTTAAAAAATACATTCTTGAATGGAAGCATATGGCCCTTTTTTCCCCTCTTTTGCTTAAAGGTTGTCCCAGTATTTTCCTCATTGTGATGAAGTATAGATATCATATGGATATCCTTCCGTATAGAATTAAAATAACAAACCATCATGAAAAAACCCCAAAGTTTTATGTGTTTTCAGTTAAATAACATCTAGAGATTACATAATAAACTGTTTCGTAAATTAAAAAATTAAATAGCAAAGAAATCCCATGGTGACATGAAAGGTTAAGAGAAGGCTTGGGAGAAAAGGGTTCAGGATTAGCAGTACTTACACAGTTGCAGACAAGAATTGTTTTTTGTTGGCAAGTTACTGGATCAACTAACAGATCACTTCATAAAGACAGAAGATTTAGACATTAGGTTATTTCGCTGATTACTCTCCATGTTGTGGATAATGAAAAATGAGATGGGAAAAACTGGTCTGAAGTCCAATTTTATAAAAAGGCTTTGGAGGTGTTCAAGCAGCCAAAGGAAATGCCTTGTTGGAAATATATGTAGTAGTTAACTCCAAGAATCTGAGCCCAACAGATAGACTATATCTGTATAATATGTCATATAAAGTGTGGTAATTCTGAATTATGAACCGCTGACAGGACAATATGATACACAGGACTCATCAAACAGCCAGGGAAGACTGTCATTTGGGGATATGGAAGAAAATTAAAATAGCTTTAAGAAACAGAGCAATGATCAAAGATGTTCAGGAAGGCAAAGAAAAGCTCTCTTGGCACTATCAAACTTCTTGCTTCTTGTGAGAAGAGAAACAGCCTCAAAATTATTTCACCTCAAGAACAAAATTACAGGTTTTGGAAGCCAGCTTAGAAGTTTAAAATAAAATTTGTAATCTATGAGAAAATACTAAAAGATTTGAAGGGCCCTTTCCAAATATTAAAAGATTGGTGCATAAGAAAAGCCAACACTCCCACTTTAATATATCAATAAAACAACTATAGTCTGAAGGAATTCTTTATTTTTTTTATCCCAGAATGCTAACAAGCTGAATACTGTAAAGTTATACTACTAAAAAGTTTTCCAAAGTTTCAAATACCTGTTATTTATTTTTTCTTTATATCAATCTACACATTCAGCTAAAAAGTAATTTTCACAGAACTAGCTAACTAATCTCTGGAAACCTTCTTTCTTTTCCTCTGAAAAATAATTTCACTTATAAAATTAAAAGCACTAGCTTATTCTTCATGACATTCCAAAAATGCATTTATCAGTTCAGAAGTGCATTTATATGTTGCACATAATTTTTTTAATTGGTAACTGACATAATGGTTTGAATTATGCCAGAATCAGCACAAAGTGATGTTAGCACTTCCATTCTAAACTGCTTATATGATTGAAAATAATTTTTTCTCACATCTTTACTATTTCATTCTAACACAGACTTATGTTTATGCAATAATACTTATGTCCAATGTACTTTGCCTGAAAGAAAAATAACTGTAATTAGCAGACTTGCCTCTGAGGACTTAGTTCAATTACATAAAAAAGTCAGAGAAAGCAGTCTGAAAATATTTTGCAGTGTACATTTGAAAAGTGGAAATTCTAGTTTGGAACTCTTTAAATGGAAAAAGACACAGCCAAGCTAATGTGCATGCAACCTTCTCTTGGACATAAGGCAAGTTTTAATAATCCACAATATGACACTTTGCACACATCCTTACTAGAAAGCAACTTGATACTCTGCCACAGATATCAGCTTTGCTAGTGCAGGTAACACTGGATTCCAGAGGAAACAACTCACCTCCCTTATCTAATTCCTAATTAAGATTGTATGTTTAATATTTTCTGTGACCATGGCTCTTCAAAGTTTGAAATTAATATCCCCTATAAAAGCAGTTGACTTTTTTTTTTTTTTGGAAATTCCAATAGACATTTTGATCACTGAAATTATCAAATCAAATTACCCACGTTGACCAGAATAAAGCACTACAGGTATTAATGAACCAGTAATACTTAGGGACAATTCTTATACAGGTGAACTCTGGGGGTTTCAGTGGTTTACACTGAAGATTTCAGTAGTTTCAACTATTTATAGAAGTTTTGGCTTCCAAAAAGTCTTAGTAGACCTATTATATAGTGGTATTTACGGCAGAGCAATATCATTCAATTTGAAACAGCTGAACTAGTACAAATGGTTGCTAAATCACCCATGACAAGAGTCTGCATACTTTGTAGTTCTGATCATTGGCTCACACCAGGGAAAATCAGCTGCTGTCAAATAAACATTACTCACATGAATATTCTTAATGTAGCTATGAATGGCTCTGTGAATTAGAGCTCTACATTTAAGCACCTAAGTATCTAAACCCTAGGAAGAAAACTTATTGTTCTTAAATTTAGTAAAAATAGCATCTAGTTTTTGGAGGTCCAAGATTTCATCCCTTCATCATAAATTATCAGATTGTTGGTAGTTTTACTTGCTCTATAATTATCCCAAATAAAGGACTGTTTGTGCTACCATAATAGTCAAAATTCTCAGAAAGAAATATTTCAGAGAAATAATGCTCTGGGGTTTGACAAAGCTTCAGAAATGCAAATGAAAGCTTCAGAAATGGCACAGATACAACAATTCCCAATTAATATCTATTTTAATGCCTGAACTGTGCAATTCTAAATACAATTTCAGATCTATCTAGGACAGAAACTGCCTATGGAATGTTACTTGAAAACAAGATAGAGATAACTTCTGTAATCTTCTTTAAAGCATTAAGTAAATCTATAAATGTTGATGTTTACTGCTTGTACACTTTAACTGAGATGCTCTATTTTAATTGTTGACACTTTGAATTCTCTTGAGAAGTGGCACATGGTCTGAAACACAATTTCTAAAGATGAAGACCAGTCAAGCATTTCACTCTGCCTTCTGACTTGCTGTTTGTCAGTTCCCCAATTCTGTCCTCTCTCCACCTCCAGTAACACCACCAATGACCCTGCTGAGTCCAGTACAACATTAAATAAAGGAGGCATTCCAGTAATGTTTTAATGCTAAAATGTCATCTAAGACATTTCAAAGTGTTAGAAAATTGAGTTTTATATTACTAACCCTACAGTTTTAAGAGCTGTGCTCAGAGATGGATTCAACATCTTCTTGTTTCCTGTGAATTTGTGTGAGCTGCTGGCAGGGTCATTTCTACTTTTTGGATTAACATTTTTCAGGAAAAGAAACCCCATGGGTCTTAAAAATAAAGAGGTTTCTTTATTCTTTAGAGAATAAATTAAGACTATTTTATATTTCAGACTAAATTGTTTGTGTTTAATTAATTTAGTTTGAAGGTGACTATTGTTCTGTCTGAATTAATATTATTGTCATTCCAAACTAGCTTGTCCTTTCCTAAGTCTGTTCTTGCATTGCTTAAAAAGATCCTAGGACAAAAATAGGCTCTTCATATCAAAACACATACCTATAAAGGGTAGATCATCATGACATGGGTAAGAGATCTCCTCTTCTTCATAATGTAGGAGTATAAATGGTGTTGAAATAATATTCTCATTAACAAACCGATACAAGCAAAATAAACAGAAAGAAAATGGGAAATTTGTGGAAAAGCAATTTCAGAACTACCAAAGTTTAGTTCTTGATAGGAAAAGAAGTGGACTAGAAGTAACGTATTCATATGAGGACAACTTTCTTATAAGACTCATTAGACTGTGGGATAGTTAATTCAATCTTAATGTTGAAAAAAATCCACTTAATTAGCTATTACTATCCACTGGAATAACATATCTGTATTGCTATGGTATAGTGAAGTTTGTATATTGAAATAGTATTTTCTTCCTTCTGGTAAACTTTGTCCTGAGAACATGAAAGTTCTCAATAAACATAAAGGCCACTGCAGAAATTATTTCCCAGGATATGTAAGGGCCAGAAATACTGGGCTGAACTTGTGCATCATGACTTTGCTTATAAGGTTTTTCCTCTGGAAAGAAAGAAATAAGAAGTACAGTAAGTATTCCTACAGAAAGCAAATCCTAGCATACATAATGATATCCAAAGACAGCTTGAATGCGTAACTCAACTATCTTATTGTGATTAAAACCAATCAAACATGATGTATAGGTCACCAAGAGCAATTGAATTAGAATACTAACATTATAATCAATCTGATTAACAAATTCAAGACAGCTTATAAAGGACAGGTATGATTCTACTTTTATAAAGATCATAGTACAAAATCTATTTTTTTTCAAGGAAAACTTTTCATAAATTCACAGACCACAGAAACATTAGATTAGCATCATGTCAGGTCTACTGATGTGCAGAGAAAAATGAAGACTGAAAACCTCTGATGCATAAAACCCAACATTAGTCTTTCACTGTCTAAGCCAGCTCCTTCTGTCTCTGTCTCTATTCCTGAACAACTCTCTGGGACAAATGAATGCTCTATAGTTAGAAAGATGACTGTTTTCACCAAAACAATTAAACAATGCAGTTCCAACTAATATTTCTCAGAACTTCACAATCTACTAGGCTTTAGATGAAATATTTAAGCTCTATAAATAATTTCTGCTGAAGCTGCTTCAGGGATAAACTGGATGGTTTTTCTCCATTATTTTGTGAATAGCACATTGGATTGGCTTTTTTACAAATAACACTTAGTAGTATTGGGACACTAAACTGTGCTATCTGGCACCAGATTTATTCTCAATAAGCCAAGCATTTTGCTTCTCTTAATTGTTCTTGTTGTACAAATCAGAATACCAGCTTGCACTTTCCACTGCAATAAGGCAGCCCATGAGATGCAGTGGGAACCTTTACACTATACAGGTAATACACACCTGCAATTCAAAAGATTATATGATCAGTCATTTCCTGATCAAATAGGGTGAGTTGCACAACTAGTAATTCACAGCACTTCTAATTCACAGTGTCTGGCCTAAGAAAAGCACAAAGGACAGATGGAGTGAGAGGGGAAAATGCCAAGGGCTAAAATTTTAGCAGAAAATTGCATTACTAATAACGTTAAAGTTTACTCTATCTTCAGCTGTTCCAGGGATGATGAGTTGATGAACAAAGCAATTCAAAAGAGAGTTATACCAACAATTTATCAAGGTACCTCCGGACTGAAGCTTGACCATTCATCATGTCAGTCCCTTACCCTAATTTACATTGCACTCTCTGTCATCATCCATGTCATTAACAAAGGTCTTGAATAATATGGGCCCCAGTGCTGACCCCTGGGGTACAACAATCGTTACCAGCCAGCAGCTGAATGTCAAGCTGTTGATCACTATCATTTTAGACCAATAGTTCAGCCAAGGTTTCAATCCACTCAGCAGTCTGTTCATCAAGCCTAGACACCCTCAGCTTCCAAACAAGAATGTTACAGGAAACAGTGACAAAAGTCTTAGTAAATCATAGCACATTACCTTCACTGCTCCTCCCTTATTTGCATAATCACTCATTTCCATACAGAAGGCAATGACATTAGTCAATCATTTGCACTTAACAAACCCATTTGGCTACACTTGATTACCTTCTTGACCTTCCTGTGCTTGGAAATGGATTGCAAGGGAATGTGAAATTCATGGGCTACACACATTGCAAAAGGACATGTCCAGTGATCCCACCAGGAGCTCAGGTGAGGCTGATCGTCCTATAATTACTTCAGTCTTTGTATCAGTTTTCAAAGAAAACTACATAGACTTCTCCCAGTCAAGAAAAATATCTCTTGATCAGCATCAATTTTCATAGAAAACCACAGCCTCACAATCACACTGACCAACTGTTCTATCACTCTGTGAATTTCATCTGGATTTGTGGATCTGAATGCATATAGCTGCTTTAAGAAGTCCACAGCCTGTTGCTTCCCTAAGAGCTGCCCATTTCTCTTTCAAACCAAGTCAATATATGCTGCTTTGGGAGCAAGTTTTGATTGCAGAGAGGCAAAAAAAACCCCCTCCAAACTGTTGAGCATGTCAGACTTTTCTGCATTATCTGTAATTAGCTGATTCCCCACTATCCATCAGTGGACGTATATGTATTTTCCCTAAGCTTTCCTTAGCAATTAGCATAGCTTTAGAACATCTTGTGAATCTATACTTGCTGAGTTAGATTTCACAGCTGATGGGCTTTGGCCTTCCTTTCACCTCAGCCAGGTGTAGTACAGGGAATACATTATTTCCATTGCTAGGAACAGGCCATAGGGCTTTCTATTAAGTCACAACAGTGCAAAGCATCAGGGACTTGTCACATTGCTTGGACCTCAGTTACTTCAGCTGTAGCAGCACATAGCCAAAGTGGCAACTGTTACCATATTTGGTTTTCAGCTTCAGTTTAGCAATTTATAATTTTGTGGTATTATCCTAAAGATAGTAGGCTGTAGCTGCCTGTGTTTCAAACCTGCTCTGATACAGTGGAGCTGTATAATATGGTACCAGACTCCTGTGAAAACAGTTCACTTGTGAGTGAGCAGCATCTGGAGCCTCCACCCTCTGGCTTGAGTTGCATTTAAGCTCAGGCTCCTGCTGTTGGTCCCTGCCCAAGCTACGTCCCAGGCATGCATCCCATTGGTCACACACCTTGCCAAGCCCAGCCTACTTGATTTCCTGGCCTGATCAGGGACTTGTCCTCTCACTGTGGACTTGGCTGTAAGTCATCAGAGAATTGCCTGAAATTGGTTATTGCCACCAGAGATGCTGTGTTCTTCTTGTTTGGATACTGTGGGGTTGCAACCCTTGCTCGAATCTTGCTGTCACCTGTGGCTTCTGTCTCACATTGTTTATGGAGCAGCCTGTTCCTGCTGCTCCCTGACAGCTAGTATGATTACTGTTCTTCTTTTTTTTCCTGTTTGCTGCCCAAGCTCTGTGCAAATGTATGCACAGATATTTGAGGGAAGAATGCCTACAGAATCTTCTGGTCTCAATCAACCTACTCCAAGTTTCTTTGGATGTACTGATCTGAGGGAGTATTGATCCATGTATTGGTACATGAATGAAGAGCAAGGTATAATAACTTCAAGGTCAGATAAGCCTTGGCAATCTTTTCTGCAGCATCTCAGATCTGAGCCTTAGGAATGCATCAAACTTCCTGGAATGATAAGCTCTTAAGGAAATCGGCAGCCTTTGTCTCACAAAGGGTGAAAATCTCTACCACTAGCACTCACTGGTTCCTGTTTAATAGTGTGGGTTCTAATCTGAAGACCTGAGATGCTCTCCCCCCTCGATAGAACTTTTTTTGTTTTTCCTTCCTCTCTTTCAGAGTCTTTTAGAGGAACACCTGCAGATGAAAATAGAGAATCCCTCACTGTTGTGACTCTGTGTCATCTTGATGCTCCTGTCTTCTTTTGATCACGTCAAAATTCTCAGCCTTGAAGGGTGTGTCTTTCATTTTTGTAGTCTCTGCAAAGGTCCTGTCAGTTCCTTAGTATTTAACCTTGGTGCAAGAAAGTTCCTGCATCTGGCACCACAGGAATTCTACCAGAGCACACATCTAATTGGTGAGGCCACTGCCATTCCCACTGCAGTGCCAGGGAGAAACCTCAAGAACTCCCAACTGCCTTAGAGCAGGGTTGCAGCATTGACCCTTCAGACTTCTGTCTGGGTTACAGAAGTAATGATTGCCCCATCCCAGGCCTGAGAGTGGCTCCTGTGCTGTGTAGTCAACATTTATGCTTCCTTTTCTACTACGAGGTGCACTTTTGAGACTTTTGTATGTGCACTGAATGCCAAGTAGTGCATCAACTGCCCTGTTTCTATGTGCAGAGCAAGTCTGTGCTGCTCCTTGTCACTGAAGGATGCCTAGAGGCCAGATAAGTAGGCAGCTGGACAAGACTCTACTCCTCTCTCTGCCAGGTTTCCCTCTCTGCCAGGACTCCTGCTCAGCAGGTAAACTCTGGCACTGCCCCCAAGATCCTGGCCATGATTTACTTGCATGCTGTTGCTTCCTTCAATGCTGTCCAGAAGAAAACATCAACTGAAATTCAGAAGTGGCCTGATCCTTTACGAATGGAACTCTATTTTGTGACAGTCGTGACAGAAAACTTTTCAGCAGTTAAACCTGGGAAACTAAAATCTGCAAAAAAAACACCCATTTGGTCGGCAGAAGTATGGAGCATTCAGTCATGAGACCAAAATCCTTTTGACCAGGTACCTTTTAGATAAACAAATCTCCAAAATCCTCCATATGTTAACTGCATATGAGGCCAAAGCTACATTTCTTTGTATCCAATTCATATTCAGAAGGTATGATTAAAAAGCATGAGTGTAATGCAATAAACATGAATATGCAATTTTTAAAAGTCACATTTCCTTCATTTATATTATGTGCTGCAAACCCCAAATCACAGCATGAGTGTATAAACACAGCTTAAAGCATACCTTGCACAGGTTTGATTCTGCTGTTCTCTTATGTTCTTGTTTCTTTTTTCTATTTCTCTTATGTTTATTTGTGAAGATAAAATTGGAAGGTTTATCTTCAATTTTTGTTATATGTAGATGCCAGAAAGTGCTTTGGCACCTGTTTTCTGATGCTACAATTTATGTTGGACTAGGAGGAGTTTCAAAGAACTTTCTAAAGCCCTCTGCTTCACTCAAAGACAAATTTCCTCTTTCACTAAGTAAATTTCAGTCATCAAGGAGAATTTGGGATTTAAAACTTGAGTTCTTACAGCATTCGTGATATCTGAGTATAGACAGGGACTTGTCAATCTTTGATAATTGTGGAACTTGAAGTATGTTTGAAAATATTGCTGAAACATACTTGCTTAGAAGGCCAATCAGAAAAAAAAACCACGAACAGATCTGAAGTGTTTTGCCCTTACTAACTCCATCAGTTATTTGCAATCTGACCATACAATGTAAAATATTTGAAGGTAACAGAGGAACAAAAGCAAAACAAAACTTTAGCTAGTTGGCTTAGATATACATCTACCAAAACACATCCCAGGAGTCTCCTGTTCCCTAAATGTTACAATGCAGTCCACAGTCAACAACCAGGTGCAGTTACACATGAGGTTGTATGACCTAAGAGGTCTACTGTGAACACTTGTTAAAGGTTTGTGTTCTTTGTTCACTGCCACAGCCCAGTCTTTTCAGGGTGGATGTGAATGATACACGATGTCTCTATTGCCAGAAAATGGAACAAGGCAAATTTAATCCCATCCCTTACACACTTTTAACACAACCCAAGGAGCTTAAGTTCCTTTCTCCCCCCCAAAATAAAATTCCAAACCCCTGTACCTGTCAGCACGACATCTGCCACCACATTTTCAGAAGTTGGGTTTTTGAAGGATACGATGGCAGAAGAACACTGGCCAACACAGGCACTTATGGAAGTTGTTTCCATCAGCTGAGGAGGAAGACCAGTTCCCAAAAGTAAAAATATCCACTCTTGAAACTGTAAATGAAACATGTCACTGTTTTATATTTGATACTGATTTATATCTGATTATATCAGATCTGTACATTTTAAACCATTTTGCCTACTTATTTCTTCTACTGTTTTATGTCTCTGTTATAAGTCAACTGTTGTTTAACTCTTTCTTACTGTTGTTTAACTCTTTCTTACTTCTTCCTTCAAGCTGTTATGTTACTCTAAGTATTGCTTTCTGAAAATCAATAGCTCCATTCTGGGAGATATTCACCTCTCCTTTATGAATTTAATTTCTGTCCTACTTTGAGCATGTACTATTTAACTTCCATCCAGCTACTCAGAGCCTCCAGTGTAGTGAATGGAAAGATGCAGGTGGCTGCAAAAGGGCAACTCAAAGCACATATATTAGAACTTGAAAGTAGATGAAGCGAGAAGTTCTCTCCAGAAGACAAAGGAAGAAAGGAAATAATTCTTTGATGAGTCAGCAGTAGAATCACACAAAAAGCTAAGAGTCCTACTCCAAAGATAATAAAGAACATTAACCTTTACACACAGAAAAATCAAGAATAATGGAAAGAACTGGTAGATATACAGTATCACCACAGAGCAGAAAAAAAAAAAAAAAGGAAAATAAATGTAATTGTTCTGTTAATTTTAATCCCTTTTGTTCACTGTGAAGGTAAAGAGTCACCTGCCCCAGATTTTAAGGTTATAAAGAGTGATGTTAGTAGTGCCACTCCTTATGGAAACTTTAAATCTGAATAAGCAGGAAAGGTGAATGGTAAATATAAAAATACTATCATTAGTTTAAGGAAAATGTTTAATTTGTACATTTGTGTCGCTGCCTTTAAATAATAACAATACAGACTAAAATCTGAGGCTTATTACAAACTGCTCAAAATGATCTTTTGATCTGTTTTGTTTATTATGACTCAGAAAGGTATGCAACACAAAGAAAATAGAAAATAATACAGAAAAAAAACCCACTATTTTCATTATATGAAATATTGTATTTACTTCTGCATAGTCTGAAAAAAATAAGGAAAGTCCATAATAGGGTTCAAAAAATCCAACAACAAATCTGGAAATATTTACAGTAAGAAGTGGCTAATATACTGAGACTTCTCAGCATAAACAGAGATAACTAAAATAGCACATTATATACCTTCAGAAAATAGCTTTGGACAGTAGAATTGTATGCTTTTGTTATCATTTTATGGAGAAATACTCACTGCAACAAGAAAAAAAAAGACATTTTAATCTTACTGATGGCAATTTTTAAGTAAAAGGCTACAGTGGTCTACACTGGCTTGTTATTGATACTTTGTGCTTGCTTACAGAGAGTAACAGAAAAAATGTTTGGTGGTTTGT
>VYXB01007044.1:381467-402407 GCA_013397135.1 Pachyramphus minor
TCTATTACCTACTTCATTTGATTCCAGTTTGAACCTGTACAAAGAGCTTTTCACAATGACACACAATCAGAAATAGTTAAGGTTTATCCTCTAAGTAGTTATTTACTGACCTGAGATTAGACAGCTATTCAGCTATCAGATGGTGTAAGTGTCTGCTCAGATATATTTAATCAAAGGAAAGGAAATCAATTTTGTAGTGGCAGGGGTTACATTAAAAATTGTTTGAGGCATCCACTGCTGATGACAAACATTCTTCAGGTCTTCATTAAAAAAGGCAGTTATACAGTTAAGCAAGTATTCATTGTCAGCTACCAGTACAACAATTAGCCAACCAATATAGTTTGGGATTAATTTATTAAGGACTGAGTAATGAAAATAAATCAAAATTTACAAAATTCTAAAGATTCAGGTATAAAAAGAGCTATTGGTTATACCAGTGGATTGAAACAGTTAAAGGGGGTCTGGACAAAGCAGCTGGGAGGATGGGATACTGGCTTAAGTTCACTAGAGATAAAAACCAGATTACTTGAAAGGAGATGTACTGGATGACAAGATTCTGGTGGTAAGACTCAATTTGTTTCTGAATGGTTTAAATTCAGTGTTGCATTGTTTTATTTCTTTTCTAATTGGTGAAGAGTTTTTTCCCTTTTTTTTTTTTTTTTTTTATTGGTGAAAATTTTTTTCCCTTTTTTTTTTTTTTTTTTTTTTTTTTTTTTTTTTTTTATAGATAAGATTCCTGTGTACCATCCAGTTCCAGAGAAGATAAGGACATTCTGTCCTCTTGAACTGACCTTGGATATATAATATTCATATGAAAATTGCTGTCTCCCTGTTTTTATCCTTAATAAATATTTAAGAGAGATTCTGAAAATAAATGCTGTGCTAACACCACCTGCAAATAACCTGTCTGTTCAACATACTTTATCAGGAAAAAAATTTGTCATATCACTTCCTTCACTATTTGTTTTCTTCATATAAAAGAATATTTGCTTTTGAAGTATTACTTAAAACACTACTGAAAACTCCTGGTAGCATTCAACTGGAATAATTCACAGGTCAGCAGTCTATTAGGATATCTGAAAGTCCAAAAAAAAATACAGAGAGGAAATTGCAGAGAAAACAAATGCTTCATTTAACCACAGCTCATATGAAATATTATCCTTTACATCATATATCAGTTTTTCTTTTGGATTCCAGATGTAATTTAAAAGCAGCTGGTAGGTCACATTGATGACTCATGTTTCTCTACTTACCTGTTTCTTATTTAAAATTAGGAAAATTCATAGAGGGAAAAAAATTCAACAATTCTAAAGTGTTCAAAGTAAAAACTAATTTCAAACAAAATGAAAGGAAGAATTCACTTTTTTCAAGTGTGTGACCTTCCAGAAGTCTGATCAGATAAAAAAATGTAAGAATTTAATTTTGTTTGGGGTTGGGAAAAACAGTAAGAAATTTAATTTCAGTAGTGCTAATGCTAAGAAATGTCAGTCCTCTAATGTTAAAAACAGCAGAACTAATTACTGAGCAAGCTAAAATTATTCATTACCTATTATAGCTCCTAGGCCATTATGCCTCATTTTAATACTGGTAACAGAATAATTTCTGTGTAAAACTAAGGTTAAAACAAATCATAATTTTTAACATCTTCGCATCCAGCCATCAAACTCCATCTTGACCTACAGGCTGAAGCCCTTACTTACTCGCCTATTAAAAATATTATCTAATCCAAATCCCAAGTGTTGTGGGCAGCAAACATATTATCATACCTTTGAGGACTTGAAGATTATCGTTGCCTGGTGAATGCGTTTTCCAAGGGCAGACGGATGGAATTGCACGGGCAGTTGCATGATGGAATGAGGAGCAACGATCAGCTGTACAAACACAAGAAAGAAACAAAAAAAAAGGGTGGGGTAGAGAGCAGAAGGGAGCAGAAATCACTTTTTTTTTTTTTTGGCTCTCTTTCTGTTTTGTGCTTTGTATCAACAGTGTTGATGTTTATGTGATTAATGTGTTCTACCTGATGCATTCTCCCCTCTCAGCGAGCACAGGCTGCTAAGGCAGCAAGTGCAGTAAACAACCCTGGTGGCAGTCACTGCACGTTCACTCCCCAGGAACTACAGAGCTGGTGTTATATAGATTGCTCCAAGGACATGGACAGCAGCTCACAAATACCCTTCAAACACGACTTTGGTGTCTGATGGTACTGATGGCACTGAAAGGTTATCACACTGACCGCCACAGACACAAAGTAGCTTTTAAGGGAAATGCAGGGCGAGTTTTAATAAACTAGTGCTTTGTCTGTCTTCTGCATACCCTTATCTAAACTAACATTGCAAATAACATTGCTAGTCTTCTCTTCACCTGAAGTATACTTGAAACACTTGAATTGCACAGGGAAAAGCAAAGTAGCTGACTACAGTGGAGTCATAAATTTTAAAAACCAGATAAGCAGTGAAAGAATAGAATTATGAATAACAAAAATACCAATACATTGAGAGAGTGGTCAGCTAAAATCATTGAATACACAATAACTGTATCTGTTTCTTCAGCATCATACATGTTTAAATAATGTTTGCATGTAAGAAGAGATGAAAAGCTAATTCACATTATGAACACAAGACGTATTTTATAAAATGAAAATAATTTACAACTAATAAAGGTCAAAACAACACCCTACAACAGCTGGTGCTGACAAGCCCTTTTTTTTACAAAAAAAGGAAAATGTCAGCCCTGGAAGAAGAGGCCACTAACAGGCAGTGAACAGGAGTTATTAAAACTACTTTTATTTTTTTTTACTACATTTAATGGTTGCAACCTGACTGCAGCAACAAGCCATGCAATCTCTTCCCACCTCAAAAGTTTGACTGCCTGTGCCCTGATATGGTGCTTGAGCTTATGGCACCACAAGTCTCAGAGACACAAGGATCCTGACTGGAACAGGGATGGGGGCCCACTGTGGCACTGGGACCACTGGCCATGACCACAGTGCTGAGGACAAACTGAAGGCTCCAAAGGGGGAAGCAGGGACAGAGGTGTTCACTCCCAGTAGAAACCCCTAATGAGGCTTAAGTTGCTTTTCCTCTCTGCCCCGTGGCTTTCCCTGCCATCTCTGAGCTTGACCCTGGCAGGGTCTTGCCAGTCATCTTCTGTAGGGTACCAGCACAATTAGGGACTGGGATGATGGTGTGCCTTGAGCAGATATTCCTACTGATGTCAACAGGAGATACATTGTGCAGAAGAGAAGACACAGCTCATATGTGCTCAACTAAGACACAAAATATGAAATGTTATTTTTCTCTTTTGGGGTGCAAGTTTTAAAATAATACACCAGAATCCCGCTGTAACAGTTGACTGAATATATTAACTGTCTTGTCTTAATGATGAGGGGGGTTATTGCATTTTTTAAAACTTTACAATTTAAATTTTGAAACTTTTTACAATTCCCACTTCATGATAGGAAACACTCGTGGAAGGATAAGCAGATGGGTCTCATGCACTGTGGGCTCACTCCTGCACCCCCACACTCCACAATCCCATGTATTCCATAGGTGACTGATAACTTGAAAGCACATTTGCCACCAGCACTCAACTGCCATCATCCCACATTTGTCACCTTTGCAAGGTTCTGTATTACCCAGAGCAACAGATCTGAGGAAGACTCATCTCCCACCAACCACCTCCATCCCTACTTGCCCCACTGCCCAGAGCTCATTTAGCAGTTCATCATCCAAAATGAGTCTGAGTAGCTCATTTCTCAGTCAGTTCCTGGGCATGCTCAGAATCCAGAGACCTTTTTTTGAGATTTTTTAACTTTCATTTGTAGTCCAGTTCTTACTGCAGCCAGACCCATTTATCAAACGAAGACTTACAAATGGAGAAGGAATCATGGTAGAAAAAGGACTTCCTTTCAAATACTTTTGAAAGAAATGCAAAAGCAAGTAAAGTCAGGTTGTCACAGAATGAGAACACATAATTAAATTAAAGCTAGGATTTTTAAATTTCAATCAATTTCACAAAGAGATATACATTATTTGGAATAATAACTCTTCCATAAAGATGAAAACAGACAGGAGTTCGATTTTCAATAAGCATTACTTGACATATTATCATTACACAGAAAATGCACTGCCACAATGGATCTAAATAATCAACATGGAGTTATGATAATCCAGCAGACTGCCCGCTCTGAAAGCAGAAAGGATTTTTATCTTTTACGCTATAGATGTGATTTTAACTTTCGGGGGTTTTTTTGTATTATACAGATGATTTCTGAATCCAAAAAGTAATTTATTTTGAAATAAGCTGGGCAAAAATATACTGGTACATTATAAATGTACTGTTCCCCCAGAAACTCACAATGCCTAATATGCTAATGAAAAACAAGTAAGGAGTTCTACAATAAACTTATGTGAGTTCATTTTTATTTCCACTGTAGATAATTTGGCACCATTTATAAAGTTATTTAAAATTACTAAGTTGACAGGAAGTGAAACAAAAATTAGCTGTAGCTTGTTAAAAAAAAATAAACACACAAATAAAAGGAAAAAAAATATGAAACCCTAAATTACATTAAAAGAGAATCCTTGAAAGCTTTTATCAAATTCTTGAAAGAAAACCAAGATGGTCTATTCCATTTAAAGCTGTTTTAGGATACAGTTGCAAAGCTGCTAACAAGAAAAGCATACTTTTCTCATTATTAGCAGTTTTCAAAGAGGTTAATGGAGCTGCTTCTAATTTACATGAAGCTGAAAAGAGATTTAAAGCCTTCGAATTTCATTGAGAACTGCCTTAAGCACCTTGAAGTTCAGGAATACTTGAGCCTAATCCAACTGGACCTCAGGAAAGCCTATTATTAACAATGTCAGTACTTGAGGTTGAATCAGATCTATAGAAAATAATCCCTTGTGGTATTTCAGTAATGCCTTCTGTTCCAAACTGAAACTGGAACAAAATTCTGCACACATGGAACTATGATATACATATTCGAATTTGTTTAAATTCTGAAATATTAGTAAAAATTTTTATTATTAATTTTAGCAAATATCTCCAGGGAGGAAAAAATTTTCTTTGACAGCACTGTTGAAACAAACTTATCTAACATAACTCAGTGACTCACAAAATCCATTTGAGACATTTTCTGACTGACAGCCCACTATGTTCAAGACATCTTAGATGACATAATAAAATTACTCACCTGACTCTACTGTCTTCAAATATTATCTATCTTAATTGGACAATCCCATCTTTAATCTATTGTCCTAAAAATTTGCTCTTTATTTTTCCTCTTAATTTAAGGATTGCACAAAACAGAATCTTTCTGCTGACAGAAAGATTCTCTCTTTAAAGAGAGAAGAAACTTGAATAATTAAGATGGGAAACCTGTTCCACACACAAAAAAGGCTTTGAAACAGACATTAATGTAAACTAATACCTGAAACATGGGTTATGGATTATAAGAACAAGGAGCAATCTTCTGGAAGTTGAATGCAGTGTTGTGTGGATGGACTAAAGCTAGGATGCAACATATTCAGGAGAAACAAATTCACATCTGGAGTGTCATGTCCAGTTCTGGGCTCCCCAGCTCAAGAAAGACAAGGAACTACCAGAGACAGTTCAGAGGAGGCTACAAAGAGGATGAGGGGTCTGGAGCATCTGTCTCATGAGCTGGCCCTGATCAGTCTGGAGAAGAGACAACCTGAGAGGATCTCATCAATGTATATAAGTATCTAAGGGCAGAATGACAAGAGGATGGGGCCAAACACTTTCCAGTGCTGCCCAGTGACAGGACAAGAGACAATAGGCACAGAAAGTTCCTGTTCCATTTGAATTCCATTTGAATATGGGGAAAAGCTTCTTTACTGTGAAGATAACCAAACACCGTGACAGGCTGCCCAGAGAAACTGTGGAGTCTCCATCTCTGGAAATATTCAAAACCTGCCTGGACATGATCCTGTGTATCCTCCTCTAGGTGAACCTGCTTAAGCAGGGGGATTTGGATTAGATGATCACCAGATCATGATACATGATACATGAAATAAATACTAGATATTTGCATATAGCAAATTCATCAAAGCTACTCTTTAACTGGAAGAACCGTCGTTAATGAAGAACATTTCAGAATTCAATTCATAAATGATATACAGGACTGAAGATTATATTAAAAAGAAAAGAAAGAAAACTACTGCAGTTAGTGCTGAATGTGTCTTTTCCTAAACAATGCAATTCAATTCTTGGTGATCCATGAATCTCTAGTAATAAATTAAGAGAGATGAAAGGAGAAAATTTTTTTGTTATTTTTAACTTCCTCCACACGGTAATACACAATCTGCAGCAGCCATAAGTCACTATAATTAAATCTAATTCACTTCTGTGCCATATATAATACTCCCAGACAATTAATATAATTTGCATCCATTATGTTTCTTAGCTCCTATTCAAATACCAATTGATGAAATTATTAGTATTTGTTCTCAGACAACTGCAAGAGAAGTGTAGGGAAGAAGAACAGAGCACTCTATGTAACCTTTGTTGACCTCACCAAAGCTTTTGATACTGTGAGCAGAAAAGGTCTGTGGCAGATTTTGGAACGCTTAGGGTGTCCACCCAAGTTCCTTAAAATGATCGTCCTGCTCCATGAGGACCAGCACGGCCAAGTCAGATATGGTGATGCACTCTCTGAGCCCTTTCAAATAACTAATGGAGTGAAACAGGGCTGTGTTCTTGCACCAACTCTATTCACAATCCTTTTCAGCATGATGCTCCAAAGGGCCATGGTAGACCTCGACGAAGAAAACGGGATCTTCATCCGATATCGTACAGACGGCAGCCTATTCAACCTGAGGTGACTGAAGGCCCACACCAAGACCCTGAACCATCTCGTCCGTGAGCTGCTTTACGCTGACGACGCTGCCCTCGTTGCTCACACAGAAATAGCTCTGAAAAGTTTTACATCCTGCTTTGCAGAGGCTGCTGAGCTTTTTGGGCTGGAAGTCAGCTTGAAGAAGACAGAAGTTTTCTATCAACCTGCATCTCAGGAAGTCTTCCGTCATCCCCATATCACCATTGGAGAATCAGAGCTCAAATCAGTCCGGCAGTTTAATTACCTGGGAAGCATCATCTCCTCAGATGGTAAGATTGACAAAGAGACAGAGAACAGGTTGGCAAAGGCATACAGTGCTTTCGGTAGACTCCATAAAAGAGTTTGGTGAAATAAACACCTGAAGCACGAAGATCAGTGTTTACAGAGCCATTGTACTGTCTACTCTTTTGTACGGGTCTGAGTCTTGGGTCATTTGCCACCACCACCTGTGACTCCTTGAACGGTTCCATCAATGCTGCCTCCGTAAAATCCTCAACATCCACTGGACGGACTATGTGACCAATACGTCTGTTCTTGAACAGGCTGCAGTCACAAGTATCGAGGCCATGCTGCTGAGAACACAGCTGCGTTGGGCAGGGCACGTCTCCAGGATGAAGGACCACAGACTCCCTAAGATCGTGCTCTATGGTGAACTTGCCACCGGCTGTCGCAAGAAAGGAGCCCCGAAAAGGAGATACAAGGACTCCCTGAAACAACATCTCAGCCTTGGCCATATTGACCATCATCACTGGTCTGCTCTGGCCTCCAGTCGGGAGGTCTGGAGACAAACCATCTGTAATGCTGCCGCCTCCTTTGAGAACTCACGCAAGATCACTCTCGAGGAGAAAAGACAACTCAGGAAGAATCGTGTCTTGTCGGTACCACCTGGGGAGTCTCTCTGCTGTGCCTTCTGCAACCGGACTTGTCTGTCACACATTGGCCTTTTCAGCCATCAGCGCCTGCAGCAAGCGCGGGTAGAGACCTTTGAAATCTTCGTTTGCCATGATGATGTCAAGATTCAACACATGCATGGAGATGTGATAATATGCATGACATAATAGACTAAAATGAACACTTCATGTTTTATACTTTAAATATAATGGAATCTTACGTAGCAATAAATATGGCAGTTCAGTAAATAAGTGTGATCTCCTTTAGCTGTTATCTTCACAGTTCTTTTTAAGAACATTTGGTCTGGTTGTACTGATATATTTAAGGTTGAAAGCTGTTTAGCTTCTGGAAGCCAAAACTGCACGTTATCACTTCATTGCATTCCTCCTTTTTCCCCATACAATCCATTTTGTATCTTCTCAGCTTTATTTTAAGAGGGGAGATATTGTTAATAATATCCAAAGAGTTCTTTATAGGGCCTGTGCTATTAACTAGCAATCAATGGTCAATAACAAATATTTTTCTGAACCCCAACCACCTAGAACTCTATCCAATCTCAATGAAAATGTGAAATCTGAGCCAATCTATACAACTCTAGCCCTGGAAATGACATAAATGTTAGGCAGCAAGATGGAGGAACTTCTGTGACGGAAAAGGAAAAAGTAGTGTGTATAACAGTGAGAGGGTGAAGATTTCCTCAGTAGAAATCAGTCTCAGGGTATCTGTGAGTTCAGAGACTGAAATTATTCTATGTATTTGCTTGAAGCTTATTTGTGGCTATATTGATCAAATTATTATTCATTGGCCCTGCAAGTCACTTATAACTGCCATGACTATGAGACATTCTCATATTCTTCCATTAACATTCCATCTACTAACCTAAATATTCACATAGTTATCCTGTTGATTCTTAGATACTTGTGAAGCTCCTAATCAGCTGTTTTGTTTACAACTTCTTCTTCTTCTTCAAATCTCTCTTGAATTATTTGCAACCTACACTTCAGTCCTGCTCAAAATCATTTGACAAAGCATTCCAGGGGAAAAAACATCTATACTTTAGCTCAAGTTGCCTCACAAGTTTAATTATTTTTATCCTTAAGCTATACAATCTTTAGAATAAACACCTTTAGTGTGTAAAGGATTGCATATTCTGAACTCACAGTATAATACACAATTCAATTTGTTTTGAAAAGAAGGCTCTCTTCTATAACTTTTGTGAAAGCATAGAAATCTTACTTACACAGTGTTCTGTGTCAGCCTCAATTAAAAAATTGACAGGATTGCTGTTAACAATTTCTAGCTCCAGATTTTGATGAGTAGAATTAAAAAGAGGTATGTATAGATGAGCCCATCTGGAAAAAAACCACATATACACAATGACAGTTAATTACAAAGCTTCTTCCATTGCATTTCATTATTCATAGCGCTTTTTATTTCTTGAAAAATTAGTAATTATAAGACTTATTTTTTTTTGCATTACCATTTTCCCACTAGTGTGGACACATTTCATAACATTAATTAATAATAATAATAATTATTATTAATAACAATAAATTCTAAATTCATTTAACATTTCATTTTGTACCCTTTGCATGTTGTTCATTCCAGCATAATCATAGAATCATTATGTTACACATGCAGATTATGTATTTTAATGAGTACTGTGACTCTCACAGAACAAAGACTGGAGTATGCTGATTGCGTAAGTGTCCTGTTTTGTTTTATTTTCTAATTAAAGAATAAGTATGAGATACAATACCACAATTTTAAAAATAATTCATAAGACTCTCAATAATTTTTTTGCCTTTAACAAAGTTATATGACCATAAATTACATCCTTGTTATAACACCAAGGGACACAGAAAAGAGATTCAAGGTGAATCAGTGAAAACAGAAATAAGAAAAGTTTGAAAAATGAGATACATGTATTGGTTTTGCTGTAATTTATCTACCTAATGGATACTCATTCTAGTCAAAGCTGTGGCAGGTCAACTGCCAGATTACTCCACATATTTATTCTCTGGAAAAAATTAGTTGATTAATCATAGCTAAATCAGTAAGGAAAAAGAAAATATAAAAAGCTTTATACTGTAACTTCAAATCCTAAAACCTGTGCACAGGTGGGCTCCTTCCAACATATGCAGTGACATAAACCCCCAGCAGTGAGTAGCAGAATTGTTTCTGACTAACTGTCAAAGCACTGTATCACTGAGATCTCAACAGCAGAGAGTGGAGAAATACCAGGAAACTTTCACAAAAGAACTTCAGATCGACTTGATAATTCCCATTTGTCACATTTATCATCTCTAGCCCTTTTTTTTTTTTTTTTTTTTTTTTGTCTGGTGCCTTTCATACAGAACACTTTGTCAAAGGGAAAACTAGGTTGGAATATCTCAAATTTCAGTAAGCAACTACTTGACTGTTAGAGGTTCGTCAAGCAATCAAAATCCATTAAGAGCACGTGCCACCCCATACAGATTCACTATCATGGTTATGCTGGAAAAAGTTGTTTCATGTGGCAGTAAATTCAAGACCACTGTGAACATCATTTGACTGATTCATCTTCAATGACTCCATTGTAGAGCCCATAACAGGTTGGATAAATGAAAATGAAGAATATCAGGGAAAAGGTTTCCTTGCTTAGAAACATATGCTAAAGGATGTGTTAAATCTGCCTTGAAAGAAACAAAAAGCGGATCTGACTATGATAAACCCAGAATATTAAGGAATCTGAAGAAGGATTAAAAGAAACTGTTAGAATTTTTTTTCTTTTGTCTTTCAAGAATTGGTTAGAAATTGATTCTAAGTATATCCATGGCTCCTAATCCAGGTGATGTCCAAGGTGTCCTTCAAAAGACACAAATTCTTTAAATTTTCAGAGAAATTGAAAAAAGAATTCAGCCAACACACGATGAAAAACATTATTCTTAGAAGGATATGACATATACTAATGCCTCTTCTGCATTCAAGGAAAAAGTGGTAGAATGGAAGTTAGTCTCCTAAAGAAGTACAATGCTTCACCAACCAGAAATGCTTCAAACATTTGATGACATTTACAGTTCACATCTCTGGGTACATAGCGAGGAAGTACACTATTCAAAACAAAACAAATTGATACCTTTTGTAAACAGACAACACACAGATGTCTACCTGCATCGCCTTTACATCTTCACCATACATTAATGCAGCCAATTTACTTGACTGTCTCATCTTTTCAGCAGGCAGAGAAATTCTCAGTAATTTAACTTTAACCTCAGTGCCATCACTGATTGCCATTCTACAACACTTTGCACTTCAAGAAAAGTGCTGATGACATTATGTTGATGACACAACAAAAACAGATTTCTGGAAAAAGGAGAGTGTTGAAGGAAATAACTTTGTTACTGTGTCATTCTTTGATCAGAAAGCAGGACACTTTAGGAAACCAAGAATATGGCAGATAATGAAAACAAAAACATTTATATAAAGAGATATATGAAAAAGACTATTATTAACTTCCTGTTATACTTTATTGGTGTTGCTGCCATTGCTAATAATTAAATTAAACAGTATTGCTTTGTTCCTCCATCACTACCTGCCTATGATAAACATGGATAAGTTAATTTCACAGAATCACAGAATCTTTAGGGTTGGAAGGGATCTCTGGAGATCTTCCAGTCCAACCCCCCCTGCCAAAGCAGGGTTACCTACAGCAGGTGACACAGGAACACGTTCAGGTGGGTTTGGAATGTTTCCAGAGAGGGAAACTCCATGACCTCCCTGAGTAGCCTTTTCCAATGCTCTGCCACCCTCAGTGTAGGAAGTTCTTCTCCACATTGAGGAGAAACTTCTTGTGTTTTCTGTATGGCCAGTACTCCTTGCCCTGTTGCTGAGCACCACCAAAAAGAGTGTGGCACCATCCTCTTGGCACCTGCCTTTGAGATACTTAAATGTATTGATGAGATCCCCTCTTAGTCTTCTCCAGACTAAACGGGTCCAGCTCCCACAGTCTCTCCTCATAAGAGAGATGCTCCAGATGTCTCATCATCTTTTTGGCCTCTTCTGGACCCTCTCCAGTAGCTCCTTGTCTTCCTTGTACCGAGGAGCCCAGAACTGGGCACAATATTCTTATGCATATTTACATACACATAGGAATTTCAGCATGCATGTACTTGTAAGGTGAAAAGAAATCGCATTTGAAAAAATGGAGTTTGAGATTTAAAGAGTTTTTACAGGCAAGAGTTGTAGTTAAAGAAGCTTATCTTTTCCAACATACAATTTACTTGCAGTAGAAAGGGATGACTTGTCATTCTCAGCCAGACCATTTGTCCATGTAGTTCACAAGTAGTGCGCACCAGAGAAAATTATGAATGCCAGATTGTCTGAATGAAAAGGTTTTAAGCAATTTCTAACTCCTAATAGTGTCAGCCTACATAGTGGAGAAAAACTGTGGCTTATACAATCAGCCCAGAATTTTAAAGTAAAAACCAGGAAACAGCACAACCTATTTTCTTTAGAACATAGTAACAAAGACATTGTCAGATATCCCCAGTCTGTGCATCCTATTTGAACAGATGAATATATTCACTTACAAAAATTTAATCAGGTAAAATTTCATGCTGTGCTCTCTAACAGAATTTTTGCTCAGTCTTTAAAGTATTTTAACTACAGATTTAGTCAAAGATATACAGAAGTAAGTGGAATTTAGTGTTCAGAAGAGCAGTGTGTACACAGAACCTACTAGTAAGTGGAGGTAAATAGGAGGAAGAGCACTACTAAAATTCTGACATTCTTGAAAGTCTTATCCTAAAAGTTTTGGGTTCTGTCTTTAAAGTCAGAACTGAGCATTATGCTATCAAAATGCAAGTTGAAATTTTGTTGAAGGATTTTGATAATTGGATTAATTTCTCTAAGTAGGTCATTTTCTTAACTCCTTCAGTGTTCTAACCATGCCTAACCCCAGGACCTGCAGATAGGTGAGAAGTTGTATTATTTTGCCATTTCTTGAGAAGTTAAGAGAAATTGCTAACTTCCATAGAGGCGTTTGTAAAGCAGGATTGTCAGTGTACTCCTAGTTCAGAAAGATGAAAAGAAACAGAAAATAAAGGCAACCTACAGAACTCTGTGTCATGGATCTTGATGACTAAATTCTGGTGTATTTTCAGAGCAATGTCTATATAAAGCCTTCAGAGAAAGTTTACACACAGGTTACAATTTAATTTCAATTGTTTTTCTGCAAGGAAAATTTTACCTACCTACACATATATCTAGGAAAATCCCCTGCAAACTACTACAGTATGTATAGAGCACTATTCTGACTTTCTGATGTAAACACTTCATATGTTTTCCATGATGCTTAAAAACAGCGAGCCAGTCCAGCATTATGAACTACATACTTACTTTCCAAGTTCACATTTTATTTCAGGTAGATTGGTTGGGCATGCCTTCTCTACAAGCAACCTCAGCGCATACCAAAACTCTCCAACCACATCCGACTGGAATATGACACTAAAAACAGATGCATAAGCTTAATGTGACACAGGTTTTGTTCAGAAAAATTAAAAAAAATACAGATTAAAATTCAGGAAAAACCTAATGAATTCAACACAGTGAATTCTCTAATTAGCTCCCAGTTTTCTCCTAACATTTCTTGCCGGTATCTGAATTCAGCTACCAAAACTAATAATATTTAGAATTACTGATGCACCAAAATCTCTTCTTAATCTTTCCTAACTTCTATTAAAAGTTGTTTGTTGCTTGGGATTTTTTGTTTGTTTTCTTTTATCAAAATTACAACAAATTTCAAATTAAAAGAATAAGCTTTAATTTCATTTCAGTGTCACGGTATTTTCTTCTTAGCCATTTTGAACTTAAAGGCTACAGTAATAGAAATAGTATACACTAATTTTAAAAAGGAAAGTCTTTTCAAATCTCATGATCAAAACTGAGGAATAGATATACATTTCTATCAGCATGACAAAGGAATATACTTCAAGCGAATATTCAATATATTGTTTTGATATACAATCAAAAGTTGTCATGACTGAAAATTGCTTGCTGCTAGGTCAGATATGTAGAGCCATATATTTTTGTGACAGACTTTCTAAACCAGTTTTTTTCCTACTGCAGAATTACTTTTCTATTTCTTGGGGTTTTTTTGAATAGCAGAGTTAAAATAACATTAAAACAAAGCACTGGAAGCATATAAGAACTTACGAAAAATGCACTGTGCAAAACCATGACTCATTAAGGATTTCTTTTTCTAAATGATAGATGACTATGTATATTCCATGACTTTATGGTTCCAGACAATCCTCTGTGCCAACAGAGCTTTTAAAGTAAGCATAAAACAGCTTAGGAAAGAATCAACCATTTGAAAAGGTACACCTGCCACAATCAGTTTTCCAACAGTTCTTCCCAGCTGGTAACAGAAGCAAATGAAACAGAGCACGGCTTCAGAAACACCAGGTAATGGTGTGGGTGTAATGTAGAAGCACCTCTGTCCAGCTGTAACTGCAGAAATTGGGAGCTACTGGAATTTAAAGGAGCTGTTAGAACCCTTTTCTACAACAATACTGCATAACTCTACCGAGAATGTCCAGGTGTGCTTTATGTCATCTCTGCACATATCCCCCTAAGGACCTAACAATCAGCTGAACCCAAAATTTTGCCAGTTAAAAAAATTCTTTCTTTTATTCCTTGGAAATTCTGCACTTGGAAAATACCAGAAATATTATCTGGTATGAAGGAAAATGAGGTCTATTCTCATCTTCAGCCTCAGAATGCATAATTTCTATAAATTGTCACTGAAAAAAAGGATATTAGAGTGGTAATAGTTCTCACTTTTATAAAACAGTATTGCATGAAAGCTATAAGGCTCAGTGATACCTGCCATTATTCTGATCTTTGGAAAAATCAATACAAGCTAATTGAATAAAACTCTGAATGGATTTTGAATTTGTAAATATTGAGACTTTCAACACTGGTCATCTGTCTCTGCCCTCCTGTTAAATCACTACCCCACCCTCTTCTACATCCCCATATTTTTGCCAGTCAATTGAGATCATTGAAAAACAGGGAATTGTTTTTCAATGAGCCCTTTGACTAAATGATGCTTTGGTAACCAAACTCCAAGAAAATAAGCATTGCAATTCTGCACTGTTCAATTACTTGCTGAACTGGTTCGGCTGAAACTAAGACCAAAAGGTCATCTGTCTTTATATTTCTAATTATCATACCTGCATGGTTTCACTGGGATTTTTAATGTAATGAAAAATTTGTAATTTAAAACCTCTCCATATTCATTTAGTAGATCATAGTTAATTAATGGCAGATTATGAAGGTAAATGGATTTAAGTGAAGACTGTTATAGGTTTCTTCACCAGGTTTTAGTTACATTGTTATAATTTCAATCCTTCTCAGAAGAAAAAATGAAATTGTGTTATTCCCTTTACAGAACTTACAAATTTACAAAACTAGCAATTCATCTGAAGTTTTCAGAGGGGGCTTCTAATACTAAGTAAGTTTCTAAAACATTGTTCAGTAAATTCTAGTGAACTAGAAGAATAAGTGTTATTCTGCTGTCTGTCAATAATGTTTCTCCCTTCAAAAGAAAAGTCCCATTTGGGATACAACATATTTAGAGTTGGAAATTTTCTTAATTTCATTTATTACCTTCCTTGGGTTTTTTTAGGGCAACATCTGCATCAATTGACTGAGGTTTCAGTGAAAGTAGCTCCTTACTAGTAAAACAACCACAACCACAAGTATCAAAACTTAACGACCCACCTTCCATGGGAAAGGCCAAGAGAAACTGCAGAAAACTCCAGTTGATACAAATATGTTTGTTTGGGCATAAGAGCAAAAGCATTTGGGCCATGAA
Source organism: Pachyramphus minor (assembly GCA_013397135.1). Lineage (NCBI taxonomy): Eukaryota > Metazoa > Chordata > Aves > Passeriformes > Tyrannidae > Pachyramphus > Pachyramphus minor. The sequence goes on from VYXB01007044.1 coordinate 397,079, forward strand.
GGTAGGGATTGTCCAGCACCACAGTGACCTCAACCCTTTCATTCATAGGATTAGTGATCGGAATATTAATTCCAATAGAATCCTAGAAAAAACAAACAAACAAACAAACAAACAAACAAACCACCTAAAATTAATTATGAGCCATTACACATAAAAGATATTTCACAAACAAATGTAAGATGCTTAATCAACATTTACATTTATGCAAATCCAGGCTGCGCCTTTGTCTGATGTGTGAAGCAACACAAAAAAAAAGGACAAGTTGCAGCAAGAAACATTTCAGACAACCTTCAAAACAAAACACTTTAAACAGGGCAGAAGGAATATATTGATGAAGAACACTGCAACAATCCAGGAGGCATACTTACAGTTCTCTTAACATATAGATATATATGATTTGTTCATACATATTCATCTATAGAAGATACACAAAATATGAAAACAAAGATACGTATATATTTCTCTGTGTCTATATTTCTATCCCTATTTTGATCTCTTTCCTTTGCTCTAACCAAGCAGTTGATTTCAAAATGAAGGTTTTTTAATGTAGAGTGATTTGTTTCTCACAGGACGATTTTTCAATGTACTTTTTTGTAAAAAGTAAATAATTCAAATTGTAATGTGAGAAGGAAAAGATAAAACATCTATTAAAAACAATAATACACTAAAAAAAGAATACAAAATACCTTTATGACCCCACACAGAGCTTACACTGCTTTAAGCCTGCCTATGATTTGGTAAATTTCTATATATTTACATTTATAGACAATGTCTACTGGAACATACATAAAACACATTTAATGTTCTACAGATGGCAAGATTATACCAACAATTTAAATCATTTAAGTGCCTTGCATCAGTAAAATGGGATTTAAATTTGCCATAAAATACTTTAAAGCTCAGATTAATAGTTTTTACTGGTGTAAACAAGTTTCTAAATCTATCTACCATTTTATTGCTAAAAGCTTCATAACAATTTTATAGTAAAACATCTACATGGCTGTGTTGAAGAAATACTTTTACAGTAAAAAGGAAATATTGGACAGCTGATTTAGGAAAAAAGCAGTAACTATCAAAGAAATCTTTCTAATCTCGTACACAAAGGAAATTTTATATTGCCAGCATTAGTAAAACAGTGTTCTCTTGCCAGTATAAAGGAATGCCTCAGATTATGTATTTCCCTGGAATTTCACTGGAATTGCCATACACATTTCAAAGATGTGCTATTTCATGGATGGCAATAAGAGTAGATGTATGTTTATCAGTAGAATTTATATATCTATCTTTTTATCTATCTTACATTTCTAGGCCTTAATGGATTTTTATGGAGGCATAGTACTAGAATAAATAAAAAACCACGCATGCAATTTCTAAGAGCATTATTTTTCTTGAAAGTACCATTTTATCAGAAAGTATGACAAAGAGTAACATCATAAGCAAGTTCCAAACACATTTATATTCATTAATTTCAGTTAAGCATTAATTTAAGCACATTTCAGTGTTGTGGTTTTTACAAACATTTGACAAAGGAAAAACGTGCAAGTTGAAAAAAGAAGAAAATTAATTTCTTTTCTCAAACTGTTTCTTGTATCAAGATTTCCAGTGCCCAAGACAGAGGCACTTTTGTGCAACCTGTTGAATTACTATTCCTTTACAACTTTCAGTGCCCCACTCCTTGTCTAGTGCAGGTAATTTGAAATAATCTCACATATGGTAAAATAAAATGAAATGTAAATGTGAGATAACATTTATTCTCTGTGGAACTTGAAAAAACAATTGACTGCTTACACTTCATCCTACACTAACAGACTAAATCTATGCATACGTGTAGTACTCTGTAAATCAGACGTTGTTTCAAAAGCTGCTCACTATCATCAACTGATCACTTGTGATATTACACCTGTTTGCTGAAATATTTTCCTGACATATTTTATAACAAAGATTTTCCCATCTTCCCTTCCTCTATGACCTTCCTTGAGCAACTGTAATTACTTAAGTCCATAACATATGATTTTAGGTTTTGTTAGTGTCCACCACACCAAACTATCAACCAATCTCTTCTAAGTTCAACAAGGTAATTTACAGGAAGATGGGCACATTGTACAAGGACTGTGCATAGCAATTCTCTGTGTTCCAACTCTGGTAATAATCCTATTCTAACCATCAGCAAGTGTCAATAAAAGCCCTACCTGGCCAAAGCATCTTAGAGACAAACAAGAGTTCTTATGCTTTACAAGAGTTTTCAATTAAAATACAGATTCATTAAGGTGATGAATTTAATTTCACATCATTTGTAGCATTTACAGTCCATATACCTGGAAGTGAAAGCATCTGTATCTGCTCCTGAGTTTGCCAGGCTATTGCTATAGAAGCAAATTTTCATTTCAAGTCAGGTTAAGCATCAAGAAAGTTATTTTTATAGGCCTGCTGAGATAATGCAACAGAAATTTTTCCCTTTGTAGGTCCTTGACCAAATCACTGTTCTTCTAACAGTAACAGTTCTAACAGTAACAAGTGCCTTCTTTTTCTGTGCCTCACCTGATGACGAGCAGGAATGTTGCTACCTCAAAGACTAACTTGGTATGGTGGCAATATTACTGAAAAAAAATAGGTCTTGGCCTTCTCTCTTCTCTTAAAATGATCAGAGCTTTCAACCATCACTGTGTCTATATGTCAGTAGGAGGAGTTAAGATACAGCCTCCTGGTTTATTCTCATTATTAGTCATTTCTCTTTTTTTTTCAGGGAGAGGCTCAAGCGAGTTTAACAGCAGAATTGATGACAGTTTCAGGGCCCTGCTGAACATAGCTCAGTCCAGTTTGCTCAAACCACTTTTAGAAATCAGTTCTAGCTCTTGAACTTCTTGATGCAACGTGCCTCCAAGACACACCTCACCTCACCACATCTCTCCACACACACTTCTAATCCAGGCACACATATCCACACTCAGCTGGGCCTTTCCCATACTGAACATGCAGACACATGGAAGTCCCAACCTCCTGTTTCTTGAGGAGGTAAGTCGTTCAAGCTTCCTCATCACTCCTAAATCAATGGAGGAGACCCCTGTGAAGCGGACCACGGCCCTCACCGAACAAGGCCCTTTTTCCTCTTTTACCCTCCACGTGAAGTAAATTAATTGCCAAGACAGCCCTCTCCTTTCCAGGCAGGGTTATGAGGACAGAGAACCAGAGCAATGCCATTATTTCAATACTGTATTTACCCATTTTACTTGGTATATTTTGCCTTACAAAAATATCAGCTTTCAAAAAGGCACCAACTGTTCATCAACAGTGAAGTCAGTCAGAAGAGCAAATTGAACTGCTTGAAATATAGAACTAAACACCTTAAACAAATGATATATTTGTAAATCTTGCTTAGTAAGGAATCTGTTCTTATTATTATTGCAGTACAGGAAACTAACTATAAGGAAAAAATGTGCACAGGATATTTAATATCAGAGGCTAATAGGGCAATGAGTTTCAGGTTTAAATTTACATATAAATTTACATAGAAAAATCAGACCAAATTGAATTTCTTTTAGCTGAAATGTGCATTAGTGCCTAAGTAATAATGCCCTCAAAGAGAATACTGAGATGTTATTTCCTAAGTTATTACAATAATTCTAAGCTCACTGATTAAAAATTACTACACTGTTAACCTCTTAATGGGGACCAGACATTGTACCATGCAAACAAACTGGGAAAACAACATTTGCAAGAGATGATTGCAAAAAACATTTTTCTGAAATGGAAGTAAAGGAGGGGACTGAAAAAACATTATATTCTGTGACTGAAGCTATCTATGGTGTCCTCAGTTCCACCAGAAGAAAACATGGACATTGAAAAACCCATACCAAACTGATATTGCAATAATTTGTAACACATATAGCTAATCAACTAAATAATATGCATATTCATGGGCTTCCATGTAAATACAGACAGAAGAAGTTGTATCGAAGATGAGTTGAATTCTAAGACAAACGTTACATTAAGACAACCATAAAAATATACCTGAGAAGGGGATACAGACTGACTCAAGGTAAAATTAATATCCCAAATTCCCACAACTGGGAAAGTAATTACTATCCTTACATCTTAATGAATATTTCTTTGAATTTGAAATCAAGAACACCTCTGAGTCCATAGAGGCTGAAGCTCAATAACTCTTCAGCTTCCTGAGACCAGAGACAGATTTCTTTTTCAGATCCAGCAGTGTTAGAAGAAGAAATTATCAATTACAGCTACTTTTTGCCAACCTCTACACAGAATATTGAAGATCACTTTCAGTGATCAGCTCAGTTGCCTAAACCACCGCACAGAGTAACCTGGTTTATCAGAGCTGAATTGGCTTAGAGAGACCTACTAAAAGATATAAGATTAAGTTAATCTTGTCCATTATGAGAATCAATGAGGAAGATCATAGATTCACAGAATGGTTTGGGTTGGAAGAGACCTTAAAGATCATCTAGTTCCAAAACCCTGCCATGGGCAGGGTCATCTTTCACTTCACCAGGTTGTTCAGAGCTCCATCCAACTTGGCTTGAAAACTTCCAGGTACAGAGCATCCACAACTACTCTGGCAAACCTGTATCAGTGCCTCACCACACTAACAGCAAAGAACTTCCTCCCAATATCTAATGTAAATCTACTCTCTTTCAGTCTGAAGCCATTATGCCTTGTCCTGTCACTCCAGGCTCTTGTAGAAAGTCTCTCTCCATCTTTCTTGTAGGCTCCCTTCATGTACTGGAAGGCCACAATTAGGCCACCCCAAAGCCTTCTCTTTTCCAAGCAGAACAATCCCAGTTCTCTGAGCCTTTCCTCACAGAAAGAGAGGTGCTCCATCCTTCTAATAATCTCAGTGGCCTCCTCTGGGCTCACTCCAACAGGTCAGTGTCCTTCCTTGTGTTGGGGACCCCAGAGCTGGATCCAGCACTCCATATGGGGTCTCATCAGAGTGGAGTAGAAGGGCAAAATCACCTCCCTCAACCTGCAGCCCACATTGCTTTGGATGTAGCCTGGGATACACTTGGCTTTCTGGGCTGCAGAAAGCTGGGCTGCTTCTGATATCTGCCACTGAATTAATGTAACAAAAGACCAAATTAATCNGTCTTATCTCCTTCAAAGACTGTCGCATCTACCACACCAAAACAAAATACTTAAGGTTAGTGTCACTCAATAAAATCACTAGAAAGTGCAGCATTCCTAAATTAGAAATGTATTATCCTTAGATAATGAAGTCAAGAGATGTATCAGTTAATACTGAATTTTCAAAGAGTCAGTTATGTCTCAATGTAGCAATTGACCAACAATATGTAAAGTGGAAGAAGTCCTT
>VYXB01007044.1:402523-470834 GCA_013397135.1 Pachyramphus minor
TTTTTTTTTTTTCAGAATGTCTCATCTCCTTCAAAGACTGTCGTATCTACCACACCAAAACAAAATAGTTAAGGTTAGTGACACTCAATAAAAGCACTAGAAAGTGCAGCATTCCTAAATTAGAAATGTATTATCCTTAGATAATGAAGTCAAGAGATGTATCAGTTAATACNATGTATACTTGACCCTTGTTACCTTTCCCCATTGGCTGTGAAACCTTGCCCCTATGGGCGGTGGTTAAGATCCCCTTAGCTCCTTGATTGGGTGTATGCTAATTTCCCCAAACCTTTAAGTACCTGAACCCTAGAACAATAAACTCTCTCCCTCTCCTTGCTCTCCTGCTTGTCTCCCAGTGTGGTCTCTGCAGTCCTGGTTTGGGGCTCTGGAAGCCACGTGGCCAGGGGAACCAGGGGTGAGCATCCCACTCCAGCCATAAGGACTAACTTCTAACTTCTGGAGGTACCACATCTCATGAAATTGTAATACGCACATTCTTCTTCAAGCATGTCATCACATGGAGATACTTGCCCAAAATTAGCCTCAGAAGAGCAACAATCACCCTCTCCAACCATTCCCTTCTTTCAGGGAAGTTAAGGAGATGCAAAATTTAGGATACTTTCACTTTCCTAACAGCTTCTGACATCTCAGGTAGACAATTAGCAAAACCTCTCTTTTTCAAACACTTCTCTCTGATCTAGATTAAATCTCATCCTCAGAAAGCTTTGTGAATGTCATTCAAGTTAAGTATTTAAGTAAATCTGTGTCACTCCCTTATTTACCAAAGTGCACTATTACTCCTGGACTTTGAATGTACAGAGCACTGCAAGATTTAGTTCTTGAACTAGTTAAATTGTGTTGATGACTTACGCATTTTCATAATGAAGTAAGCAACCTAAGCAACAGAAATACTTCCAGGCACTTACTCCAATATAATTTATTAAATTTATTAGATTAATACTGGATTAATACTTAGATTAACTGTCCTGGATTGAAAATGTCATGTGGTGAGGTTAGAAAGCTCCCTCTGGTTTGAAATTACAAACATGACAAACACTATGTCAGCGAAATGTTGAGTATCAGCTCAGTCAGAACTGACCAGGAAAAGGCAGGGACCAGCACTGCCCATATTCCAGTGTTTTGAATTTTTTTAGAAATTCTTGGTAAAAATAAACTTACAACCATCTAGCAGAATCTAATGGTAAAATGTAGAATACCAACAGCAAATAATTATTATAGTACTTCCACCAACTTTAATGACCGCTGCTAAATGTGGAAGCAAATATTCTAGTGTGCCTCTACTCTCAGCTCATACCAGTATGAGCTAACTAAAAGTACTTTACTTTTTAAAACTAGTAACCAACTCCAAAAACGCCTCATTTTTTGAACTTTTATGACCATACTAACGAGGTAATTTACATCTCAGCTACACCACCTACCATCAAGTTACTCAATCAGCATAGGTAAAATGCTAATTAATTTGACTGTCTTAGATCTTGCACCTACTGTGACTTTTCTCATTCTGTGGGCCTAAAAGTAGATTTTTAAGGAAGCATTTCTTCACAATTTAGAAGACCTATACCATAATTATCATTGCTACAAAATATACAGAGGTAGAGAAAATTCTAGAACAAAACTGAAATTGTCAGGGTTCCTACTGAGAGTACCTTTTTTCTCCTGAATTTTCCAAGAGTAGAAAATTACAAATGAGTTCATATTGACAGGTAAAATGCCTCTAGACAAAATCTTTCTCTCTTAAATTCTAGCATTTGTTTTTTTAAATCCAACTTTTATTTTTGGCATATCTCTGCAGTCTCAGGAGCCAGAGAGTATTGTAATGTGAAGAGAACTTCTTAAATGTTCATAGCTTTTCTGAAAACAGAAATACATATAAATGTAAAGGAATAATATCTATAAGAGTTATCCAGTTCTATGCCCTACTATGACCTGTAAGATCAGATAAACTTTGAAAACAGCTTCATTGTTAGTTGCTCCAAGAAAGTCCTTGAAGTTTGCTCACAGATTACAGTCTCACACAAAACAATAAAGGCTGCATTATTAATTTTGACTTCTATATTTTGACATATATTCAATAGATTTGGACTTCTATTAATTTTGACTCAATTTTGACATGCTAGAGGTATCTTTAATCTGTCCCACACATTCCCTCATATTTACTCTGCAAAAGTAATGCAAGCTCACTGCATCACAAGTAATGTTTATTAATAATATTAACACCAAAATATATATTTTTCTTGACTGCTACCTGTTCCTAGAATCTCCGAAAGAGTAAAAATTAGAGCAGTCTGAAGCACACTTGCACTTCCCTGGGTCTCTATGCAGTATGACTAATTCTGCTGTCAAGCAGAAAGCAGCTTCTCCCTCTGCATGGGGAAGGTGCTGAAGGAAGTGTTTATTGGAGGATCATGGATTTATGAGTGAGACTATAAAGCTATCTAAGTACTGATCTCTCCACACTCCTGTGTGCTCAGTTCTGAATGCCTGACAGATCACCCTCTGAGGGAAAGGACTGCTCTTACAATTACCTGAAATATACGGGGGGTTTTTTTTGCATATCCATGTATCTGAACATGAGCCATTATGTCATCCTCTAACTGCTAAACAGCAAAAGGTATCCTCCTGAGATTTCAATTTAAAAAAATATCAATTTCTGAATTGTTATATTCACCCTACAGTCACATTCTGCTATATGTGGATCCCACACAACAGACTGCTGCATTCATTTTTCTAGACTGTCAAANAAACAGCAAAAGGTATCCTCCTGAGATTTCAATTTAAAAAATACCCATTTCTGAATTGTTATATTCACCCTACAGTCACATTCTGCTATATGTGGATCCCACACAACAGACTGCTGCATTCATTTTTCTAGACTGTCAAAAGTGAGAAGGTTTGAAGGTTGGAAACAGTAATGGAAACACCCTACCTATTCTTGGAGCTGCGTGCAAACATCAACACTGTGCCAGTGACCTTTTAAAACCACCATTGAAGAGCTCAGAATCAGTGCAATGGTTGCACTGGTCTGGAGCAAGAGCAGCACAAGCTCCAACTTGCCTAAAGTCATCTCATGGAAGTGCAAGCGGGCAACATATGTTTCAGAGATACATTACCAACTTCTGGGTACTTATGTGGTTCTCAGAGACTTGAGAGAGAGAAAAAGAAAGATTTGGCACAGAATAGACAAAACTGTTGTCTCCACACTTATGTGGAAACCAAACTCAATCCCTTCCAGGCATTTGGTTTTATTAAAGCAGAAACTAATAATTCACTGTTCAAAACAGACTTTCCCCTCTGGCTTATCTCCTCTTTTACAGATCCTGCTTGGAGCTCACATATTAGATATTTCCTCTCAAGACAGCAAATACTACTTTTCAAATATCTGGATGGATTAAAAAAGTCTCTTGACTCAGTGAATCAGCAATATACACTTAGAATATTCTCCATGAAAAGACAAGTGCTAATGAGCAAGGGTGCTCAAAGCAATAACTGCCAGCCTTTCAGACATTTTACATAAAAACTTAAGAATCAGCTTCCTTCTTGACCTCTACATTCAACGTGAATAAATCCATTAGAATATTTGCAAGGCAAAGTAACTGTTGCAGTCCATTTTTTTAAGCAATCTGAGATAATGAACATGAATTTATCAGCCTAAATTATGCCTCTGTACTACAGTTCCCCATTAGGAAATACATAGTAAACATCAAAGTAAAATACAGTAACCACATTTTTAATTGTAAATTGTTGCAATGTTGTCAATGGCTGAAGATATTAATTATCATTTGGTAAAATTAAAAAATATTATTGTTTTCTCTGCATTTAGAACTAAAAATACCTGCAAGTGTACGAACAACTTGTGATAACTGGAAGTGTTATTTAATTAATGGATAAATAATATGAACGAACAACTTCTAATTTGACTTGAAAACTTCCTGCTTTCACAGATGCTTCCTCTGAACTGTAAAAATTATCTGTAAATTACCCTTTCCAAATCCCAGAAAAAATATAGAAATGATTACTGAGCATATGTTTACTATTCCTTTCCATGTGAAATGAGTAGTGCTATTTTTGAGTCCACGTTTCTCTCATATAGTTTTAGCTGGAATTTGTTCAATAGAAATATTTGCTGCAGGGAACCAATTTTATGTCCTTTAGGTTACATTCATACAAATAGGTCTGGAGATTGAATTAGTGTAGTCTCTATGCTCACCAAGACCTCAGCTTTCTTTAGTCTTCTAAGATTTCAGTTCCAATTATTTTCATCTACCTTTATAGAAGGAATTCAAATCCAGCAGCAAATTAATTTCTAAAAGGCTGAAGAACAGTCTTCAGAGAGTAACAGGCAGTGGTCCCTCCTTCCTAGTGAGAATGATAATCAAGCAATTGCTAGAGATATGTTCATATTATCACAATTACATAGTCATTCCTTACTCTGATTTAAACAGAGAAGGAAATATCTGGATTCCTTTTTCAATAGGCCAAACCATCTAAAATAGGTAGGGTTTTAGCCTAAAGTGAAAACATCAAAGAAAACTCTGTAACTTAAAACAAGTGATTCCTGATTTAACGACATTTTTCAAACTTCAAGATGCACCTGTTTTCAAATCAAATTATTAATCAACTATTTCAATATACTTACTTGAAGTTCGTGATTCTGATGTTGTATGAAAATATTTGTATGCAGGAATAAATTTGTTGCTCATTGTAAGGATGACATTTAATTATCAATTGCTGTTTCAGAAGCTGTGCATACTGCCCACAGAAATCCAGCAGAAAAGAACTACCAGCTGCTTCAACCCACATTCTACAGATGAATAACTATAAAACAGTATTTGAATTTCACTCCAGAACTTTTAAGTAGTATTCTGACCATGGGAACACAGCAATACTATTTGGGAGAAGCAGGGATATTGCTAGATTTTGTGAGAAGTGAGGTGTCCCTGCCAAAATAGTCTTAAGTAATATACATGTTTCCCTATTATACAGGTGATCAACATTTATAGGAATGGAATGAATAATTAAGATCCTTTTTTCTTTCATGTTACACAGGGAAAGCAGTGAGTTCTCACTAATTCACTAATGACTGCAGGGAATACCAGTGGCAGTAGCACCAATTTTCTTGGCAACTCCGAAAAATGGCAGGACAGGTTTGAAAGTTAGACTTCCACAGAAAAATTCACACATCATCATTTGTAAGATCCTCAAATTATGGTTTAATAATTTATACTTAACTACATTTTTTTGAGAAATTCTCACTGTTGTTTTTCAGGATCCTCTCATTATTATTTAAAAATAAGCCCAAGAACATCCCTAAAAACAAACAAACAAACAAAACAACAAAAAAACCCAACCAACCAAAAAAAACAACCAACCAACCAAAAAAAAAAACCAAAAACCACACAAAACCCCAACCCTACAGAGTGTATATACATCCATTTTTGTCTTGAGCTAAAAATCTAGCACAAGTTCCTAGCACTGGTTAGAAAGACAATTATTACAGAGGTCTATCCAGGGAATAGAATTCAAATGTTAACTCGTCCTTTCAGTAACATTACTTTATCACCTAATCCACTAAATTGTACAATCTGTATTCCAGATACTATCAATGGCCATTTTTTTTTTTAAAAGGACCTTTTTTCCATGGACTTGCTGTATTTAATGATTGAGAAAAAAACACTCTTGTTTTGATTCCTAAGTCACACCAGTTATGAACTAAGTAAACACAGTAGTTTTATTATACAAGGCTACTCTCTTTCTTCACTTGACAGTTATTTTTCAGAGATATGACCACTTATCGAGATGAAACATCCCCTCTAATTACTTGGTTTAGATCTAACCTCACATTTTTGTTCAATGGCAGTTAGTGACAGCTCAGCTGTCATTTTGTGATCTACATTAGCTCCCTGTCACTGTATCACAGAACTGATTCATGCATCTGTAGGCATGAGAGGAGGGGGTTGGCAGCTGCTACATATTTATCAAAAATTTTCACTCACATTTTAACATTTCTAATAATTTAGCTTTTTTGTTTTTAATGAGGTATACAAATATGTTCTGGCCTGAATTATTTGCCAAACTGCTATTATTATTACTACCTTCTCAAATTTGTTTTTGCTTCCACAAACCATAGTGCCACGGTTCTTTTACAGTGACACTTTTTATGCTGCCAATTGTCATGAAAGCATATGATAAAAATTGATCTTAGGGCATGATTCAGGTTACTCAATTTCTGAGAACATAATCCGAGCATGAGCCACTTGTAACAATATTCAGACTACAGTTTAGTTTAGGACTTACAAAAAATTAATGTACCAGAGCTATGAAAACAGTGTGTCACTGCCTTCAACTGCCAAGTTACATAATTACAAAATATTCTTAATTATATGTTTTTTGCTTTTAAATAAATAATGAAAGAATTAATAAGGGAAACACTGACATACAATTTAGATTCTAAGTTGGTTCTGCTTTAACATTAGTGGTATTTGTAACAAGCTCTCTAGATTATATTTGTGGATTGACATAATTCAGTTACCACAAAATGCAAACTCCTATTAGAATAAACATGATCTTCCTTTTTTTGAAGACTTGAAGTGTTACAAAGATTTGGGTGCTATAGTCTGTCCATATTAGCATGTAGTGAGACATGAAAGGAGGAGATCTGTAAAGCAAAGAAGTTTGCAGTGAGGATTCAGAATCCACAAAGTGCAAGTGCCCATGAATGTTTTTCTTATGAGTAGTTCTATTTCACTCCCATGAACTTAAACGTCAATGGCTGACGAACATTAGATGAGCACATGAAAAATATTCTCCAGTTAAATTACACCCAAAACAAATGGATTTCATGCACTCCAGGACCGCTGTGTAATACAGATGAAGGAGCAGTGAGTGGGAACGATCAATAGAGACACCCAAAAAATACACTCTTGCTGTGTAGTGACAGGTTAACACAGATGCATCAATCCTTGTGGGCTCCCTTCAAGTAATTAAATAGAAGAAGTAAAGGTGCCAGAGAAGGGGCATGACCTAGGGAAAGTTAACACATCATTTATGAGATCTCTTACTCTTGTGGCTCAGTGTAAAACAACTATGGATTTAAAACAGACTGACATCTCCCATTCATGGGTTCTACTTTTGCAGTCCCCAAAGCACGACTCCCAAGTACTAAAGATCTGCCAAGAATTTTGAAAGGACTATTCCTTGAGCCAATATATCCTATGAGAAGAGTTTAAGGAGTATCATAGAATTGTTTGGATTGGATAAGACCTTAAAGATCATCTCATCCCAACCCACCTGCCATGGGAAGGGACACATTCCATGAGACCAGGTTGCTCAAAACCACATCCAACCTGGTCATAAACAGGGATGGGGCACCCACAGCTTCTCTGGGCAACCTGTTCCAGTGCCTCAACACCCTCACAGTAAAGAATTTTTTCCTTTAACCTCATCTAAGACTACCCTCCTTCAGTTTAAAGTCATTACCCCTTGACTAACTACTACATGCCCTTGTCTTAAGTCATTCTCCACTTCTCTTGCAGCTCCCTTTAAGTACTGGAATACTGCTGGAATCCCAGCTCTCTCAGTTTGTCCTCCCAAGGAATGTGCTCCAGCCCAGATGATCAGAGGATCATCTTTGTGGTGTCCTCTCGACTCTCTCTAACATGTTCACATCCTTCATAGTTTGGGGGCCCCAGAGCTGGACACAGCACTGCCAGTGGGTCTCACCAGAGCGGAGTAGGGGGGCAGAATCCCCTCTCTGGACCTGCTGCCCACGCTGCTTGTGATGCAGCCCAGGACATGTTTGGCTTTGTGGGCTGCGAGTGCACATTGCCATGTCTCATCCTCCAAGTCCTTCTCCTCAGAGCTGCTCTCAGTCCATTACCTTCTCAGCCTGTATTTGTTCTTGGGATTGCCCAGACCCAGGTACAGGACCTTGCACTTGGCCTTTTGAACTGGATGAGGTTTGCATGGGCAATTCTTAGAATTCAAAATGAATTTGAAAAGCTGTGAGCTACTGATGAAAAACAGTGTGACCCAGTCTGTGCTATCTAGATGTTGCTAAGAGAGTAAAACTCACATAACTATTAAAATATGCTATAGAATTGTTTAATATACATTTGAAAGTACACTTCTGCATCCTATACCACCTCCACTGTTACAGGATTTTTCCTTCGCCTTTGTGATTTATTAGACTGCCACAGGCTAGTCTAGACAAGACAAAATGAAATAAAAATATGTTAATGCTTTCATAAAAGAAAAAAAAGAATAAATTCCTGAGCAGACAATGATCACAAGAGAGTACTTTCTCCCTTTTTCCCTCAACTGGTTTTTAGCTGATCTCTTTTAATAGAGTTGACAGTCTTGGTCAGGGTGAAATGCAACCTGAAATTTGCCTTGGTAGAAGGGGAGCCAAAGTCGACAAGTCTCCAACAACACTCTCCCCTACATCATGCAGTTCAAAATAAAACTTAGAATGATTTTATAAAAGGATAGAATAGGAAATGACACCTCACAATTCTGAAATTTCTTTACTGGAATTAATTCCAGCACAGTGCTATGGAACTCTTATGTAGCAGAGTCATGGAGTTTTTAATGGCTGTGGGGAAATGTCCCCTATAGGCCAGCAGTGCCAACTGCTGGAACTGGTTATGGGGTGGATTGAAAGGCAAAGAACACTGACAAAGGACATGTACTTAGAATGAAGATTGGTGCTTTCATTATGACAGTTGGCACAAAAAGAGTCTGAGTCTGTGCAGTGACTGATAAGTTGTGAGGCGAAGTTGGGGGTGTTCATTACCAGCAGCGCGAGGATTGACTGGGTTATTTCACTGTTCTTCTTGATCATATCCCTCCTCTGAAACACAGGCTTATCATCTAAGCACTCATAAGGGCTCCCCTGTTACCAAGCTTTAACGATCAAGGCGGGCAGGAATCCTTCACTGCTGGAATGCATCCTTACAACCTATCCAGGCTTCACCTGTTGATCTATTTTCTATTAATATAAACAGGGCTTAGAAAATAAATGTGCAGCTGGATAATCTCCCTCTGTTTCAGTAAAGTTATTCTTATTTCTGGAATGGTAGGCAGTGGATTTCAGAGTGATCAGGGCTGGGATTAGAAAAAACATCCAGATCAGCCAGCTATGTGCTTTACAACATGAATAATTTCAAATGAAAATCAGAAATCATGTACCAGTCTGTCCAGGCTGCAAAAAAAAAGGCAAACAAATATGAAAACATCCAATCTTCCACCCTCCACCCCACAAAACAAACAAACAAACAAACAAAAAACACATGGGGAGAAAAATGAGAAATAAATCTACCTTACGGAAATGTAACTGAACACTGAACTGACCATCATTGACCCCCCTACTTGGAAATACAAGCATGTGGAATTACCACAACAAAAGTTAAAATCAGTATTTGATTCTGCTATTTGCAAAGTAATGACCCCATGAATGTATCCAACACAAGAGATACCTTGAGCACTAATGGTCATGGAGAAAAGCTGAGAAGTGGAACTGCTTCTCTGTCCCAAAACCTCTAAATGTAACAATATAAAACAGTATTAGAACTATTAAGGAGCAAATCTGAGGCAATTTTTTAGCTTTTACTGTAATTTTCTTCATGGAAAAAATGAATACATATATAAAAAAATGAAACCATATTATTTTTCTTATTCAAACACTGTATTGACCTTTAAACCACACAATTTGTGACAGGTGTTCTAGTGGTCACATGGAACAAAACAATTAAATCTAACTCAATTTAGAGACAGGTGTGTTTCAAATTAGAGGAATTACCGGGTTTCTATTAAAAAAAAAAAAAAAACCACACAAAAAAAAACCAGGAAAAAAAATCTATGATCTTTTACATTCAAAAAGCCACTTCCTTCAATTTATGGATGAAATTCTGAGCTCTTTACTGAAATGTTTATTCATCCATTTCCCAGAAACCTATAAAATCAACTGAAGAGTAAATACTACATTAGGATTTTAATCTAAACTTCCAGTAAGATGAATTCTTCTATTCAAACAAGGATATTTCCTTTACTGATATACAGTGATCAAAAGAACAGAAATTAGACTAGAGTTTAAAATTAATTTTTTCAATATGGCACACTTACACAATATTTTTATTTCAATTAAATAGCTTAAATATAATCTGGTTTATCAGCAAAGTACAAGCTTAGATGATTTTTGCTATGACAGGTCAAAAGAGTTTTAACAAGACTTGAGCAGCACAAAACTGGGTTTGATTCATTTAAGTAAGTAATCTCCTCTTTGAACTGTAGGTTGAAAGAAAGAAGACATCCAAAACTGATATGTAGTAAAATGGGTCTTGACAATGTAAAAATGCAAATATTTTATTAAAAACTTGAGTTAAACCGAATTATCTCTAAATTTTCCAGATACATATCTGAAGATATGCTTTGATAGTGAAATTTTGCACCTTAATGATGTTAAGACACAGAAGTAACAGTGCAAACCAAAGGTGAATGTAACTGGAAAATGCTGTGCTGTTCCAATTCAAGATCATGAATCTAATCATAATTCAGCATTATACAAAAGACGGATGAAAGCACAGAACATTCTGAGCAAATTAAACGAGGATGGTGACACAAACTGTCGAAGTCATACAAGTCTGGGATGGGGGCAGTACAGACCTAACTGGGGTATTTCTTTTCAGCTGATTTTATGCACTTGAAGCAGAAAAAAGGAACTCTGTTCTGACACCAAGACCTGAGCTACAGTCAACTGCACGGTGCTGCCAGGTGGACCAACTTGTTTCTTAAAAATTCTCTACACTTTTCAAGAGAGTACTTCTTTTACAGCATCAACCCATGGCCAGTGGCTCAGGATACCCATAAGGGTCAGAACATTTACAAAGCTTGAATCAGCTTGAATCAGCTTTTTATCAAAACTCAGCCTGAATATTGAAACACACATCTGGGCACCCCTTTTCAAATGCCACGAGCTATCCCCCCATCACAGGCATTGCATTTCAGACAGACACTCATTTATGAACTACAACAGCCTGAGTTGGCCTAAAGCTCTTCTGAACCTCAAACACAAAACTGGAATCTGCAAGCAAATATATTCAATCGAAGTCTCATTAATGTCTACAGCACTCATGGTGTTCAGGTGACATATGTCTGGACAATCCCATACTGCCCACTGTTCCTGGGATGCCTGCCAGCCCTACGTCCCTGGGGACTCCCTCGCTGTCTGTGGGCTGGTAGTCACTGTGGCCACACACCTACCCTTAACAAAAGCAAGATGTTACACCTTGCTCATTTAAAAATTCTGTCCTGACAACTTTACCTCTGCTGTAGCCAACTTCTGATGTTTCAGAAGTCTGATCAGTTGTGTAAGACAGGAACTTTTATCAAGCTGAGGATAAATTTGTATTGCGTTCGATGATGAGCTACAGCTATAGCTACCATCCAAAATCAGTATTATTAGTATTTTAAACTAAATATTGCTAATCCCTTTCTTTCCAAAGGCCAGGAAGTAGAAGACTCCAAGGTCAAAAAAGAGATCAATGTATTCATTAAATCTGACTCACAGACACAGCGGATGCACAAGGTGTCTGTCTATGCTTTTAAAATATTTATCAGCTTTTGAAGAAATTTCAAGTCCTGAGCTTTGCAAGACTCTGTCTGTTGTTTTCACGAGTAACATCTTCCAAAGTTTTACTGTTCTCATTACTAAAACATTCCACACAAGAGTAAATAATTCTCAGATGTAAATTTTTGGTGGCTAGCGCTTCATGCATGTTGGTCAGCAAAACTGAGACATCTTCACTGTGTTTTCAATATGCTTTAGTGAATGATCACATTCCTTCTCCATTTTTTCTTTGGCAAACTAAGTTGATAGAGCTATTTAGCAATTTTAACCTTCAACAACCAGGTCTGAACTTTCAAACAGCAGTAACTATGGTGTTATTTGCTTTCTGTTCATATTAAACCATTTTTCAGCAATCAAGAATTGTATTGGTTCTTTTTCCTGGTGTCACACTGAGTCTCCAGCAAGACATTAGCTAGGACAATTCCAGTCACTTACATTAAGGACAGAAAGCTCTCCCTCTCCAGAATGAAGTGCCTGGCATGTAACCAGGAAATTCAGTAATCACAATTCCATAATAGTATCCACATGTATTAATTGTTAGTCAAAAATATTTATGTAATCTTCAAAATTCATCAGTAAAAAAGTTTTTTATGGTATTTTCTATAGAGATCTTAAGAAGAAGTATACCTACTTCTTTACACTTCTCATATTCCTAGAAAGGAATTATCCCTGAATTATCCCCATTCAGGTCAAGAATTTCAGTTCTCTGAACACTGTAGAAGCATTTTGAACCTTACTGTGACTTACTGTGACTTTCACACTGGATTAGATTAAAATTTATAGGAAGAGTTAAAATACACCTTGAGAATTTATTCAATAGTAACTCAATAATATACTTCAAATCAGCTTTCCTTTTTACCACTGTAACAGTGTTTTCAGATCAGAAAATGATAAAAGACAATCGTGATCCTGTAGGACAAAACCCTACACTATTCTTTTCAAGGTCTCAAATCACACTTTTAGTCCAGCTTTTGTGTTTCTTACTGGCACCAGACACCTCCCAGCACACCAAGACTTCGAAAACATCATTATCTGTTTCTCACAGAAGTTCACAGTCAGGATTCTACACTTGAAGAAAAGAAGGACAAACTAGAAGTGACACATGAACATGATACTTAAATATTTTGAGAAATGCTTACTGGTTTGGATTCCCCCCCTCTCCTCCCCCTTATAAAGACATGTACATTCAACTTAGGAGACTCTTCTCCCTTCCCAGCATCTGTGACTGGAAGAGGTGTTCTCCTAGTATTGGTATCACATATTTTAATTTGCAAAAACGTTCCTGCAGAAAAATACCATATCAGACATTTCTATTCATAGAACCTGTAAACACCATCCATTATTAAAGCCATTTCTTAGCTACTTAGAATTCATGCAGAAAGTAGGATGTCCAGATGATAAAGCAAATAAGCATTTACAGAAGATAAGAACAATATTAGTTCTGAAAATAAAAACTTTACAAAGTATAATTCAAAGATAAATACAATTACAAAACTGTGAAAAACAGAAAGAGTATTAATTAATCAAACATTCTAAACAATTATTTTACCTTTACATACTTAAGGGACTTAAAACATATAACTTAATATTTATTTGTTATTCTGACTAACATAATTAAATTATTTTTGAGAATGAAAGTATGTATTCATTTAGTAATACAAACATGATTAAATGTATCCCAATTATTAATAAAATTTAAATTACAATAATAATTTGGCATGCATAAGGATGGAAGGTACCAAAAGAGTCTAATTCTGTTGTGGACTGTATAGAAACTGAAGGTTTTATAGAATTCAGCCTTATTTGAGATCCAAAATTAGAAGCAGATGTCAGCAGAATAAAAGTGTAATTATTCAAGCAGGATAAAGAAGACACTTTGATTCAAGCAGTCATTTTAGTTCATATCACTGAGCTTAAATGAGGTCTTAGTAAATGTTGAGTTTTATTACTCAAAAAGTTATTGTGTGTGGTCACTTAACAAAATTGATTAATCCTCTGTGATAGCAGCCAGAACAACGATAAAAATTACATTTTTCTTCTTATGCAGTAGAAAAAGAAAATTAAACGTTTAGAGTAACCTTACCAGAGCTCTGCATCTCACATCTATCGTTTTTTCCGGTGCTGCAGGTGTGCTGTTAATCTTTAGGGAGAACCACACTTTGCAATCTGAAGAACTTTCTCCTATGTTAGAAAGAAAAAAATGCCTTATAAATTATCCTATGAGGTGATCAATCCTAGCAGCCTTCAAATCAATGAGAAATTTGAACCTTTAGCAGAAATGCCAGTCAGTGTTCATACAGAGACAAAGCAAATCATGAACTGATTTAATCACTGTCAAGAAACTGCACTACCTAATCCCTTCTTGTCTGGATTCAAAATAGTAACAAAATCAATATGTACACAATGGAATGGAAATAGTGCTTTGGCAAATTAATTTCCTAGACTATCGCGTTTTTTTCTGAATTTTGAATATTATTGATTTGCAACTAACATTTCATATCAGATTGACAGTACTTCTATAATTTTACATTATATCTGGCAAAATTGAATCAAAATTAGTTCCTCTAATATAAGCTTTGGTATATCAGAGAAACTAAGTTCTGTTCAGTCACACAGGGCTGTGCAATTGCAGTCAAGCCATCTGTGCTTTGCTAAAACATATCTTCCAGATAGACTTTGGGCCTTGATTTGAAGATATCCAATAGCAGTTTGCTCTGGTGGCTAATTACTGGCTTTGGAAGACAGTTAAATATGAGTCTGATTTCTGATTTCCGTTAGATTTGCTTCAATGTCCAGCCAAACTATTTTATAATTACTTTTTTTCTGATAGATTAAAGAGATCTGGCATTAAGTATCTAGCATGTTCCTGTATTTAGAACGTAGTTGTGAGTGTTAGTAAAATTATCGCTTCAATCTTGTTCAGAGAGGTGAAGGACATTGAGCCCAAAGTCTCTCATCATATGGCCTGATCTTCACAACACAAATACTTCATGTGGTGAGTGTTTTGCAAGTATAAAAGGCTGTTCAGCACCTTTTAATAATGCATACCCAAGAACTACTTGGACTATTCCTGTTTGTCAGTAGATTGTATGAGATGAAAATGGCCTTAATCCTCCTACTCACACTTCCCTGAATTATACACTGGAGAGCTACATTAGCACTCCTGTTTTACCACAGCATTAGTCTTGGGAGCTCCTACTGTTTCCTTTCCTGCTGTGACCTCAGCTCTTCTCAGAATCACTGCTTTCCTTGTTCCAGTTCTTCATTCTGTATATATGATTTTATTTCTAAACCCGATTTCCAACAAAACTGTGTCTGACTGGCTTTAACTATATTACTTCCTTAAATTTTCACTGAATACATCCTGTATTAATTTATCCATTTTGTTCAGGCTACCTTGATATGCATAAAATTTACTCGTTTTTAATATCAGCAGAATACCAGCCTTCCACTGTCTGGAATATCCTCATTATCTTACAATCTATAAAAATTAACATCATTGAGGTAAAGACATCTTCTGAATGTCCATTAAAGGATTCTGGCATGTACATGTCCCTGAGTTTAATCAATTACAAAACACAAAAAAATAGTATACAGAAGAGAGATGACTTCTGCAAGAACAGAGCATCACTTTACACCAAAACAGAACATGCTACTTGGAAGCTGAAATAGAAGTTCTTAAGCAAAGACCAAAAGAAAATCAAAGAGTGACCATAGATTGGAACAACACATCCTTCAAGAATGCAGTTAAACTGTAGGAAAATATATAAAATTCAGGTATGAAACAACAAAGGAAAATGCCAACAGTAAATTTCCATTTACCCAGGATATGTGATTAAACTGCAGAACAAAGGGACTTATTAAAGTATAGCAACACATTGTCAAATTAATGTTCTGTACAGTTAAGGAAAGTAGAAAAGAGCATAAACTGCTATTTGAACAGAAAATTGACAAGGCTGCCACCCTGTCCTCAAACCTCGAAGAACATCAGAAAGAGAGAAAGAAAGTAAAAACAAAGCCCAAAACAAACAAAACAAACACTCCCTCCCCCCACCCCCAACTGTATCTCCAGTGTTCCAGGAGGTACTTTCACTTTTTCTCTAACAAATAACACACAAGTTTTGTGGAACTGCATTACTTGTCATTACAATATTGCCTTCCAGCAATTTATACATCTATACTGCAACTAAGATATTTTTCCATATAGACTTAGAGCCTGCTTTGCTCTCTCTGACCACAGATTTCTCCTCTGTACTCATAAATTTCCTGACTCACATTTCTCTACTTCATAATTGCAGTAATATAAAATTTATAATCTACTTGCCTTTTCTCTTCTTTCATTGATATATAAATTAACTTATTCTGTTCAATTTATTTGAAAATACTTGAACTCCTGACATCTCCCAAAAACAAAGTTTTCAGGCCAACTTGCATTCTTTTTTAGTTTTTACTTCATTTATGAAAACCTTTTTTTTTATGTTAGAAACCCTTAATTTCTTTTTTTGTACTTTATATGCATTTAAATGTTTGGATTTTTCTCTCTTCTGGAGACCATAAATAAACTACAGTGCTCACAGATTACCTTTCTGTAAAACACCTATCATGTTTGGGAGGGAATACCTTGTATTCATTTTTCAATGATATTACATGGATTTCATTTTAGATCATAATATTATTGGCATAACACCTAAAAACTGTAAAATACTTTAAGGGAAACACTTTCCTTAACACATGGTACAAACCTATCAACTCTCTGATGAAGGAGCATCTTTTTTTATTCTTCCAGCTGAACTCTTTCCCAAACATTTCTGAAAATATTGTTTAGTATTAAGCCTTCAAGTTGTACAAACTTTGATGTTCTGTCAGCTTTTACTCAGTGAACACATATCTGGAATGGTTGCTCTGCTGCTCACTTGAACTGTTAAGAGCATAAAACTGAGGGCTTTATACTCACTTACATACCAAATAGATTTTATAGATGAGTCCCACCTCGTGTCTTTATCCATACAATGTATTTGAATGGGCCAGCTCAAAGCCAATTTACTGCAAGTATTCTCATTCTGAAGTAATTATAGCCTTATTTTACTCTGAATTTCTTCTATTCCTAAGGCAACCCACAAGACAGAAGCTAGTTCTTACCCCCAAGAATATTCAGAATCACTTTCAAAGATATAAAAATCTACTGAAGCTTTAGCTCCCTGAAAACAAACAAATGAATAAACAAAAAAGAACTTAAGCAGATTAAATCAACAACAAATGCTTTTGAAATTTCCTTTAGCTATATCTCAATGCTTCTGTTTCAAACGTGAAGAACAACTTGCTTGGCTGAAAACAGGTCTAGTATTAAAAATTAATTTGCTAATGTACAGAGCAGAAGGTCACGAGTTTGGGGATTTCCTTCATGGTTTTTTGTTAGGGTTTTTCATAGAGTTTTATTTTACCAGATAGCAGATGCTGGGGAAAAAAGGCTGAAACAACACAGGCAATGGAGATAAACTCAAAACACTCACACAGAAACACAGAGATGGCTCATTCTCTACTCAGAGAACAAGGTTATATCTGTCTATTTCTGGTTTTTGCACACGTTTAAGAAACAGGCAGAAAAAAAAGTTGTCACTTTTTTTTTTTCTCTCTACTTTTGTAAACTTCCATTCACATTTTTAATGAACTTGAAGTCTTTTCTTAGGGCCTGAACGCTGTACTTTGATGTCTCATGAGATAAACTCCACTTGACTTTAAGCCTGTATCTCTTATCTTCTCACTCTGGGGCTTGGATGACAAATAAAAATCCTTAGCCTGCTTTATGCAACCATCAGGTCATGATCTTGTCAGATCTCATGAAACAAACAAAACAAATAGTAGTCAATACTTCAGACAGAAATCACCACTAAAAAGGAGCAAGCAAAAATCTTCTAAACATAAGAATGCATCTACTTCAATACTTGATCTTCACTATCTTCTCTTCTACTCTCTTCCTTCGGCTTTCCCCTTGACTAGTTAGGGTCAAGTATCTGTCAATGATGGTTTGGGCAAACCAGCATCTTCCACATCTTAGCTACTGCACATTCAATCAGCACCACTATAAAAGAGCTTACTTATTTTTAGTTTTTAGAACTTTCCCTGATTATTTTTTAACTTTTGTTTTAAATATGGAATCACTGGAAGCGTAGAAAGCTGTGTACTTCCTATTGTATGTAATTACCCTGAACTGGAGGGAATGACAAAACCAAAAATGAGATATATTTCTGTATTCAATACTTAATAACAAATCAATTTCTTTAACTAATATTTATCTATTTCTTTAACTAATATTTATCTACAGCAATTACACTTGTGAATAGACAGTTCTGTATTTAAAACACAGGATTACTAAATTACAATTTACATGAAAATTAAACTTGAAGCCCTCAACAAACATTTCAGGTTAAAATTTCAAACTTCCCTTCCAAATCTCATTCCAACCTATTCCAGCTTTTCTTTCAGAGAGTTGAACATCCTTTTGTAATTCAATCAATTGGGTGTCTTGTCCTATTCTCTTNTAAATCTCATTCCAAGTTATATGAAATGTCAAAATCACCAGCTTTTCTTTCAGAGGGTTGACCATCCTTTTGTAATTCAATCAGTTGGGTGTCTTGTCCTATTCTCTTCAGGGATGCAAATAAACTGTTTCTCCTGTGCCTGATCTCTTAATTTTATTGTGCAATTTTAAAAATGCTGTAACAAATGCTTAACAAATCGGTGTTGTAAGGCATACACTGTTAACCTTGTACTTTGCATCATGTCCTGAAGAGTTATCAGTTGCAAAATGCCCTTCCCTCTCACTCACAAGAGGCTTTTCTCTACTAGCTTGGATGAGAATACATTATGACCATATCAGCCACAAGCCGAAATTTCTGATCTCTCTGTCCCCCTTTCCTTGTCCTTTCCTTAAAATGACTTTTCATCCTGTGTCTGCTAGACCAGACATTAAATGTGCTGTCAAGTATCAGCAGTTATAAATAGAAAAGATTCTTCTCTCCTGATTAGGACAGATCTGCCCATCATTCAGCTGAATGGCACATCACTGATGATGAAGGAAGATTTGGCTGGATGTCCTGAAAATTGTAGAATTCTAGGGTGTTTTGGGGGGGGCTTGAGGGTTTGCAGGGTGTGTGGATATGGACACAATGGGGAAACTGGAATTGTAGTGCTAAATAACATTAATTTATTTGAAAGATTTTATCTTATGATTTATCTTTATGATTGGGATAGATCCTAATCAGTAAATCCTAATTTTTCTGATTTCTCATATTGGTATCAGAATTACGATCATTTAAAGAAAAAAGCTGAATTTAAGTTATATTTTCAAACTTATTTTCAGTTCTTTCCATAGCATTTTAATCAAATATTTGCAGAGTTAATATAGTAATACAAAATAAAAAATTAGATTCAATGCCAGTTATAAATAAATAACTCTTAGGTGTGTCTTTAAGGATATGTTTTCAACAATAACAGGGAAAGAAATAACAAAGCGTGATTTGTTGATTCTCAAAAAAAACACTTTCCATGCTGGTAGTTATCCACATTCTTGTTGTGTGGGCATCCTTAATGCTGTTCTCATAGGTACATTGCTTTACTTTACAGAATGTAAAATATAAATTAAAAAAGGGCATTTTGTCTAGTTCCCTACAATATATAACCATGTACTAGCTTTCAATCTGTAAAGAGTTTAGTCATCCTAATGCAGGAAAAATCAAAATTTATACTTCATTCTGCTCACATGCAAACACAATGTCCATGAGTAACCAACACTCTGTAACATCATCTCTGAAGGACAAAAGCTGTTGTTCAGGAAAAATTATCAGCTATTAAGCGTATATTTATTTAGTTTTTCCTTTTTGATTCAGAATAAGTAATTTTATATAAATTATGTGAAACACAGTAGTTATTAAGCAGATGTGATTATTTACATTCCTTATTTCCCAAATTTGACTGGCCATAGCCATCTAAGAACTACACTAAAAAGACCTGACATTTCTTTTGCAAACTTTTCCTGATGTTTTAAGTCTCTCTACCATGCTAAATTCAAAGAGGTTTTTCCTCCAATTTCATTTTTTAAAGAATTTTAGTGGATTACTTAAGATTTATTTATCATAAACCTCCAAGCTTATTCCAGATACAAAACTAGACACATAAACCCTTTACAATAACATTTTGGATACTTCTTTTAACATTGTCACTAGATAAATCTAATTGGTTCATACATCCCAGGTAAAAATTGCAATTTTTTTGTATAGGCAGACCCATCACTCCACTGAAAACAATTCATAGATTAAATCCTGTTCTAACTGGTTCTAGATAGCTCTCTCCACTTTATCTGCACCTGATTTTTTGGGAAAGTTGTAAAACACGAACACATTAAGAAAATGTTGCAACCTTATTACATTAAAAGCTCAAAAGGATGCAAAAAGGCAGACATTTACATTCATTTTTACTAACTGAGGAATGTCCTTGGAAAGGCAACGCTTCTACGCTTTCTTCTACCGAGGAAGTTTTTAGGTTGTTACCTTATAACCCTTCCTCACATAAGGGTTATACTNACTTTCTTCTACCGAGGAAGTTATTAATTCAGGGTTGTTACCTTTAGGTTGTTACCTTATAATCCTTCCTCACATAAGGGTTATACTTTTTCAATAAAGGTAATCTATATGTACAGCTTTTAAAAATGCTTTTGCATAACATGGCAGGATAAACTTTGTTCTCAGCTGCCATTTTATGTGCATGAACATATTTGAGTAATCCTAACATTTCAATGAATATTTATTTAATGTATTCCACATAACGTTGCTTGAAAAAATATTCTAATATTCCTCAGTCTTTAATCTTCTTCTTAAAGGATATGATGTTACAATTCCCCTGGAGCAACTTTCATAAATTTAGTGTGCCTTATATATCAAACCTAAGTCATGCAGAGGGACAGTACTTCAAGTGACATTGAAGATTGCATTACTTGGTACATACAAATTGGAAGCGATGTATGAAAGTGGTGCCCTTCAAAATGCTGCAATTTAAAGTGAAGTGATGATGCTTTCATGTGTAAATATGTACTTAATATTGATTTAATTCAAAATTTTCAAGTTAATATAGTACCTATAGGCAGGATCAGGGAAGAAGAGTGCCCTACAAAAGGAAAATCTGCAAGATGAATTTAAGTTCCTTTTCTTCACATCTTGTCCTAAACTAGATCATGGCTGTATCTCCACAGCCTTTTCCACTTGGGAATACTTGGAAACAGAAATTCAAACCATTTTTAATTTTTTCTCTTTTTTAATTCTGCCTTCAAAGCCATCTTTTCAAATGAAGATCACCACCTTACAGTGGAAACTCAGATACCACTAGCCCATGACAGATATTCCCTTTCCCTAAACTTTCTTCAAAACTGTAAGGAGAAGAGAGAATTTTAACACCACAGGCAGCTTATTTCAAGGAAATGGAGTAATGCTGTTGACATCTTCCATTTTTGAAGCTCACTCTTCCATTCTATTAATATCACCACAGCATGATGTTCTGACACCATTTTTCAGTTAGACACCTTTACTCCATAGACACTTTCTCATCTCCATCTCCCAGGTAACAGCTTCAAAAAAATCATCCAGCAGATCTGCTATGTCCATGAAATTTGGAAGACAGAAGATATCCCTTTACCTCAGAATATTCTTGATGTCCTTCATAAACTCGCAATACCTTTACATGAATCATGTCACAGCTCTCCCTTATCCCTTGCAGTCTGATGAATAAAATGTAAATATGGTAAATATGGCTATTCCCTTTCTACAGGGGCTTTTTTCACTCTCCATTCAGGTTGTGTTCTACACTTATCCAGGGAATGCACCTTCCATGAAATGTAGCCTAGCCTGCTATCAGCTGTCTACTGGTGACATACATCTATTTGCTGCTACACACTGGGACACAAATCAGGGTCTCATTCACATGTTTAACTCTTTCTGATGAAATCATGGAATTGTGGTATGGGGAATAAACTCAGAGCATATGACAGTATGCCATTCAGTAAATACAGATCTGAAACAAGAAGTAAAATAAAAAAAAAAAAACAAACAAACAATAACACAGGTAATATCTTTGGCATTAGAATCTATTTCCCCTCGCATTTTGAGCTTTGAAGGCAGCATGACACATGCGAGCATAAAGTATGCAAAGCTTAAGGAAATTTCAAGTGCTGAACAGAAATTCAGCACATTTTAGCAACACAAAAGTCAAAATCTCACTATTTTGGGTTTTTCTTGGTGGGGCAGGGGGATGGGACAAGGTAGGGAAGGTAGGGAAGGG
Organism: Pachyramphus minor; assembly: GCA_013397135.1. Classification (NCBI taxonomy): domain Eukaryota; kingdom Metazoa; phylum Chordata; class Aves; order Passeriformes; family Tyrannidae; genus Pachyramphus; species Pachyramphus minor. The sequence goes on from VYXB01007044.1 coordinate 424,491, forward strand.
AATATTCTACTTTACTAATAGTTGGAGGAATAAAAATCAGACTGTCATCATAAGAATCTTTGTGGTAATCTATGGGAAGATGATGACACTTTTTCAGTTACTGCAGTATGCTTTTGGAAGTCTGAATAGCAAGGAAGAACTTTTCACTCATGTGATTAAATTTGATATAATTGGAGATTATATAGTGAAGTGATTGTTTAGAATACTAACACACTTTTAAAACACTGTTTAACTTCTAATGGGAAGATAAATTACATTTGCTTTAAGACTGTTATTTGACTAGTATAATTACCTAGTTCAAAGACCTGGCAAAGAAAGAAGCTGAGGTTAAGTGGAGGAGATACTTAGGATAATCTAGTCTAAGAGTAGAATAAGGACATAATTCCAAAGGGCAGAGAGGCAAGACCAACTCAAGAAATAAAAAAAATAAAAAATAATAAATAGTTAATTGTTGTGTAATTATAAAAAGATTTATTAAAACACAGAAAATCTAGTACTACCAGCATGAATTTGAAGTTCAGAAAACAGCTATTGCTAAATAAATCATATTATTTTCTTTTCCTTAAGGAAGATTTTAAGGAAACACAATGCTTACAATCTTCACATACACCAAAGATTGGTACTGAAAGTAACCTCTCTGTCTCTGATGGCAAGAGCAACAAATGGTGGATTTTAGAACATGCAAAAAGTATCAGTGAAATTTTACAATGATAAGGGTAGGGAAGAACTAGGACTGATCACCTAGGTTATGCCATCTTTATTAGTAAATAACTGCAAAGGATATCTTAGAGGAATGGTTGTAAAAATCCTCTGGGAAATAAGTTATATCTACCAGGTTATACCTGACACACTCTCACGTTCCACAAAATGCCTCAAAACACCCTCATTCACAGCCATAACCTGCAGCTCACATGACACTGAATTCTTGGCACTTTTTTAACACAGAGCTAGGATTGTGCTAAACCAGTGAACACAAACAAGTTATGTACTCACCTTCCCTGCTTTCCCTTACTTCAAACAACTTTTAAAATTACTCCAATTCTGAAAAGGCTTTTCCTAAAGAACTACTGTTTTTTCTCCATTTGCCGTATCTGCCTTTATTTCTATTGCACATTTTAAGAGGGTCTAAACTGTGACTTATGGTAGGAAATCACTTGCCAGGCGAACAGCTTGGGTAGCTGTGTGACACAGACGTTTTAACATGTCTGGAAAAGCAAGAGCCAGATCAGAAGTTGTGTATGCACAGTCATGGTTGATATACCCACAGTACAATAAGTTATATCCAGATGATTTCCAGTTATGCAATTCCTTAAAATGACACTGAAGTGTTTTCCTCTTCCATGTCAGAATGAAAACAAAACAAATAATATTGATTATAAATTTATACATTTAAAAGTTATATTGCTCCAAAGAGAGAAAACCTAATTGGTAATAGTTTGGAGGTTTTTCTTTTTTTCTTTTTTTTAATAGGTGATGTCACACTACATAATTTAACTTCATAAATTTAACCTTTTGGCTACTAAGAACTCTAACATAGAACATTTAACATCAAAGGACCGTAGCCAGAAAAATGAAAATATTAAATTAGTATGATTTTAGAATAGTTAAAAACCTTTACTGAAAAAACATATCATAATGTGTAATTAATTCTGGTTTTCAACTCTTGTTTCAGTCAAACACAAATCATTGAATAAAATATAAATGTACATTAGTAAAACACAGATTACATAGGAGTACATTAGTTAAACAGAATGTCCTGTGAAAACCTAGAAGCCAAAAAACCCCAAAAGACAGCAGTAAAGCAGCAGGTATTCTTCAGTCTCAGAAGTCTGTTCACAAATATGCCACTTATTTATTATGACAAATATTTATTGCAAAGGCTTAGAAAACCTTTCATTTTTAGGTCTCAGCAGCTGAGGCCTGTTAAAGGTCCTTAAAAGCTCTCCAGGTGTTATGCTCTCTAGATATGCTGTGGTGAAATATATTTCATATTTTTTATTATGAAATTCCAATTCATATTTTATTACTGTCAACATAACATATTAAAAATAAGCTGGCTGAAGACAAAGGTATCCCAGTTTTCACTAATGTTGTGTCACAAAAGCAAATAACAGCTGAGTTCCTGCACATGCAAGGAGCATAAGCCTTTCCTTTGAGAGGTAAATACCACCATAACAATTGAATTGTAGAAATTACCTTGGAATTTAGAAGCTATGGCAAAATCAATTGCATTATTTCCCTAAAAGTTTTATATCAGCCAGGTTGGAATTCAGAAGCTTAAAAAAAAGACCCAAGAAGAGGTGAGCATAACATATCTTCATTTTTAATATAGAACTTAATTAATATTCAAAAAATTAACCACTCTTAGCTAGCAGAATTTGATAGCATTTCCTGGAATACACATAAATTTCTAACTGAACCTTTAAATTTGAGACAAATTTCATTTTATTATGTGAACCTACATGAGACCAGTGAGAAAACAATTCACTTCCTGACAGGGTTGACTCTAAATTCTCTACCGTTTTTTCTTTTTTTTAGCATATGCAGTTTCCTTATAAAAACATGCTAAATACTAAGGCTAAGAATGACTCTTTCCTAAGTGAAGATAAACCAGAATTACAAAAAACATACTGATGCACCATACTGAGTGATTCCTGACTCCCATTCACTAGAAAAAAATTTATTCCGCATTTACTGAACGAAAATATTTTTTCAAAAATACAGCTGGCATTCCAAAACCACAAAATTAACCAAAAGCATTTTATCAATCCTAATACAGTCTTACTGCAGTGTTTCATAGAAACACAACTAGGCAAAGGCATTAAATCTGACAAGTGTCGTTTTTTCTTTTTTTTTTTTATTTTTCCAGAATAACCCTCTTACTTTAAAAGGAACATTTTAATCAAGTTCATTGGAATTTGGATAACTTTCCATGCTAAGCTCTGCCATTAGAGTCAGCATTTCATCTCATTCTCCCAAGGTAAGGCAAAATGACAACACAAAGCAACACCACACACACAAAAAAGGGAACATTATTTTGGGATAAAAAAATATGTCTTCCCTGGAGAAGATATTAATAAGGATTTCTCCTGAGCAACCAGGTCATTTTAGTAAAACTATGTTTATTTCTCTATACATCCATAATACATCATATACATTATATGATGAAGTGAGCAGATTTTCATTAGATTTCAGAAAACCTATTGTAGAGTTGTGTGAGCAATTTATGTTTTCAATAAAAAAAGAAATTATGAAGTAAAATTCCATTAATCTTCAAGTAGAGGAGCTTTATGTTCATGTAATTCCATGCTAAATAAAACCAATCCTTCATTAATTTCATGGATATTGTCTGCCATGTTTACAGATGCTGAACTTAATCAGGTTGTTTTTATTAACTTCTCAATATATTGGTGGGTAAATAAGGTGCATATAACCAATAAATCCAGAGAATTTAGTGAAAACAACTCCCTAATTCTCCCTTACATTCAACAGTAATTAGTATATATATCACACTATGAAAGAAGAAGCATTCTTCCTAAATAGCACAAGTTTACTGTCTTACCAGAAATGCTAATCATATGTTTATTCTCCATTCTAATCTAAAAAAACTTATGATAAGCACACATACTCTTCCTCTCTGATGACAACATATAAAATACCATCTCTCTTTTGCCACAGTGGGAAACAGTAATTCCCTAATACCTATAATTTTGTAATTATGCCAAAAGCAATTAGCACTCCACAGTACTCACAGAGAAAAAAAAGGAAATATTTTGAAAGAGACAGTAGAGACCATAACAAATAAAGCACTGCAGTGAACAAGAAATATCTCTTGCCTACTAAGTAAAAATGTCAGAGTGGTCCTTTGCTGGTTAGTTCGACAACCCTACCTCATATGTATGGGAAGGCAGGAGTGTTCAGGGTCTGGGATAAATTAAAAGCCAGAATTCTGTATGGGCAATTTATTTTGCAGCTGCTATAGAAGTAAAAGTCCTTAGCGAATTTCAGCAGCAGGCTACCAAGCGGACAACAGGATCTGAGACAGGTGAGAGTTTCATGCATGAAGAAACAATGAGGTAAACTGAGATTCTTACTAAAAAAAAAATATTTCACAAATAGTCTTCAGGAACAACCTAGTTATAGTTTCAGACAATGAACATAGTACACAATGCATACGTGTCCATGAAAGTACAGCAGTACTTGTAATATAACACTAATACTAATAACAACAACAACACTTGGGTGGGGAAGGGAGAGCCTGATAGTAAAATAAAAAAAAGTAAATTCGATTGGAAGAAGAAATATGCTTTATTTTCTCCCATTTGGAATTATGCTGCCTGTCATCCTAAAAACGGAATTTGGACTCAACCTAACATTTTAATTGATATTTCTGAATTGCAAATTTTTCAGAAACTTGCAGTAAACAAATAAATACACAAAAACTTTGCTCTGGATTTTGTGAATCTACTTATAAAGTAGTTTAACTGTTGGGTTGCCCAACCAGGCTCTGAGAATGTATATTGAATTCTTTCCTCTGCTTGAACAACTGAACACACCCCTTGAAGGAAACTGTTCTCACCCTTAGATAATACCACTGATGTTGCAGTAATTGGAATATGTGATAATATTTAGATCCATGTCATAGATTCAAGTAATTATTCAGATAGAAAAAAAATCCACACCATATTCTAAAAGACTTCTTGAAAAAAACCACATATTTAATTTGAACTCTAGTTCTTATGAACTGTCCCATGTATTAGGCTGTAAAGTTTGACTTTTTCCTGCTTTCTGGCTCAGTGAATACTTTCACAGGTCACAGCAATCGAAGAAGCATGACAGAGGAGACTGACAGAGACCTTCCCTCTGTCCCCTCCTCACATCATTATCTTCAGCCCCAGACATGCTTATACAACTGTGAGGAGCTAGTAAATATTAGTGCTCTTTTTCATTACCATTATGTGCTCTCTGTGTGTTTATAATTCATTCCTTGCTAAAGGGTAAAAGAATAATTGTTTGTAAGCATAATAAGGTAGGAAAGGCAAAATGATGACCTAGATAAAGGGCATGTCAAACACTCAAACCTAGTAACAAGGGCACAGGCTGTAAAGAAACTACTATTCTGTTGCTCATTTCCTATTTGCTTTCAAAAAATGTTATGTTTTTATATCACTCTGAATGTTCTGTCACACACTACTAGGAAGGGTTTATACCTGAATCTGTCATGTGAGACCTATAATGAGCCTCTCTCATTATTTCTGCTAGGGATTTTGTTTTTCAGAATATTTTTTTTGTTAAAAATGGGCTACTAACTGGCAAAATTCCATACATACACATTTGAGGTCTGCCAGACATGACAGAATGATGTGTTTCTCGGTAACATAGTTTATAGCATATACAAACTTCCAGAAAAAGCACAGTGCACATCACAGACACCTTAATTAGGTAATAAAATTTAATCTGTTTATATGCAAATGCAACCCTACATGGCATGATACCCAAAAATATACAGATGTACAGGTTTACAAGAGGAGTGACTAATTTGTGGTTAGTGCAGATGCAACATTACTTGCCTTCTCAGTACAGCAATATTAAAACACCTGCTGCATGAAGGATGATGCAACCTAAAGTTCACCAGCAGCCTTACACTGTGAGCAGTTACAAATTGCTTTTGTTGTTAATTTTAAAAGGCCGACCACGCTTTGTTTGCACAAACTTTTAATTGCACACATACCATGCCTCACAAAATTCCACAGGTCCTCGAAGCATCGCTACATCTGAATGGTTTGAAAACAACACGTTAGTTTATTAGGGGAATCAAGCTGTTCTGAGTCTCAAAAGGGCACAAGGAAAATGCATGACATCTAGCAGACTGTAATACTGCAGAAGGGCACCTACTGAGAAAGCCAGCAATAATTGAACCATCTTTTTGACAAAAAAGCATAAAACAGTCTAATGCTTTATGTTCTACATATGCTAAACCATCCCCAAAACCTTGTGTGCACTAACATAAGTATAGCTGCAAATGCCAAAATGCCATTAAAAGAAAAAAAAAAAAGAAACTGTGATTGGTATTTTAAATTTGCAAATATGCATGCAGTTTACTTCATTCTTCCACTGAAGAGGGAGACTCAAAACCAATCTGAAGGTGGAGAACACCATGCTTGAACATACAGTGTGTAGATTTGGCTGAAAAATAGCTTAACTACACAGTCAACATTTACAGGGTAAATAACTTTAAATTATTTTTAAGAACAGCCCTGCTAGAAAGACAGTAATTCCAGAAGTAAATATTCATATGATATATATCAGTTATATCTTATTAAAGACTCTATTAAAGTATGTCAATCGTAATACTTCATTAACACCAAATAAATCCTACCATTTACCATTGTATACTCAGTTCTTGCGATCTTTGAAAAACATTATAATGAATAATTATTTTAAAGCCTTATTTTAAATTTTGGGTACCCTGAATATTGTTTTCCTCTTAATCACCTTTAACAGTTGCTAGAACAAAGACATTATTTCATTATCTTCCTTATGTGAGTACCCCAGTATGTACCACAGATGTTCAGCTCTCAGCTATTGATTTAAAGTCTGGAAGTCCAGGAGGACATGTGCAAGAATCATTACCTTTCAAAGGCATCAGTTCCTCAAAGAACACACTCAAAAGCATATTTTTAACACAGTGGGAAAGACTCTAAACTGTCAGATACATATCATAAGAACTACAATGACAACTTAGGCTAGAAAATGTCGCTTGTCATTGAAGGCCTGGTTGAAGGATAAATTAGTTTTAAAAAGATCATTAAAATAGGCTTTGCCAAAATGAATGTCTGGCCTAAACACTTTGACTGCACATTTTCATCGTGGCCTATTCAGAAGTAATGTATCTTTTTGATGTTATGCCTTTCAAGCACACAGAAATTCAAAAATTTGGCAATGGCATAAAAAATCTAAATGCGTTCCATAAGACAAACACAATGGGAACTATAATCTTTTGATAAAGGGAATGCCTAGGGCAGCCACACTAAGACAACAGCACATGCAAAACTCCCATGATGTACAAGCAAACATCCTGCATCTGTAGCGCTCACAGAGAGCTCTGTGAGACATCACCACTGGCAGGAACATTACAAAGCTGTTGCTTAAGTGCCAGCTCTGTGCTGAGACTTGCTGCTGGAAAGACAGAGGGTGAGGGATGCAGGGAGAGGGGGATTTTCAGTTGCAGTGCAAGCCTTAGCCATTGCAGCAACCACACCAACTCCACTCTCTTCCTTACAGGGGATCAGATTCCTGAGGATGCCTGGGCTGGTCTAGCAGAAGCTGAGCTAAACATCCTCCCTATTGCCCACAGGCTACACAGCAAAGAGCACCAGGGGCAACTGTCCAAGGGCAGTTCACTTCAAGAAGTTACCATGAACTCCATAGTAGAGTAGAAAATTTTCCTCTAATTTGAGAGAAAATGTCAACAAGTGTAGGAGGTGCTACAGCATTTAGTGAGACTGTGAAACAAACACCTATTAATGGCTAATATTTATTTACGATTTTAGGACTTTATTATATAGGAAAATCTAAAGAAAAAATCTTACATGAAAAATAAACTGCATCCTACTTTCAGTCTTAGCAAACACTTACCCTTGTTTTACTTTTAGCTCCCATGAGAAAAAACCCCTAGGACCTCTTCTCTTCAAAGACAGAAATACATTTTGGAAAGAACTAAAACCCCATGTCAGTTTAGAAAGGGGCAAGCCCCTCTCACTACATCTGCTCTGCAGACATTTTACTGTTTGGGTTTTGATTTGTTTTCTTTTTTTCCCCTCCAGTACAAGGCAGCAAAAAGGATTCATCATGAGGAATCAATGTGATTTTCACTGCAAATGTGATTTCTCTTAAATACATCTGGAGGAGGAAAAAAAAAAATCATGAACAAATTTCAGAATCATCAGATTTTTGGAAGAGCATAATGAGTAATTTTGATAGGAATTATAAAAAGAATATATAAAACCTATCCTAGAAATCATTATGTTCTGTTACAGTCATACCTACAATGTAATCTGAAGTAGAAAAAAATAGCAAAAAGGTAAATAAACACATATATACCTACATAATGTGTAGGTGTGTGTGTGTACATAAAGATTATATTGAATGTTAAGGCGTGCATAGCAAGGCAGTATTTTCTAGTATGTTTAAAAGGAATAATTTTCACTGACTGACAGCAAGACAAAATACTTTGGTGTACTTGTGTTTATCACTAGAGACTCTTTCCTAACCTTATTCAGCTATGGACAACCTCATACTTGTTTCGGTCGATGTTGATTCAAGTTTGCATATTCATTTTTTGTACATCTCAGGTTCACTATTTTCTGTTACAGTCACAGTAGCCCTTGGGGTTCTCAGCCCTGGGATGCACTTCTTCAGTGTGTGATGCCTCTGCTCAAAAGCAAGGGGTTTGCATTCTACTAGTGCTGTGCAACTTGCAATTAACAATTCCTAAATCTTGGAAATATCCATCAATCGTTCTACTATGAAAAGTCATACAATAATTAATTTTTATGTACAAACACGGTAAAAAATAGAGGTGTAAAAGAAAACTGCATAGGATAAAGTTAAGACTCTGTTAGTTCCTCTTTAAAGTAAGTTCAGAAGAAGACTATCATGTATGTTAGATCAGATCTTGTAACATTCCATCTCTAGCTGTTTCCAGCAGGTACTTCTCCCAGTTGCAGACATTATAGATGTCTAACAAATGAATCGTTGTGATGACAAATAATGTTTTTTACAATGACTAGAAGCATTTGGTTGATTTAAAGGTGCTCTTCCTAGGATGTGGACACTGTAAGGGTATATCTTCTGTACTGAAGAAGTAATTCTATTGTTACGTGACACTGTATTAGGGAAGAGACATTTCACATTAAAGTCCACTTAGGAAAGCAATTCTAATGATGCCCTAAACATTGCTAGCAGCCATGGAACTTGAGTTAGTCTAGTATACTAGAAACATGACATGTAGGTTACAATAAGACAAAGATATAACTCTCCAGTAGCACAAAAATACCAAAAGGTGGCAAGTGAAAGACAAGATGCAGCCATATACAAATAAGCTGTGCAGATTGCTCCAACTACCAGTGAAATTCTCTGTGCAGGAGTGATTATATCCATGTAAACCAGTGCACAGCAAAAAAAGTGCTGATTTGGGGCTGATGACCTGACCCCTCTCAACAAGTTATTAGACTAATGTTTCATTCCATAAATTTATTGTATTTTAATGTACTAAACATGTTTGAAAAACATTTTAAATGTACAAAAAGAGCAGTCAATCTCACATTATTATTGGAGACCCAAAATAAGTAAAAGACTTATCAGTAATAGTAAACTGTGAATTTACATTGGCTTTTCTACCTAAGAGCAGTGCCCTCAATTCATATTGGTGACAGAGACAGTACTTTGACATCCACTCACTTAAGCTATTTTCTTACTTAACCTTCTATTTTCAGCCACTTTCAATTACAGCCTTCACTACTTTTGGACTGATGATTCCTAAATTTGCAAAAACCTTGTAAGAAAAAATATTTAATTTAGACAATAGAAGCATAACTAAATTCACTAATATTTGCTAGCTTTCAGTAGAGATTCAAAGATTATCTCCAGTATTTCCATGTACTTGGCATCACTCCTTGTATTTGTTTTATGATTAATTCCTCTTAATACGTTGAAATCTATAATTCTCATTTCTACTGCATTATCTGTATATATCACCTTAATTTAATATTTGTTAAAACCCTTCTTCTGTAAACTTGCAATGATGTGCTGCATGAGTTTTAATGCCAACCAACTTCCATGTTGCTGTACATGAAAATTCAGATTAAAAAGTTTATTGCAGGAGGCTAATGCAGGAAAATATTCTTGGACCTTGAAAACAGTGAACGCTAAACATTGATGATTTCATTTCTTTCTAACTGGCTTCTTATGGACTTCCTCCTATTTCTATCTCTTCTTACACCAGAATTTTAAAAAACAGTACTGTTCAACATTTCTAATGTTCCCATTAAATATACTAAATTGAAAAACTGAATCTGTATTGTCCTCACAAAATTTTTTCTTTTTAAATACAGATTACTTTTATTTTTCCTTTGGCTTTCAAAACCCTCTATTTAATATTTCTAGACTTCTTTTCAATCCCTGTTCCTATATTTCTCAAGCATTGACTTGCCTTTTGCTTTTTTAATTATAATTTATAATTATCTGCTGCAACAGTCTTATCTGTATCATAAGCAATGGGAATACCTTAGACCTTTGGTCTCCTTATTTTCTTTTTTATTTTTTGTCACTTTATTAAAACAACATTTAGCCATGTACTGCTACATTACTCTCTTTCTCTTCTATTCTAGACTCACATCATATTATCAACCGTTTGCACAAAAATAACATTTTGGAAGATCTGGTTTTATACAAGAGCTACATAATCAAGAGCTACTTTATTATCTTTCGTGGGTTTTAACTATAGATGTTAAAAAGCAGCAAACTGCAGACCACAAAGGAACTACACCCGTAGTTTGAACTGTATAAAAAAAGTATTTCAAAATGCTCATGAAATAGTTAGTAAAGAGGAACATGGTAACATGGCAGATCAGAGAGACAATGTATATTCATTCATAGGGCTCTGGTTTGTGAGGAAGAAAAGGGTGTTTTTTTTAATAGTCCCCCAGATTAAGCTACTGGTACAGTCAGGGAGAGTCATTCACTTCCCTTGGCTTCTGTCTTCTTCCTGCCTCTGCCCTGTCTATACAGATTGTAAATTCTTGGCATGGCTTCATATCAGAGAGGGGATAATAAACCCTGAGTATCTACTTATTATTAAATACAGATATTAATAGACTATAAAAGAACAGACTTTCTGATATTCACATTGAACTAACTCAAATTCTTATTTATTGATAACAAAATTAGCTTCTAATTCCTTTTAGAGCTAGATAAGTTCTAGTTTTAATATTTCTAGAAAATACAGTTATAAAGAAGGCAAACTGATCTACGACTGCAAGCTCTTATCAATTTCCTAAAATCTAAATACTGGCTAAACCAACTCCTTTTTCAGTTTAAAACTTTCCTTCATAGCTTGGCTTGCAAGAAATATGCTTTAGTCACTTAACACAATACTTGATAATTTAAATACATGCCAAATAGATATTAAAAGCACAAAAAGCACAGTCTATAGGCAAAGATTTACTTGTAAATATAAATAAGAAAGTGGAAAGAAAATAAGAAAGCAAACAAAAACCCTACCTTTCTCTATTTGGTGTTCACATTTGCAATCACAAAAGTATTCCTCTGGAACATTTAAAATCTCAAAAGTAATGAAGAAACCGTTAAGAATAAACTAGTTGGTGACAATCTGTAACCAACCAGGTATATTTTCTCTTCTTGATTTTACTGGAACTGGGCAAAGGATCATCTATGACTGACAGTTAAAAGGAAGTTTTTTCCACAGTGGAATGAAGTGGAGCAATATGAATTTCAGAAATGCTCTGCTTTGACATGAGCGTTATTTATATTTTTGGATAGTTATAAAGAAAGCATTAAAAAAACCCCTCTCCTCTCCAACAAGATGCAACAGTCAGTGACATTGTCAAAAAAATATAAAGAGGGAAAGAAAAAACAAGCTCAGCTTAACATTTCATAAAAATGCTTCAAAAAACTTAAGAGGAGAATTTAATATATTTCTGGAATAAGCATTTGGCTTATTAGTTAAGCATAGGGCTTATCACTGTCTGTAGGCATGTGGCCTGGCATACTAAACTTCATTCAATTTAAAACAAATTATTATATAGTTTTATAAAAATTGACAATGAATTTATCCGTAATAATAAACATACCAATGTTTGCTGCATCAAGAGTTTGTGGTGTCTCTGTTGGCAATTCCTGAAGGGTCTGTTCACCATCTGTCTTCTCTGGTGAGCTGTTGCATTGAGACTGCTGTTGGTCTTCATCTCGAGCAACAAATGAAATTACTCCTAAAACAAATAGATACCAGGTGTTATATTATCCAGGCATTAGCTTTAAAAAAACAGACTGCCAGACATGTACAAGTATTTCCTCAGTTCAAAACTAATAAAAAAATGAAGTAAAACTTCCACTCCAGGTGTCAGCCATCCAATTATAATTTAGGGTATTTAAAAATACATCTTGAGTGTGTACAAGGAAATTAACCATTTTTTCTCCTGAAAGTGCTTTTCTACTTACCTTAACAGATCTGTAATGAGTACCTGGAAAAAAATCAGTAAGAAGAAATACCAGCAAACCCACTTCATAAAAATTATAAAATATGGTGGTCAAAACATTATTTTTTTTCCCAGTTCAATTTCTATGCATAGTTCTGATTATTTCTGGGTGGTTTTTGGGTTTTTTGTTTGTTTGTTTGTTTTTTTAATCTGAATGTCTCATTCTAATGCTATAAGATAATGAATGGAATAGCTAGAATATTCCTGTGGATCTGGTTTTGTATTGTATGTTAAGTTGTAATCAAGTATTTCAGGAAGACAAAATACAGAGAGACTGTAAAACCAGAATTTTTAAGTTGCCACTTGTTTAAAGTGTCTTATTAAGGGCTGGGAAAACTATTAATAATAGAACTTGTAAAAAAATAAAATTGAGAATTAATATGAGAGTCACAGAACAACTGGATTTGAAAACACCTACATCTCATGGTATTTTTTGTTTCTCCAGCTTTGAGTGGGAGGAATGTGTGGCAACAGTTCACACGGCAGAGAGGATGTGCTGTGCTCCCTGGGAAACTGAATTTAGCACCTTTCTGGCTAATGGAACAGCTGAAGCTAAACAGCAAGGCTCAGGTGGGACCTGGAAAAGGGAGCAGTAGTGAAGAGGGAGATGGCACCACACAGGTCACAACACTCTGGAAGCTGCTGTGGCTTCGGCAGCCAGGACCTGATCAAGTCTCCTGAACACACCAGTCTCACTTACACTTCTCGAGGATTCACTTTTGTCCCCCCAGACTTCCGTAAAAAGCTGCACGGAACTAAATGGTCTTTAAGGTCCCTTCCAATCCAAACCATTCTATGACTCTTTTCATTTTAGGAGGGTTCAACTTTAACCAAATGGCCTCATGATTACTTCTGATAGTAACACTGTGCTAGAGTGATGTTACTCTTAAAAGACGAAAAAGGCAAATAGAACATAACTGAAGTCAAATGTTACCAGGAAGCCTTGAAAAACACAAAATTTGTTCCTGGTACTCTGGCTGGTAGCTACACCAGGTTGGTAATTTCAAAATGATAAACACTGACAAATCATTTCCACTAAGAAGGATTAAATTACATAATTACAGGGGAGAATCTCTTCTTCTTTGAGAGACAGCAACTGGGTAGCACAGGTATATATACCAAAATTGAAAACAAAACAAAAAAAAAAAGGAATAGGTTTGTATTTAAATCCAGAGGAACTATACAAGTTTAAATTTAAAAACATTAGAATCCCAGATTTTCATCCCACTGTTAAGAAAACTCTATAAAAACACAAATAAATGAAACTAAGAATAAAATAAAAATAATTAAAACCAAAACAAAGTATTTTAAATGAAAAGTATACAAACTGATAAAATTACTCTCAGTATATAAGCCAGAAATTGGGTCCAAATAGGCAGAAAAATAATTGCAATTTGAGGATTTTTTTTTTTTAATCTTGAAAGATAAGGTAGATATGTAAGAAGAATAAAAAAAAACAAACATTATGGAAAGTTCAGGGGAATGAAATCTGAAGCAAATACTCCAGCTATATAAATATTGATGTAAGAGGACATATTTAATGGCACTAATAGCTAATGGATCTTAGGATAAATACTGACTAATTAGTCTGACCTTACGTCTCAATATATAATCCTAGTATTATTTTGGTTGATTGAAGCACAATATTAGAAGAGAGAAGCAAAGTGCAAGAGAGAATTCATTAATTTTAAATATCATCCTTACCATCAATATGCTTGAAAGATATTAGCAATTATAAGCAGCTGAGTAAAAAAAAATGCAAAATTATAGCTTTAAAGTTGATAAAAAAGACTTGGCTAAATGCTGAAAATCAATTCATTCATAAATTCTAAAGACTTCTTACAGTAAATAATACTTTGTTACAGTTCATTTTAAAATTTTTGGAAATTTTTCCTTGTACTTCTTCCTTGCAGTGACAATGGGGGAGTTTCTTTAACAATTGTCTGTATTTCAGAATCATGTGTTGTGTGGGGGGGAGAAAGAGGGGCAGAACAAGAGTTTTAAGGAAGGAAATGGTAAAATAAATAGTGCCTTTTTTTTTCCCTGCCCTGCTCTCAAAAGCATCAAAATAATGGGCTGAGCCACTCTGAATAATTACTTATTTGCAGTAAATACTGGAATGCTTGAAAAGTTCCAAAAGCATAAATTGCTAATGCTCAAGAAGAACTATGGTAACTAAAAACTACTTGAATTGCTAAACTGCTGTGCTGATAATCCAGGAGTGGCACAATCAAAAAATCAGTGAAGAATTGCAGGATAATCGCTGACACTCAACTTTCCTTCTTTATGGAAAACAGATCTCAAACAAACAGAATTAATAGCCACGAGGTTATAATCTGGATCGATAAAGGTGACTGAATTGGATGTAGTGAATTCAGATCTCTGCAAGGCTCTCAATTAAATCTGTCAAAGTATTTCCATAAAAAATAATGAGTTCTACTACAGCTGGCATACAGTTTATAACTCAGTTTATCTGCTTAATCTTAAAATATTCATAAATTGTCTTTTGTAATTTTCATGGGCACCAAAGTATCTACTACTGGCTCAAAGCTATTTGAATTTTTTATTAGGGGAAAAAAAAATCATTGTTGGCAAGAACTGCAAATAACAGAAGAAAAAAGTGTATTAATTTCAAGTCAAATACAAAATGCAGAATCCTTATCAGTGAGGACAGTACATATTATTGCTTGAGTCTATTAATTAATGCAGAATATTTTCCTAGGAAGTATTCCTAAGGAAGTATTCCTAACTCTACTGAGTTTTGAGTATACCCTGGTTTGAGAGTTAATAGTGCATCCCAGTGAGCACTAGTGGAGATCAAGATGGCAGATGATACATAAATATATTCATTTATTCAAATTATGGGCTACAAAAATATTCCTTTCAAGAGATGTTTTGCAGGATGGGATAAAAGAGTTTTATACAATGAAGAGGAATAAAAAGTACTTAGCACTCTATGAAGTAATAAATAATACACTGGAAATGAGTAGAAAATGCATCAAAAATGAAAGATTTAAAATAAGAAATAAAAAAAGCAAATTTACATTTTTTTCATAAGGTTCTGCTGAGCTTGGCTTCTGTGTTATGAAAGGGCTTTGACACAGGAAGTTCTGGTCTTTCTGCTGTGAACCCCCTGTCATCCTACAGAACCACTGCTGCTTACACTGACTTCATCAGAGGCAGAGGTGTCTCATGTTTCCCTACTGACGCCACAAAACAACCAATAAATGATCATTTGTTCGTGCACAGATGTCCTCAGATGTTTGGGGTTTTTTCCTTGTATCCAGTTTCTCAGTTCTGACTCCTGTGCCACACATTACACAACAACATAACTTGCCAAAATGTCATGGCTGACAATTATCAAAGTGTACACTCAAAGCCAAACAAAACTTCTTGTACATCCCAGAGATACAATTCCCACTGATTCAACTGGCCACAGAATTATGCTATCATCAACTATTTTAGAAAACAACATTCCTCAGCTGTCCTTTAGTATATATATGACACCAAACTTGCATATAAAGGATACTAAACTTGCCAAAGCAATAATACAAGTATTCCTAGAAGTAAAATGAAAATTAATAATTAAAATTTACATAGATTGAGGAGGTTTTCTTTTTGCTGATACATCATTCCTTTAAAAGCTTTGTTGGTCAAAACATTAATGCAAATTTTCTAGCTTTACTACCCAGTGTTTAAACATTTCATGTAACTACAGTCCATGTATTAATACCAAAGCCTTGTTTTATATTGCTTCAGATAAGATGCATCCCTTTAAAAGGATGCAGGCTGATTTATTTCCCAATAAAATTGTAATTGCTACACCACGTTAGACTGACTCACTGGCTATATACTACAACACTCCATCCATGAATACAATTAAGAAAGCAAGAAATACTCAGTGTTTTCCTTTCTGTATAATTGAAATGGAGTTTTTAAAATATATGTATTGCACATGATTATTTTCTGCTGCAGAGAAATGATAAAGGTCCAGAATATCCTAATATTTAAACTGGAAACAAGAACAGAAGGGTATATGGAATTCATTACACAAATCTGAAAAGATACGGAAATGTTTGGATTGTGGTTTAAATATACCAACATGAACTTAAAAATATCTTGGGAGTAGGATGAGGGTTTTTATCTTTTCCTGTTTTGTTGGTTTTGATGTTTGTTTGTTTGTTTCTTTTTTCCTGGCCAACAAAATCTATGCATAGTTGCTGCCATATAAAAGTTCTACAGGAGATATAAGATAAACTAAAAAGATGAGTGTAATCTATGTGTGCTATAGCTTTGGACAATTTTTTTTTCTTGCAGTTTTTCTACTGACAAAAAAAAGAATATTTACTGTGGCTGAGAACGAACTTTATAATCTCTATTTTGCATAGGAAAACCTCTATAATGAGATATATAAATTCTAAAGAGTTTCTGTAAATACTGCTTACTACTTGTTGGCATACTGGGAATAATGAATTGCTCCCTGCATCAATGAAAAAAATTCAGAATCAGCTCTAAGACTCAAACCTGGGAGAAAAGAGCAAGTGGCAAATCCCAGTGTCAACTGGGATATATATACTGGTTTTTTAGCATTTAATAAGGAGGTGAATTGTTTTATTTACAATTCTCACTGTCTCTTCTTAATATGCCAAAGAAACTACAATATGAAAGGGACAGGAGCATGTAGCTCCAACTGCGCTAGGATAGATGGGAAATGTATGCTGGGAATCATCCTGCCAGGTGGTGGCATATATGAATAGAGGGGCTCTCCCTCAGTGAACTCCAGTGATCCAGCAGAACCATTCAGGGCAATCAAGCAACCAGAAGAGCCTTCTAACTCTGTCATTATTACCAATAAATTAGACTCAATTTGTCAGGCTGTCACAGGCAAAGAGGAAGTGCTCAAAGCAAAGGTCCAGGCAGGTGCCGGAAATACAGCAAAAGCTACAAGAAACTACAGAGATGATCTTCCTCCCTCATGTGCTTTTTATCATTCCATTGAAATTAGAGGGATCAGTAGGTCAATTTGCAGAATTCCAGTAAACAAAGAAATGGACAATTTTTTTATTTTTTTTTTTTAACACCGGTGTTTAAAGGAAAATACTGTTAAACAAACAAGTTTAATCCACTCATTTACACACCAGTATATATTGGCATGATCTTCACCATCTCACTAAAACTGTCCTACAGCTGCATCTCACAGGCCATGGCCTGGAACATTCTGCCCTTTTTCCTCAATTTAAGCGTCAAAACTAGCATGGAAACTCCAACTAGCATGGAAAATCACTGCCTACTAAATATAGGTATAATTAAACAACTAATGAAAGGTGATACACAATATTAGAAAGCTCCTTTCCAAAAGCTAGCTTTTTTATGGATAAAAGGGCACTGAATATAGCAGGTGTGTAGTTTTTCTGCACAAAACATATTCAAGTATTATGAGCTTTGGTCTATTCTGGACAAATCTGATCTATTCTGTGGAAAGCAGAAACAAAAATTTGATAAAAGATAAAGCAGCCTGTAGAAGATGCTTTATCAAGCCTAAGGGAAATTGCTCTATTATTTAGAAAAGAAATTCCTAGAAAATTTTACCTAATGACAGAATCTTGTGCAAGGTGTTTATTAGCTATAATTTCTGTGTTAAAGCTGTCATGCAGCTACAAATCAGCTGAAGCATATATTATTAGCCCTTTATTGGAATTCTTCCAAATGGACTTTTGAAAAGAACTAGGCCCACTTTTAGCTTAGCAACCATAAAACAGCAAGACAGAAAGCAAAAGAAGCATAATTTTGCAGCTATATAATTTTGCAGCTAAAAAGACTTTGAAAAATGCAGACCATTTGCTAAATACAACTTACACAGTAAAAGTTCTTTTATTAGAATTTATTTTAATATGACAAAAGTAGTACTAGAACACCAAGTATACAAAGTTTTATACTTAAGTTAGGAAGTTCTAAACTTGAAATTATCCATTGGCACTATGACAGAGTCTTCAACTAGATAACTAAATGGTTATTCTTTTTTCCTTGCAGGATAAAATCTACTCACTTTGTGGATAGCTTTTGAGAATTGCTTTTAATTTTTAATAATTCAAAGTGTTGGCCCTATAGATTATTTACTTCCTTCTAACCAAATTAACCAAACTGAATAAAGAATACCTATCTTGGGGGTAAAAAAAAAAAAAAAAAGTTATAATTAGCCTATAGCATTTGAACCTGCAAAGGACTAAGATTCCTGAGTCCTAACTAGTTCCCACTTGGATCACTTACATCTTATCTGGGATCCTCAAGCTTCAGCTTTCACACACAGTGTAAAGCAGACAGACTTCCATTCTCCTCTAAGTCACAAAGTAAGCACTTCCTAACGTGTTACCTTAGATAGGACAACTGGTAGTTAGGTTTGTTTCAAACCTGACATCAGACAGCAAAATCAGCTGCTGCCTTTCAAACCTGTCACAGTGGCCTCTCGTCTCCACCCCTCTTCCCTCTACAGCAGCTGAATGATTAGAGAGTGTCCCCAAATTTCTGTGACATAACCAAAACTGTCTCTGCTCCAGAGGAAGAATGAACATGATTTCCTGAGGTAGTGATTAAAGCAAGCACTGAGCCGGGGGGTGGATTGTAGATAATGGGGCCCTGTCCTTTTCAAAGTCTTCTATGAAGTTATTTTAACATGTAAAAATAAATGAACTTTTCTAAGAAAAAGAGCATGTTCCCAGCATCTGAATCAGGAACTTTTTGTTGGGTTAGAGAGACTGACTGTTCTCTATTTTTTCCATTCAGTGAACATATCATACTTTAAAACATAATGGAAACCATTGTAATAGAAGTCAGGGGAATGACAGAACACAGGAGATGTAGATCTGCACATGCCATCAATGTCTCTTTGAAGGCATGGCTTTTATCACCTGGTATTAATTTGCCGTATGAGAGATCCCTTGGAGACTCTTCTACTAAAATTTTCAGTATATATAAAAGAACTGTGGATGTTCTAAGGCAGAAGAAGAGACTATTCCTAAATCTTTAATGTTTAAAAAAAGGCATAAGTTAAAATTAAGTATATCCTCAATACTTCCTGCTGCAGATTTCTGATGATCACAATTTCATTGAAAGCTGACTCCTATTCATATATAGTGATTTTTTTCTCAGGGCTACAAATCAAGGCACTGAAGTCTTCATAGACTTGGCACTAGGCACTAGCCCAAGATTTGCAACAAGTATTAACTTTGCACAAATCACCTGTGAACTGAGATGGCATTATTAGTTACATTTTACACACCAGATACTAAAAATAAAATGGCTAAAAGAGCAAAGTAGTTTGGCATCCTCAGGGACAAGACTTAATAGCTTTTTAATGCTGGGAAAACAGCTGTCATTAATCTCAATTGTCTAAGAAGGTAGCAGAATCAAGTGCTTGGAGTTAGGAACTCACAGAATCAAAACTATATATAGTAAGAATTCTGGATTAAGAGATTTATGCATTATCAGAAAACCTTTTCTTTAAGAAGTTGCTCAAATGTAGCTTTGTCAAGTGCTACTCATTTACTTTAGGATGGTCTCTTCTGTTTCCATAATTCCCTCCCAAACACTCTTGTACTTTGATGAGAGTTACTACAAGAGTCAACCTACAAGGAAGAGAAAGACTGATTGTACAGCCTCATTCTCAAAATGGTGTTTTTCATTTTACAAGGTAAAGAATGAGCACCATGGAATTGCAGAACTATTACTAAGCATTTAAAAATTTTGAAATCTGAATTGTTAAAATAATTGTTTTCAAAAACAAAACATTAACTATGATATCCTAACATAAGTAAATAAACTAAGCAAGAGTTTTGCTGTTGCATCATAAGAATACCATCATAAACATGGACTGACACAAATTATGTACAATCAATTTTAGTTATCCCAAGTCTCCACACATCTCAAAGAAGGAACTGAGTTCACTACATTCTGTTTATGTACTCTTGCCTTGAATATTAATTAGGGAAAAAAATCAAATTCTGGGCTCTACCTTTAAATCTTTGGTTCTAGCAGTGCTAAAATAACTACAGGTATTCATCAGGTTTTGGAAAATCAAATTTAGACCCAAGAACTTGGTGATAATTCAAAATCATTACTTCCTATTGAGCCAATTTTCATGAGACCAATTAAATGCATAAGGTTATACATATGCTGGTAATTCTAAAGAACCCTACCACATACTTAGCAGTAAGATACCTTTTAAAGTAAAAATATGAGTCAGCTTAAAAACCAGTACCACCAGTAATTATAGCCTTACTTCCAGAAGAAATGTTATGCAGAATAAATGTAAGCATCAGATGTAAATAGATTTAATCTGCTAATTTATAGGGATATTTTCTACATTTGAGTTCTGAATTGTACCTTGATAGGTTCCTCGTCTCCACGGACATACACTCAAAGTATAAGCAACTGCGTCATCTGGGTTGACAGTAAGAACAGGTGCACCACTCACCATTGAAAGATCTGAATATACCTGGTGAAGAGAATTCAAACAGAGGAAAAGTCATTAAAAGCAAGTTATTGTTGTAAGAACACTCTAGACACAATATCCATTCTACTTGCTTTGAAAAGTAAGTATTCTATCAGTAAGTCCTGGTCTTTATGGATGTGAAAGAACACATAGTGTAAGAGAAATGCTGGCATATATAGATCATATGAAGCAAAAATTTTAAGTCACTGCTCAATTCAATTAAAAGTATATTGCTCAGACTATGGAACTACTTATATATACAGAGATGTGCACAGTCAGGGCCTTAATATTTTCCATACTGTTTTTTAGAAGTATGGCAAAAACATTCAGGGGTAGTGATCCATCTAACCAGACAGAGCAAAGCAAAGGGAGGGGGGTCATCTTAACATCATTTGCTAGACCTCAAGTGATATTAAACTGTGCTTTTTGATATGTCACATTTTGTAAATGACATGTATATGTGACATAGGTAGTAACTGTGAACAATGAAAAGACCAATACAATTTTCATACACTGAATTTTAGATTTTTAAACTATAAATCTCACTGCAATGATATATGCTGAGAGTATTTTTTTATTGTTTCTCATTTCTTTCTCCCTTTCTACAGAGAGACACTGTGATCAGCTGCTCATGGAAGAGGCCTTGAAGTCTGAGGCATCACCAAGCACAGCTGGTGATTCCCTGCTGGAGTCACTGGTGGCACAAACAGCAGCAGGTGAACTGTGTGAATGGTTCTGCTCACACTCTCTCTTCCGTTACCTCTCCCCTGGGTGAAGCAAACTCCTGCTGAGGGACAGCATTTTAAATTGACACTGCAATTTCTGCACTCTGCTGCAGGTGATAATTTTCCACTGAGGCATGGAGGCCTTTTAGAAAAATATCTTCAGGATATCATGTAGTACTGCAGCATGCTGCAATTTCTTATTACATTAAAAAAAGTCGTCTCTGTGTTATTTAGGTGAACTTTGAGCAGAATCACAAGTCAAATCAGAAAAGCTTCATTTTTTTTCCCCCAGCTCATTAAGTCATTTCATTAATGACAACAGCTAGCCTGTCAAGCATCCAACAGGTGACCTGCATTCTACAAAGACTTCTTTTGCTGCAAAACCAGCATTAGATGCACAGATCATATTCATCCTACCAAAAGTTACTTTTTTTATAAGTAAATATGTTTTCTTAATCTTTTCTGTAGAAAAAACCCAATTCTTAAATCATCTTGTCTTCTCATACAGACAATCATTGCCTGTAACACATTTATGTTAATATAATTCCTTGTTCAGGTGCTAGTACAATCTGGAACTTCTATTTCAAATAACCGAGAAAAAAACTGTAAGGCAACAATCTACCTCTTCTCCAATAAGTCTGCATTTCAAACTGGATATTCAAAGTCCAATAGCCAGAAAGTATAGGAAAAGAGACTGCCTTTCAAGAGAAATTAAAAAAAAAAGGGAGGGGGCAGGGAAGGAAGAAAATAAAAAAAGAAGAAAAAGGTTAAAAAAGGAGACCAACAAGAAGCCTTGTTCAATTGGCCAATTGAAAAAAAAAATAATAAAAAAAAATCTTTAACTATGTTAACAAAGCAAAAGCGTAAGAAAGGAGTAGCTGTTACACACTGAAGCTGGGGAAATTTCATTTAATAAAAGATAAACAATATTTTTTTCATGATCCTACATTTATGGACTATTCCGTTTCAGTTTACAAAGAATGTACATAAGTGAAGGCTAAGTACCTAAAAACACAGCTAGGATAACAGAAATGACAGCAAATTATTAAGGATAGAAATAAGGTTAGTTAAAAAGAGATTTTTATTTAAGGAGAAGTAACATGGAGACAGAAACAAAAGTAGGATAAATGTGAATAATTTCAATTGGCTCAAAAGCCTCTTTCCATCAAAGACTGGACATACCTGACCATTTTCTACCAAAAGATGTCAAAGTAAAAGGAACACTACTGGCATAGTTGACTGTAAACATTAAACAGCTATGGATTGCTGATGAGTAAATATGGACTGGAAGTTTGATGGTCTTCAGTCATTGAAGGGAATTTTGGAAACCTTTTCTGAGAACTGAACTAACAGAAGCTCATTTATTTTAAAATGAAGTTGTTAATCTTAAGGAAGTGACTGTACAACCAAATAGGAAAAGGTCGAGTGAAAGCAATGAAGCAATTTCAGTACATACACAGCCACTGTTTGTGTTTGATCCAGATGCCGATATCAAGAGACAGGAAGGAATTCTCCCTATCCACCCCTGCATCAGATTGAATCTTTTGGGTTCACTAAATCTTGTACTTCACTGATGCTGACTGCAGTCTGCTTTCACCTCTCCCACTGCAGTTATTAAATTCACTTATATTCCTTATGCTGCTCACTGTTCCTACTGACACGAACACTGACCATCTTATCATTAATTAATCACTCCCATTCATTTTACAACCTTATTTGTCTCTACTATTGAAATTACTCACACCTTAGTCAACCCCCAAACAGTGGTCACAACAGCATTATCGCTTACCTCCAACATCTTGACAAGGTCTATGATTGTAACAGACATCACTCATTAGTTACTTTTTATGTGTTCCTTAATTTGAACTTTGTCTTGCTCTAACGGCCACATGATTTATCAGCTCTGCTACCAGGACTAATTAAATGATCAACCTCAGATGACAAATGGATACTAAAAGTGCATGCCCACACTTGCATATACACACAAGGTAATTTATACTAATATCACAATTCATACCAAGAACCTTATTGAAAGAGAATTGTTCACAGACATTTGAGATTCCAATATGACATAATGTTGTGTGACATGTCTGCTTAACTGTAGATATATTACACATATATTTACACAAAAACAATACACCCAAAACCACTCAGAAAGTGAAAAAACTGGAGAATTTAAAAGTACATATGAAAAAATCCAGAAACTGCAGATTTTTATAACAATAACTTATTACAAAGATTTTATAAATGTAAAGGAAAGCTTGGAGTGAAGCAACAAAAGAATTTATAGCCAGTGAGCTTTAGGTCAACTTTCTTTTGAATATTAGCGAGATAGGTATTGTTTATTAGAATGCATTTTAATGAGGATTGTATGTAAAAAAAAAGACACAACTTTAATCTCAGATGTAGCATTATATAATTGTATATCCTAGAGTAATCTGCAAAACCATGTTCCCAAAGCTGTCTTAATGTGCCTAACAAAATCTTCCACAGGTCATTATTCTTAGGCAAATACATCTTGAAGTAAGAAAACAGGGCATAAATTGGGGCACTTTAATCAACAACAACAAAAATAACATAGAACAAGTCAAGATATGGAATTACTTTTACCAGTTAGTGGGACAGGCAGTCTGTTAGCCTCTGTCCTAATGTGCAAGGCCACTTGTCAAGACCACTTCAAGAAAAAATTCTGACCTAAAACCTTACTACACCCTTAATTGATCACACAATTTCACAACTACCATCACAAAAAAACCCTGCCAACAACTACAGTTCCTCTTAAATTCTGTAGGCCTTTGTACCACTCATTACTGCTATTAAGAATGCTTTTTCTTTAATGAAGTCTGTTACAGAAGTTCTGGTAGATAACATAGAAGCCAAAAGGATTGAAATTGGAAGGGAAGACAAAAATAGAAGGATTATGGAATACACAGATTTACTTGCAGTTAAAGAATATAAACTTGGTGACCTTCAGTGATTGGATTTCTGGAGTTGCACAGAATTTGTTCTCAGAAAATATCATATACGTTACCAAACAAGACTTAGCCTGAACAGGGAAGACCCTCGTTAAAGTTCTAGGGTAAATAATTTTATTATTTTGAGGCATTTGTTACAAATACCCAACCTTCATGTCATTGTTTCACTGACATCATAAAGATCCAAATTAGATATATAGAGGAAAGAGAGATAAATTCATTAGAGAACAGGGGGTTTCATATTTTTTCATTATGTATCTATTCTACAATAGTTTTATAAATTACTAACAGTTTGTATAACCTAATACCTGAAACGTAATTTAACTCTGCCTTGAGATTCCTCTCCAGAGTTTACTTTAATGGTATTGATTCTGAACAGCCTTGAGAAAAACAGTTGCACAGTTTTAAATTTTTGGTGCAAAACCAAGCCTTGAAAGAATTAGGCACCTTTACAGCTAAAGTTACTATGCAAGATGTAATTAGAAGGAAC
This sequence comes from Pachyramphus minor, assembly GCA_013397135.1. Lineage (NCBI taxonomy): Eukaryota > Metazoa > Chordata > Aves > Passeriformes > Tyrannidae > Pachyramphus > Pachyramphus minor. The sequence goes on from VYXB01007044.1 coordinate 449,447, forward strand.
CATCTATGCATCAGACAATTATTTATTTACACCCAGCAGAATCTTATTTAAAATAAATAAATAAATAAATAAAACTGCATGAAAAATTTTGTCATGGGATTGACAGACTGAGTTTTCATAGAAAGGTTTTACGCTGCATCCTCTTGTAGGACGATTTGAGTTTAATTTTACAGACACTAACTCCATTTAAGTTGCAGTCACTAACCTTACATTAATTCAGCACCAGAGAAGGATATGCTCTCTGGTTGATGTTATATGTGCACAAATTCTTTATAAATTCTGTTGTGATGTGGGGGTTTTTTTCAATATCCAGGAGTAAGTTAATAATGAGAAAGTCTATTTGTTGTAAGATCCCTTGGAGCCAGTCATGAAGAACACAGTGGCAGTAGTTCCCTAAGGTTTAACACATCAATCAGTTTAAAAGAGATCATAAAAATTTCACATTTTTCAAGGGAATTTATGGAAATTGTCTTTTAATCATGGAAAGCTTTGTGGGCACTGAAAATGTTCTGCTTAGAATTTTTTAAGATACAGTGATGGAGCCATGCATGTAACCTCCATTGAATTCCAATGGCACCTCTTCCCTCCCCAACTCTAGATACTTATTAGTGGTTGCACAGACAACCAAACCACATGTACAAAAACTATTGCAGCCCCAGATATAAACCCTCTATATATGATTGAAAAGGCAAAAAAAAGCATTATTCAGAGGGAAGAGAGCTTTCCTTATGCAGTAAAGGAAAGACTTATTTCCCTCTCCCTCTTCCCAGACTTACTTTCACTTTAAATAGTCACTTTTGCAGTAGTACCCTCATTTTGGTTTAGGCTATTAGATAAATACAGCATACACTGAGAAACAGAATAGCAAATATACAATGTAATTTATTTTTAATGACATTAGGTTTTTGTTAAGTTTATAGTTTAATATAGACAATTATTAAAATGGAATAGGGAAGTTAAATTTATACCTCAAAGACAAAATTACCCAGGTATTAATTCAGTTAAATTACTTATTGCTAGGGATTCATCATGCAGTAAGTTGTTTATGGACATGCCCATAAATTATTATGTTTGTCAGCTACTGGAACATCTCATACCATTCTTGATATAGGTTGAGCTTTATTACTTCAGTAAATTAAATTCTTATGGCTTTTTTTAATATCATGTATGTCCCAGTTTATCTATGAGAAATTATCTTGCCTAGTGGATATACTCCATCAATGCAGGGTGTATGGGGCAAATCAACCAATTTAATAATGAAGATGTTCACTAGCCAGCAAAATTACAAAAGATCCCACCAAAAGCATTTCCAAAACTATTACTTTTTGGATAATCTTTGCTCTGTCTCTGCCAAGACTGACAAGGTTTCCTCTATCTAATCACCAATTTAGCTCAAGGACAATATAGGAAAATTTCAAAGATGCTGGATTAAACAGGAGGAGTTACTATTGGGGTGTCAACAACTGCCCTCAAGGGAAACACTGACAAAGACAAATACAGTCTTTTGTGCTCTGCTTCACAATAGACTATCCAGACATTACAGTAATCAGGCAGCATGGAATGAACACCACCAACAAAATAACATTTCTTTCTCCTGTCGCCATTTCTGCTATATACATATGAGAAAATAAAGTTTATTTTGCTTTTCCAACAAGGTTTTTGGTCACAGTTCCCCCTTAGAGGAGGTTTTTCTGCATTCTCCTGATAAATATCGATACCGGTGACCATGTTCCAGATTTAGTGATCAAATCACAATTTACAGACAAACCCTTCTGGAAATAAAAGCAAGCAAATGAACTTTGCTCACTACAATAGCACAAGACACTACATGACATCTGCTGGAGAGTGCTGGAAGTGATTAATATTGTTTGCTTTGTTGAGGGGACAGTTTCCAGACACCAGTAGGTTTTGTAATCATGCCCTTTCCAGCAATTCCAGCCCACCTTGCTTCAACTGTTCTGTAACTGCTCCTGGGTAAAAACCTACCATAGAGAAAATACATTATTCACACTGATTAATTTAGTACACACATACAAGCATAAAACAGCTGACCTTACTATTTCTGTCCCAAAAGTCCCAGAGCAAAAAGAGCTCCACATAGTTGGACTGTAAGGTGGTATTTCATGGCAGGGGGACACCACAAAATAAACCCCAGACAACACCCTCAAGGAGGTCAAAGTTCAATCAGACCCAGCTCACCCTGGCTTAGCTACAGCTGTCATAAATTCATTTAATGCAATGTTTCTGGAAAGACATACAATGAATAACTTTAATGTATTCATTTTGAAGTTTCTTATTTCTGTGCCTTTCACTTTCATTGGCACAAAAAATATTGAGTTCACACAAAATGGGAAAGAAGAAAAAATAGCTCTGTTGCCAACTTTCAAAAACATTCACTTCTTTCAGAGATAAAAGTGCAAATGTATTAGAAATGTAAATGAATTCACATCTAAAAAGCTAAGATTGTTGAAAAGAAAAATGTCAAAGCTGGTGATGCCCAAAAAATACATTTTCCTCTTTGTTTTGGGTGATGAGTCAAAAAATAGGAGTATGAAGCTGGACCTTTCTATGAGACACAAAGGTTATTAAATGTAGATTCACCAGTGAAAACCTGGAAAACTGGAGACTAGTAAGAGTTGAAGGACGGATTTTCACATTGCCATGAATTACCATTAGACAGTAGAAAACGGCTGCTGGTATATAAATTATCTCCCTTTATAAAATAAGGTGAGGCCACTCTTTACCATTACTTTTCATTTTGAGTAACGCAGCATTTGGTGCTACTGGCACTAAGGCAGAGAAGAAAAGATCACTCAGTTTGCAAGTCCACACCAGTTAACTAGTCAGATTTTATATCTACATATGCTGGCAAGCTTTAGCACACTCCCTGCATTGCTTTAATAGATTGAGCCCTTCTGGCAAGCAGTACACAGCAATAATATCTACATGCCATCTACTCTAGATTTAAATGCCATGATAGAGTCACAGATATGGATTTTCTTGAGCAAGGTCCAAGATGTTCCTGCTCAAGAACCTTCTCTGCAACCAAGAAGAAAAGTAGAAGTCATCTTTTTTGCCCTAATTCACATTCTGCCTCTGCTGGCATATGACATGAGATCCAACACACAGATAAGAAAGGAAGGAATGCTACTGAAATACTTTTATCACTTTCAAATTAAACATGCAGACAAGATAGATAGTAGGAAAATCACAGAGTTACAGTACTACAACACTGTTTTTAAATAGGAAAATGTGTTTGTGTAAATACAGTTATAAAATATATTTAATTGAAAATATGAAAAATAATCAGGACTATATTTAATAGTAAAAAACATCTTCTGAGCAGGGACATTAACAAAACTCTGTTTCCTAAGAACGTGTGTCAATCTCCCCAGTGACCCATTGCCATTCAACAACCCCAGTTACTGCCTCTGAATGTTCTTTCCCATGAGCAAACACACAAAGTATTCCCAACTTCCTCCAACATTGCTGGATTAACAGTTGGGTAATAGACAGTAACTGCCATAATTTCTTCCATGAAATGCAAGCACTTACTGGCCAGGCCACTGAGCCATTAGCAGTATATAGAGAGAGCTCATGCTGCAATCCTTCCCTTAGTAGGTTAGTAATTTTTGTCCTTTTCCTGCACCTGTAATATTCAATGTTTTATGACAGCAATTCTAAAGCCCCTGACTTGAAAACTGATGGAGCTGGCCAGTGTTTTCAAACCACTGGAGGAGGACGGGAGGAAAGATGAGCAAATGAACAGAGAGCAATTGCAGAAGTGTTGTCACCTCAGGAACCACACTAAAACAGAAATAAATCTTCTTTTTCCATGAAACATACAGTAAAATCATACACTAGCTCACAAATTTCCTGACTATAAACATATCTATAAATTTCGGAAAATTTTCTCATGGATACATGAAGTTTATTAGGATATCTGCAGTTACAGTAACATTTGCTACAATAATACACAATGTACAGTTCCTTGGACAGAGAAACATTCGTCACATTATCAAAAAAAATTACCTTGTATGTTAACTTGTTCTTTGTATAATTGTGCACCCATAAAATTTTATGAGTGACCTTTCCCACTTGGCAATCTATCACAATACAAGCCTGTGGCAGAGGTTGCTTCCCTATTCCCTTAAGACTGAAGATGTTTTCAGTTCCAGCTGTAACATTTCGTAGAATAAGCCTCCCCTATGACAGAGAAAGGAGAAAAAAAAAGTTTCAGCACCGTACAAGTCCCCTTTGGCTGCCAAAGTAACTCTTTCAGTTTATTAATCTTAAATCTAGGTGGAAAAGCCTGCTTACAAAATAGTGCTCCTATTGACTTTTCTAGTTCTTAAGTAAATTCCATTGTTAAACAGACAACAAAACCAAAAAAATCCAAAAGCTTTTATTTTTACTTTTTCTAAATTATGAAATGTAACAATATAAAGTCTCCATATTTCTACATTCTATATTTCTTGGCTTCCTCTTGAAAAACAAACATCCAAGAAAATATGTTCTCATGCCTCCTTGTTTTTCATATAATATTGAACTTCACTCATTGATCATTCCCATCAGTCCATCACTTGGGTTGAGGGAACTGGGAATGCTGAGCCTGGAGAAAACGAGACTCAAGGAGAACTCATTGCTCTCTACAACTACCTGAAAGGAGGTTGTAGTGAGGTGGAGGTGGGTGTCTCCTCTATGTCTCAAGTGAAAGGTCAAAAGGAAATGCCTTAAGTTGTGCCAGGGGAAGCTCAGATTAGATATTAGAAAAAAGGTTTTACTGAAACAGTGATTAGGAATTAGAATTAGCTGCCCAGGGAGGTGGTGGAGTCACCTTCTGTAGAAGTGTTCAAGAGGCATCTGGATGTGGCACTTGGGATAAGAGTGGTGTAGGGGTGACTGTGGTGATGCTGGGTTGTCAGCTGGACTACATAATGTTGGAGGTCTCTTACAACCCTGATGATTTTGTGATTCACCCAAAATGTTCTTCATAATCATTTGCCATCAAAGGATTCAAGGCTTTTGGCTTTTAATATTTTTATAGTACTGAATTCCTAAACTACATTACATTTGGCTGGTAATGAAAGAAGAATGGTTACTTATGTTTCACAAAATATTTTGAGGATTTTTTGTCTTTGGAAATTCACACATTTCAATAGCAACCTGCAGTCAAAATCTCTCAGCTCTTATACAGGCAAAACCACAAATACTGCTTCTTGCTAAATGTGTCCTAACCTTTACTCTGCTCTTCATTTTAGCACTCAGAATAGTGATTACTCTGATAGTAAAAGGAGGAGTGAAGTGGTGCCTCAACTTGCAAAAGAAACTATTTTACTAAATAAAGTATTCATCAAATAAATTCATTTGTGATGTATGCATGCAGTGAGAAATACTCAATGTTACTACTTTATTACTTAGGCAACAAAATACAATTTAATATATATTTAAATTCAGACTAACACAACACATATTTTTGCAGTAAAAGTCCAGAATATTTACAGAATAATTGTAGGATTTAAGGACTTAATAGAAATTAATAGAATTGAAGGTTTTAATAGAAAAGTAAATAAAGAGATGATAATGGGGGGTGGAGAAATCTATCACACATAATCTTAAGGTTTGCAAAGTTAGTTCTTTTGGGTTGTTATTTCAACTAGTAGGGAATCTTTCCATTTCTTTCTCTCAAGCAGATGCTTTAATATTAGTAACTGTCTAAACACTTTTGTAATTTGAATATTGATGGAAATTTTATTGATAAAAGCCTCCTTTTCAAATGTTGAAACTAATTTCCCTCTTACCGTTGTTATATACTCAGCAACAGGATTGAATGTGAGAGGATACAGAGCTGTTTCACCAACACCAACATTTATTACAGGAGGGCCATAAAACCCCTCTCCTTCCAACTTTGCTTCAAGTATCCAGTCCACACTGGAAGTATTACTCTGAAATAAATGCAAAATGTCAATTAGATTATGGATTTAAATTTTTTTATGTGCGTTTCAGCTTTCACTTGCAGTTATCACCATATCAGAGTACAGTATTCATTTGCTCAAAGTACTGGCTCAGAGCACCTTTGGGGAGAATAAAAGCAGTGTCTTTTAAAAATGAATTAAACTAATAATAAATCTCTTACTCCAGGCAGCCAGAAGTACAGCACCCATACTATCAGCAGCAATACTGTCAGCAGAAATACTCATTAGAAAAATATGAGCATGAGCTAGCTAATGGTCAAGATGGAATTTTTAAGTATCATCATAAACATTTAGAAGTATCTTTATGGTGCTGTTTAATGCTAGCCAAAATTCTGTTCCTTCTCCATCTGTAAAAAAGTTTTCATGTACCTCTTTGAAGTGCTGATGTGCTGTGCTGGACTATATTGCCTCATTTGGCAACTGACTGTATTACAGGATCAGTCTTGCTAATGAATTAAGAACTCTGTCTCCAAAGAAGCATTTCCAGTCCTGTGTTCTCAGAATCTGGTCTGAGAACAGGTCATTAAAGAATGCCTGTCCTGAGGAGTATGAAAGCCTATTTAAGAAACATGTTTATCTTGCATCCAGACGTATCACAAGACTGCTTGGTTACGGTAGAAAGTGAGATATTTTGTGCAATACATGCTTGAAGGTTGCATAAAAATAGTCAAATTAATATAATGCTGTTCAGACTCCTACTACTTGAAAGAACCAGACAACCAAACATCCAATTGAAAAAAAAAACCAAACAAAAAAGTTAACATCCATCTGAAAGAGAAAATAAACTGCCATTCATAAGCCAATATACATGCCTTGTCAAATAGAGAAGATTAATCTGATCTGATCTAATCTGATCTAATCTAATCTGTTCTGATGAAAAGAGAGAATACACCTTTGACCCATAATGGTCTTCATCCATGAAAAATTGTACACAAACATCAGAGATAAACAGTGGATTTGAGGGACTAGAGATGATACTTCAGTCCTTTTTTCTTTCTTTGAAAGTGTCTCAAGCTCAGCAGACTCAGTCTCAGCAACTAAGAACCTGTGGTCATCAGAACAAACCCATGGCATGACATAAGACCTGCAGTAGCATATATATAAGGATTGACTAATATCTATGATTAATGCTTAATCTTTGGTTGTTTAGAGGTAAATTTCCCAGTGCTTGAGCTCCTATGCCTGTTTGGAATTTTGAGATTTGTGTAGTGCCTCAGTCCTTCAAAATATTTTTAACACCCTGGTCTCCAAGTCTGTAATAACAACAATTACATATCTCTTCTAGAAAACACAAAAGAAAAAAAGTAATTGACTGATATCCTCATGCCAAGGACAACATGAAAGTGAAAAGAAGGCATCAAAAGCTTGGTTTTTTTCTCCACAATATCAGGAACAGCTTTATCCTTTTGAAAACCAGCTTGACCAGTTTTAAAACTGGCAGGTCATCACTCTGCTAGTTTAGGACTTTAAAAGGTGGGATAGAGGAAAAACATCATCATGACTGTTCCTAGGTTAGGAAAAGAGGAAGACTGAAAATTTGGGGGCTTAAATTGTTTTATTTTTAATGATTTCTAGTGCCATTGGTATCAGATGCTTCCTTTATCCACATTAGTGATGATTACACCAATAATCACCAAGTAATTCTTCTTAATCTCTAACACAAAAACTTATCATCTAGAGAAACTGAGTTGACAAACATGGCCACTTTGAAATTCTTCTGTAATAAATCCTTCTAAAACAGCATGAATTTGTCTAAAAGTATCTTCTAAAGAAAGATATTAAGGTTAACCACAAACATTAGAACCTTAAAAGAAAATATATGTTAAATTCTACTCCCTTGTACTTGTTCATTAATAAACAGTTTTAATCACTTAATCATCTAATTCTTACAGGATCTCTGTTTAATGCAAAATCTTATGCAAAGCCTGTTTAAACAATAAGAAATACAACTAATGCTAAGGGAGTTAGAATCTTCTCACAGGTTGGTAGGTGGTTCAATCCAGGGTACATAAAAAGGCTCCATGTATTGGACCTATACCTGGAGAGGCTGAAAGTGATAGATGGAACAATTACATTCATCTCACACTTGAGAGAATTATGGAAACTTCAAAAGTTCAGCCTTAACTGCCATATTAAAAAAAAAAAAACAAAACAAAACAACAAAAACAACAACAAAAAAAAAACCAACCACAGATTTCAGATTCAACTGCATTCTTATTCTGTTTCTGTCACTATTTCACTGTGTGACTTTAAGCAAACCACTCAACAATTTGATTTGCTCCATTTATAAAGAATTCCCCCTAACACACGTTTGTCTGCTCAAACCGCAGTTCAAATCTCAGANTCCTAACACTATTTGTCTGCTCATGTCTGCAAAAAGTGCTTTGAACACTAAATATTTGGTTCATGAAACTAAATGTAGCAGATTGAACAACCCCATCCTTGGTTTCACTATGAGAGTGGTTTTCTCCACTGAATATTTCAAAGTTGAAAAATTAAAATTACACATACAATAGTGCTAACTAATAACATAAAGGTGGAAAAATTTCTGATGGAGAAGCTCTAACTAAAATAAGTGCATATAGAAATGCAAAGGACCTAACTCCTTACAAGAGTAACATTTCTTTTACTGAACGTGAAAGAAACCTTGTGAAAAGAATAATGTACAGTCATAAGATCAACCTTAGGATGTAAAAGGATAAGAAGAACTTCATGTTTTCATATTTGTTTGTCCATCAATGTTTGATTTTGAAAATTTAGGACATAATACTCAGAGCAGACTTTGTGACCATGGGTATGCATATCATAGAAAGAGAGGCTAACAGAGGTACACATTCCCTCTCTCAAACAGGCAGAGTACATGCTCCAGCTGGGGTAATTCCTATTTCCTTGCTAAGAAAATGGGCAGGACTTAAAAGTATAAAAGCATAACTCTGCTGCATGACATTTAAAAGCATATAATTAGGAACATCTAAAGTGAAAAATAAAAACCATCAAAAGAATAAAGAAAATCTGTTTAGAAACTGTCTGTTTAAACTAGGTGGAAAACCCCCTTATCTTCTCTGTTATGTATTAATTGTTTATAAGCTAATGTAACATTCAAAAAATGAATGCTTAATAAATAAAATATTGTTATGTTAAAACATATGTGCAAGAAGAGATAGCACTGTAATATTTCTTTTCTTTACTTCGTTTTTTTTCTTTTCTTTTCTTTCTAATGAACTAGTTCCTTGTCTACTCTCACTGTTCGACAGAGCATCCACAGTATGGTCTTCCCCCAGATATTAAATCGTCTTGTTTGAATCTGCCCTCACTCTTTTAACAACCGCATTTCAGAATAATTTCTCTATAAACTCACTAGTATTCTTCAGCAGCTCTGAAATCAAAAAGTTCCATCAAGTACATAAATCAAACCGCAGTTCAAATCTCAGAAGATATTTCACTGTTTTTTTCTCTTAAAGAATCTTTATCCCTTCTCTCACAGCTTAAGCTCCTTCTCTATTTTTTTTTATTTTAAATTAAAAAGTTCNCTTGGTTTAGTTTGTAATACTAAAGTGAACTTACAATTGGAATATTCTGAGTCACTGACTGGTAAGCTGGAGTCAGAAATTCAAGCTCGCCATCAATTTTGTCTTTACTCACTACACATTCAATCTCATAGACACGAACATCACACGGGGACTTCAGAAGAATCTGACAGTGGTAGCAACCAGCATCTGGAGGAACAAACTTTATAGGAAGCCCAACTGTATCACTTCCATCTAAAAACGAACAAAAAAACAAACAAAAAAACCAAAAATGTGATTTTAAGAAACATCAAATTCACCAGAAGAATCTGAAGAGATTCCCAACAAACTTTAGGAGAGTCTCCCCAGCAGTACATTTCCAACAGCAGCAATTTCCAACAGGTAATGGAATTTTAGGAGTGCTACCATGTAAGCACAGCCACATTTTTGTTTTCCTAACAAACGGTATATTGAAGCACGTAAACAATATCTTCTATTGGTTTTAGTAGTGCACGGAGAGAAGTATTTTAAAAGATTTCTTACATCTAGTAGAAAAGTTTAACATATAGAAATTTCTGTAAATACAAAACAAGAGTGTATTAGTTACTACACTTCTGTCAACAGTTACCACCAGAGATACCAGTGATAATACAGTATATTTGGGTAAGAGTAGCTCCAACAATGACAGGAATTCTGTTAAATGTAGCAGTTCTCATGATGCTTCATTAGATTTTTCTCTGTGCCAAATTTTGGAGAGTATCTGAAATTGCCAGGGGTGTCCAAGATGAAACAAAATCATNCAGAAAAGTTTAACATATAGGAATTTCTGTAAATACAAATCAAGAGTGTATTAGTTGTGTCCAAGATGAAACAAAATCATGAAAAGTCACACTTGCCCAATCCACAGCACATAAGGAATACTCCCCACCATAACCTCTATAGCAAAGCACAAGCAATACAAACTCTGTCCATCTTTGCACAGAGACAGATCTAACAACTCTCTGCAAAGGCTTCCTCTGTTCTTGCTTACAGAAAAGATCAGACTCACAGCATTCTAAGCCCCTCACTAGCCCTTGTAGGACCCTTTCCTAAGGAGAAAGGAAGGTACATGAGGAACCCCAGTGGCTGCAAAAAGAACTCTCCACTCCCAAGAGTCTCTAAGAAACCAGAAACACCAGGCAGAGACTGAAGCTGTAAAAACTTCACTGTAGTTTTATGTGTAACAGACTGTTTCTCTTCACTGTTTGCCAAAGTTAGAAACCAATTCCTAAAGTTAGAAAAGAGAACGAGGAAAGTCAGATACAATATAATGACACAAGAGAACCTTACAAATACAACTCCAAACAATCCACTTCTCTCTGAGGTGGAACACTTGACAAATTCCTGTGGAATTTTCCATTTTCTCCCTTATTTGGCTTATTTTCTGACGATATGTCTTCATTTGCAATGCTGCTACTTCTATTCCACAAAGTGGTGCTCCCAGTGGTATTCAGGTTTCCCCTCTCAGAAAATGAACCCCCAGCTGAAGTTTTTCTTATGTCATTGCAACTTCAGTTTTTCCACAAAAATAGCTGAAGTTCAACAGACAAATTGTACAGACTGATATTATTAATCTTTCAACATTACTAGACTATCAGAAAGATTATAAATTGCACCTCAGGTTTAACCCTCTCTGAAATAATTAGTTTTTTCTCTTTTAAAGACAAGATTAGTGGCCTGGAATTTTTTTAATTATTACCATTTTTTTTTTTCTATTTTATCATTAAGTTATTATCCCTATGGGCTATCTTCCACACAAGTGACCTGAGTTTGTCAGTTATGCAAAGAATGAAATTGCCTTTTTCATTCCACAGTTCATTAGTATAGTCCCTGTCTACAAGAATTATTTTAGGATGTTGAAACAAAATATTTACTTAAAATTTAAACTACACATTTTAAATATTTGTATTTCATGATAAAGTAGATGTTTAAAGATGTATTTGAAGAAAGGTAATTCAGCGTACTGGAAGCTCCAAAATATTTCTGTATGAGCTTTACTTTCTTGGACCAGATGGAAATTGTAACTACTAATAATTAGGGTTATCTTTTCCTGAGTTGTACCCATATTTGAAATGCACACTTTCAGACAGAACTGCCTCCTATAGAAAATTTAAAAAGAAAACCCATGAAAAAACATATGGCACTGACTTTTGTATTGGTTTTCACAGTTCTACCCCAAATTTCACAGCAATTTCTTCCTTTCCTAGCCATAGCATGAGTTGTGCTGCTGGACAAGATCAGCAAATATACAGTAGATGTTTATAAAATCTATTCAACAAAGATGATATAATAGCTCTGACTTGCCAAACATTCCCCTTACTTGCAGGAAGAGCATACTCACTTATAGAGATACAGTTTTGTAAAATAAGACTGCATGGCAGAAAATCTTGACACTGACACTCATACAAGCAGATGTCAGAGTTCACTGATTAAAATCTAAGTCACATATGAACATCCTGACTCCAAAAGGCTTCACTTTCCAAGTAAGTCTGAAGCCTTTCCTGCATATTCACATGTTCTTCTTCTAGGTAGACTCCAGATTTCAGTAAATCTTCTGAATCTCAATTCTGACCAGAGAATGAAGTAAATGATACTTTGATATGTTTTCTGAGGATTAACATCCTTCTTCACCACAGCAGTAAATCTATTCACAGCAATATAAAAGAGGTCTTCCCAGTGTTTTTCATAATACAAAAAAACCCTCTAGTAAATAAAACTATTCTCCACTGAATTCATTATTGCAGCTATTAAGGACAAAAGAAATGCATGCAGTATAATATTTAAATCCCTCTCACTGTTTGCAAGACCAAAAAAACTGTCTGCTAATACATATATATAGTAGAAACAACTATTCAATAGATACAGCTGGAATTAAAACTATTAAGATAAAGACCTATATCATCATTTTTCAGAACCACATTTTGAAACAGAATCATACTCTAAATAAATCCTTTATAGGAAAGAACAGTAAAAAGGAATGCTACCACCTAATACTTTTTAATCCCACTTGTGCCTCACTACCTGAATGATTAGGACAACCAAATGTAATTCAATTTTTATTACTATACCGTCAGTTAAATCACAGAACTGAACTCTGAAAGTTAACATAAGGAGCTAAAATAAGACCTGAACATGTAAACAATAAGGATAACTTTTTCTGTTGTTGCTGTTATTGGTTAGAGACTATGCAATTTTGCTTTAAAAGATTAAGACTTTATTCATAAAAATAAAGCAACTCTGAGATGCAGGATAATTTATACAGCACAGGGACCATGGAATACTAGGAAGAAACAACAGACTTACTGATAATGCTCTTTTGAAGAATAGATTTAAGCCCCCAGGAAATTGCTCTAGAAACACATATAAATAAATAAATAAAATGCAAAAAATACTGAGTTGAATAATCCCACTGCTGAGTAAGTATATTGAGATAAGGTTTAGAAATCATAGAAAGAAGGAGATAAGGTTGTCCACAGGTCATGAAAAAATATGAATCCAAATTTTAAAATGCTGCATATAATTATCAAGAAATATTAGAAATAATTACTGACACGAAAAGTCCATGATGATACACCATGGGCAAATGCTTTTATTTAGCTATCTGATATAATTATGGAAAACACAAAAGAAAAACACTGGAAAGTATCATTCTGACAGTAAGAATGATACATGTCAAATAATGATTTAAAGTTTAATTCTTGATTATTAGTTGTTCTACACTTTATTTATTGGAAAGTATGGCAATGAAATCATAACATCATATATTTTTAACTATAGACTATAATTTAGTCTACAAAAGAAAAACATTGAGACTGGATCAACATGTCTCTCCCAGGTGACAAGTGACAGGACCAAAGGAACTGGCTTCAGGTTGCACCAGGGGAGGTTAAAAAAAATTCTTCGCTGAAAGGGTGGTCAGGCATTGGAACAGGCTTCCCAGGGAAGTGCTGGAATCACCATACCTGGAAGAGTTCAAAAACCACACAGACGTGTTTCTTAGGGGCATGGTTTAGTGGTGAACACAGTGGTGCTGGGTTAACAGTTGGAGTCAATGATCTCAGAGGTCTTTTCCAACCTTAATGATTCTGACTCCTTGGGTCACATAACACTAACACACTACAGGGGCTGTGCTTGCATTGCTTGGCAGACACACAGAATTCAAAGTGATCATGAGGTTGCCCTGGCCCTAAGCTTTATTTTCAAGCACTGGAACGTTTTTGTGGTTTGCTTTCTTCAAATTCTTTCAGAATTTCTGTAAACTCACAGGCACCAGACCCTTCACTTCTGTACTAGCTCTTCTGCCAATACTGTGTACTGAGACAAGATCATCTACCCGGTCCTTATGCCTCTTAATTTATCTGTAGATCTCATTGGCCATCCAAGCATTAGGAAAGAGCTCTCATTGAGATAAAAATTTTGCATGACTGTCAGTCTTTTTAACTAACAACTGCTTTCCAAAACCAGACTTTCCCCCGGTTTAGCATGCAGACTCTTACACATATACTAGTACATATTTGGTTGCACTAAAATTCATAGTTTATAACTAGGTAACAGTTCCAACCAGTTTCTTTCACAAAATCTGTGTCATTGCTAACTCAACAAAGCCTTTACATAATCTTCCAAATTACTGAAATGTAGTTTATTTATTGTTCCTAAGGGTTCCCTTTCCAATGACTCTCCAGTAATGAACTAACAGCACTTGCTAAATCTTTTAAATCTGGCCAATGTATTATTTTAGATCCATACAAATATAGTGTATGATTAGGGTTTTGATCAAGATATCACACTGGAAGTAAGGTAAACATATTGTACTCTTATTATCTACTTGATCTGCAATATTGCCAAAAATGTAAACAGGTTTTTTAACAAGACCTATTTTACAAGAAAATGTTTGAAGTGGCACTGATTTTTACCTTCTAATTCCCTGGTGGCAGAGTTCTTAAAATATTGGTTGCACACTTCCTGCTACTGCAGTCTAAGAAATTCTGATACAAAGATTGATTTTAGTTAGCTTGCTTTCACCTTTGGGTTTTTTTGTGAATCTAAGCACTACTCGAAGCAGCTACTCCCGCCCTGAGGAAAGCTACCACCATGGCTAAAATCCTGCTGCTTCCTCAGATAATATTGTGAAAATTTTCAGATGAGACCAATGGTTTGCCTCCATCCACAGGAATACCACCTGGGGGCTTCTGTTATCATGTCAGATATTCTGAGAGACTGCAAACATTCCTGTGTTTCCTCATTAGTACAATAAATACACTGAATCAGCTGGCAATGTCCTTCTACTGAACCCATCTTTGGTTTCATGCTATCAGCTGGTTATCTCAGCTTCCCTTTTTAGCTGTTCTTAGCTCTCAACCTGTCTGAATTCACCACAAAAGCCCCATTTGGTTTGGTTTTCTGCATCATTTTGACATTTTTAAGCCCTCATCTAACCATTAAGCATCATAGAAAGAAAAAATATATCTCAAAAATATTATGCACAATGCAATATGATTTATTTTCTAACTTTATGTTGCTTAGTCCCCTCTTTCAGATATTTGTATAATATCCTTTGATGGATAAAGAAGCAGCATGAACTAAGAGCAAAATAACTAATTCCTTACTGTAATGTAGTTTATTTACGACATTTTTGTAATTAATATTCTAAATTTTTCAGATATATTCATTCACATTCCAACTTCTGAAATAACTTGAGAAGTTGCTCAACTGACCTGCCAGCTGCCCAGTTAACAACCTCTGCTCTGAGATCATGGTGGTGATCTTATTATGTCATTAGATCTGTGTGTGCAGATTTTCCTCTCTCCCCTGCAGCTGGTATTCCCCTCTTCTTCAGTGCAATCCAAAGAATCTCCTACAGTCAGAGTCATTATGATTTTTTTTTTAGTTCACCTCTACTTTAATGGCTACACACACATTTATTTATTAATTGGCAACAAAAGAATTTCAACTAGGATTGAAATATTCTGTCACACATTAAATGTTTAAGCCTTCAACCAGTTTGACATCTATTCTACAACATCTAATGACTGCTTGTCCTGTAGTCACTCATCAGTCTTGCTTCTAGTACTGCAATAACTATTGCTGCCATCTTCCATAAAAACACACCCTAAATGTATTATAGCACAGACGCTGTAATTGAATTAGAATGTACTTGTAACAAAAAGATTTGTCTCAACAAAAAACCAAAGAAATTCTTTGTTATTATTCCAGAAAAACAACCAAAAACCACAAGCACGAAAAACAAACATACACCATGAAATCACGACTGATTCCAGTGACACTTGGAGAAGTGAACTGCAGAAACCTGCAGAAGATCAAGAAAAGATCTGATGAAACAAAACTGTGGGTGGACTGTCTATAGTTCAAGTCTGTATTGAATCCACTTAGAAAACTACTACTTTAAGTAGCAAAACCAAAGATTATTTGTGTTGTTACCTGTTACCTGTGGGACATTACATTAGCCATGATACAAACAGAAATTTTATCATGGGACCATTTTGTTGGAAAAGACCTCTAAGATCAGTGAGTCCAATTGTTAACCCACCACTAAACCAGGTGCTCAAGTGCCACATCTCCACATCTTTTAAATACTATCAGGGATGGTGACTCCACCACTTCCCCCTGGACAACCTGTTCCAATGCTGCTTTTGGTGAAGAAATTTTTTCTAATATCTGACCTAAACCTCCACTGGTACAACTTTGGGCCACTTCCTCTTTTCCTGTCGTCTGTTGCTTGAGATTGATCCCCACTTGGCTACAACCTCATTTCAGGTAGCTGTAGGGAGTGATAAGCTCCACCTTGAGACTCCTTTTCTCCAGGAGAACAATCCCAGCTCCCTCAGTCACTCAAGGTGTTGTTTGGTTTTGGTTTGTCTTTTTTTTTTTTTTTACAAAATACAACCTAAAGTGCTTTATAGTTTTAAATAAAGTATTATAAAATAAAGCAAACTAGCAAGGGAGGGAACAAAATGAAAGCCAAGCAAAAAAAAAAAAAAAAAGAAAAAAGAAAACAATTAAGATTTCAGTATGAAATTTAAGATACTAGAAAAATTAGAGATGACAGAGAGTGACCAAAGCTGACAAGATCACTCAGAAGTCTAAGGCACGACTATTCATTGCTGAGAGTCAGGGAGAAATGAGCTCAAATTCAGGATCTGTCAGACAAACAGAAATTAATTCTCTTTTAGAGCAAGTCTCCTCTGCTTGTGTGCCTTTGAGAAAACCAAGGGCAAGTGGAAAGCACTGGTTTGAGCTCACATACAGAACTGGGGTATTGACAATGAAGACAAAGTTGATGACTTGATCAGTAGCAAAAAGGAGAGAAAGATCTTTTTCTGGATCTACTTAGGAAAACCTTAAAAATAAAATTATTGTGGCAGAAGAATCCAACAATATTCATCATCTTTGAGACTGCTCTTACCTGTTTTCTGAGATGAAAGGTCTTTTGCTTCCAAATTAACTCTGGTTGATGGCAATACTGGAATAGAGAATTTATCAGGAACTTTAAAAAATTCTTGCATGCTCACTTCTACACTGTAATCCACGTACTTCAACTCTGCAGCGTATTTACGAGGTTTCAGAAGGGCACGTTTCTGCAAGTGAAGGAATAATGCATCCATATGGACAATCATCTCATAATATTTTCAGGTTAAGAAATGCAAAGTTATACAGGTTTAATTCTAAAATTGAATTGGTAATTAAGCAAGTTGGATAGCAATTTCGAGTGGTCCTTCCAAATAAAAGCTGTCCTAAATCTTTTTCTTTTTAAATATTTTTATTTTATCATACATCTGAAAGATTTGTTTAAGAAAAATACATTTTGAAATTTACAGTAAACCCACATCCTCCTCAGAAACCAGTCTGCTAACCTTTATTGGTATTCAGGCAAGGCAAGAAAAGGGGAGAAATGTATTTTGTATCAGTTGTAGAAAGATGTTTCTTCTCTTACTTCATAAAGTTTCTTACTAATGAAAAGAGTGAAAAAGGAAAATAATTTTGATATTTGGCAAGGGACAACTATTTGCTGAATTGACTTCGATATTTTAATGTTGACAATGTATTTTAGAAATTAGAGCATTTAGAATTAATTTTAGGGACAAGTAAACTCCTCCTCTTGGTAAAAAGCATTGCTAATCAACAGCATGAAACATATTACTAAAGGATTAGCACAGCATATTAAGGCAAGGTCAATATAGGCATATGAACCTCTTAATGAACTAAATTTGATTCCTGTAGGATACCCTGACAAAAATAATGTAATGATTTAATACACTACTTGCACAAAATTGCTATTTTCCATTCAATAACACAGTATAATTGCAATGCTCAAGAGTAATTGTAAGTTGAACAAATTTAAAACTTGAAACTAGTCACGTATTTTTTATAGACAAGTCTTTGAATTCATGACTGTTGTAAATTATCTTGAAGCAAGTGTAAGGAGGAGATAAATACAGAAATATTCAGGATTTGCTAAGAAAACTGTTTTGTTATCAAAATCTATTGCTTTAAAACAATGCCAGGACAGCAGACATCACAGTACATATTTCAATGGGCTAAGGAATGCAAATCCACTGTGGGAATATAAAAACATGATTTAAAAGGTAAGGTGATTATCCCTATAGGTTACTACTAAGGGTAATATGGCCAAATACTGTTCAAATCAACTGTTCTGGTGGTCTGCTTTGGGTTGGTGGTGGGTTTCTTTTTTTTTTTTTTTTTCTGTTTTAATACAAAATTCTGTTCCCTTGCTGGATTCAGAAAGCAGACTTACACTCTGCCATTGCTTTGTTTTGACCATTAGTCTATCCATGCAAAGTGTCAATAAGGTGTTCAAGTACATGTGGACTTTGGGAACCTGCTAAGCTTTAGGTTGCTAATACACTTTTTTTGGCACAAATAAATACGGAAACAGATAATTATTCAAGATTCTTTGAACAAGAACAACTGTTATATGAGCTCAAAATCTGAACTCACTATTTACTAATTTCTATCATACAAGACTGGGAGTTGACAGAAATTACTTTCTCTCCCACATACAAAATTAAAAAAAAATCAACAGGTGCAAATAATTCAGTTGGTGTATTAATAACAAGTTCCACTTCTCTCTGATAGGACTGAAATGCCAATGGGAAAAAGAAATTTCATTATCACTTGTAATAGGAAGTTCCCAACCAAAAGAATGACACATATTTACCAGTTTGAATTTGACTTGATCTTCTGCATAATCATATATAAATTTATACCTACCCATGATTTTGGTAACAAGATTGTTTTCCAACACTGAAATAAAAATCCAACATGCTCACATAGTTTTGGTAAATTTTAATTGACAAAAATAATTGTAAAATGACCTTTGGTGGAACACTAAACACATTTAAATTATAATTATCTTGAAGATAGATTATTTTTAAGAAAAATCCCTGAAATACTTTAAGATCCTTGTTCATGCTATCTCATTTTTAAAGATATGTTAAGAAAAAAAGCCAGTTGGTTAGTATTACATAGTCTATGAACATTTCAAACATTTCCTGGCAAAAGTAAAGGATGTAAATATTTTTAATGACTGACCTAGGGGAAAAAAAAAATCCTGCAAGCACACACAAGATCAAATTCTGTTGTCCCATAGGATAATATTTCCAAGTGAAAAAATGTCTCTCATCTTCAATATTTTTCAGGGCAGTGAGAGTTAAATGGACTTTAATATTTTTTAACTCTCACTATCAATTCAGATCTAAAGCTGCTCTGTTACAACAAAACAGATTCCAGGTACTTCTACTTCATCAATGTGATGGTTCATGATATTCCAAGTGTGGAAGTCTTATTACCAGATAAGAACAAAATTTGCATTCAGTTCCCAGGATTAATTACTTTTTAAGAATAAGTTTTTGAAAAGGGAATGGAGGTTATACAAAGCATCAGAATGAAACTTGGTATTTTTCAAAGACCTAATGATTTTCCAAGGTATTTTCTTTGCACTTTCTAATGCAAAGGATGGCAGATACTGTTACAGAGCACTGAGGTAGCTTTCTCTTTCCTTGCATATTACTGTTTGCCAAATACTAATTTAGTCCCATTTCTTTCTTACAGGAATGAACTTCTAACACTGTTCCTCATGAATGAAGAATTTTATTATCTGTCTCTCAGAATCCCTGTGATTAATTGTGTTTGCCATCTCCCTTAATCCCATATCAAAAGATAAGTGATGTAATATAAGAGACATTGGTCCCACTTGTAAATTCAATGAATTGAAATCTGACCACGGATCCCTTCATGAAAAGTTCATTCCCACTCAAACGTATCTAATGTAACTTTTTAATTACAGTATCTTCTCTCCTCAAGGACATCACATTCTTTCTCAAAAAAACCCCCATAAAAGTTGTTTAAACTGAGCATACAACTTTTCCATAATCATACTGAAAAACACAAAAAAAATCCTTCTTGATTCCTGGGGGACTATGAAGAGCAAAAACTTTGAAGAACACATCCAGACAGGAGTAGGATGAGACTTTGCCACATTAGTCAAACAGCAGAAGCCACAAGTCTACAAGGCCTATTCTCATTTTTCATTCATCAAAACCAAAACTCATCAACACCACTGTGGGGTACTCAGATAAAAATACTCCATGTTGCTTAGTCACAGCAGGATGGAAAGAAAATGCACAATGTCCTAACAGCTGGAATATGGTAAATCTGGTAAATATAAAAAAATAAGGAAATACTTTTTACAGCTTAATAATGAGGGCACATCTGGACACAGTGGGAAGGGCAAGCTTTACTTCTGGGATTCCCATAGAACAGGACTTCTCTTCCTTTCCTGTCATAATATCTAATTATACAAGGAGCTTACTGGCATTTCTGACTATGAAGAAAGGGTTCTGTTTCTAGCAACTGGGTCTAGTTTGTGACACTTTATGAAGACATAAGAAAAAGAAGGAAAACCAAGGCATGTTATTTTGAACTTCATTGACTGCAACATCCTTCCCCTCACATTCCCAAATGAATGAATTCTCCTTAATATTATTTCCTTCTTTCTTTTATTCACTTCCCTCAATTTACCACAATTAGCAACTTCAGTCTAAACAAGTTATGTTCTTCTTCCACATTCTCTTACCTTCCTTTCCAGATATGCTTTTCCTTCTTTTGTTATCTATGTTCACCAAAACTTCCCACTTACAGCTTTCTGTTATTAATCATTAGCACAAAGGCTGTTCTGTGAATAATTTGTAATTATTCACAATAATGTCACACCCAACCTCAACAGTGGCTGAGTTCCATCTTATATTACCTTTACTACTACTTAAGGATGTTTCAGTAGGAATTAATTAATGAAATAGTCAGGAAGTAAGACAGTAACACAGTTGCATGGGAAAAATATTTTTAAAATCATTATGTTTTAATAATGCTATTCATTAAAACAATCAAAATAGATCTTTGTTTCTTACAGCAAGGAAACGAAATGGTAAAACACAGTACAAAAACAGGTCTGACTTTCACCAGGGTGTATAGATGGGTCAAGTAAAAAAATTACAACAGTTGTTACTGATTACACATGTCCAGTTTGACTCCAAAAACATAGCCTATCATTATTATTATTTCCTATGTGATTTAAGTAAGCATGACTAAAATGTACAGTTTAAAAAGAATGAAAAGCATGCAATTATTCAGTTATTTATTCTTCAATTTGACAGATAAAAAATTGACCAAGTAGTACTAATGTAAGGGTATTTTCCCACCTATTGTCTAACAGAACTATACCTGCAGGAAGAGAGCAGAAAGGGGGAATATGAATCAGAAGGGAGTAACATCTTTCCAGATATTCTAGATTTATTTCTAACCTACAACATATGTCCCAAAGGACCTCATGAG
>VYXB01007044.1:470892-559124 GCA_013397135.1 Pachyramphus minor
TTTGGATTTTTGGTTTTTTTTTTTTTTTTTGTAGGGGGGTATGAGGGGAGAATTTAGACAATACCATACTTCAGTTCCAAATTTAATTGCAGAACACCAGCCCCCCCCAAAACAAGTCTCTTCAGTTAATGCCACATGAATTTCTATGTTGTCCCTTTTAAAGAGACAGTAAGTAAGAATTTATGAGAAAAAGTTATTATGAAAAAGTTTCATAATTTAGTCTGCATAGTGGTTTACCATATTGAGATATTTTTAATGTGTACACTTGTTTTTATGTCAGTATATAGCAGAACTTCTCCACTTTATGTCTCATAAGGAAGCATAAGACTTTCTGTACATGGAGCAAAATACTTATTGCTGCATATTAGTTTAACTTTTCACATGATAGTTTATTCAGTGTTAGTATCCCCCATTATGTATTTTATACTATAATTAATCTAATTATCCTCCATTCGTCTTTGATACATATGATTTTAGAACTCATACTACATCTCAGCATACCTAGAGGTACAAAAAATGTTCCTATTATGTTCTGTCGTGATTCCATCCACAGCCTCAGAGCAGTTAGACCTTTCATCAAGTATTTTCTAAGCAATATTAAGGCACTTCAGTCATGAAAAGTCAATAAAATGCCACCAGAGCTATAATCCCAAAGGAAACTGTTTGAGCCTAGGGTACATGATTACAATTCTTGTCCCACTACAAACACACCAAAGATTAAAGTTACTGTGTAATTTTTCTTCATTTAGTTTGTCTATATTACTTTTTAAACTTATCTCTAAACAAAAGGAATAAGCTTATTAACATCAAATCACCAGGGAAAATTTTCTTCCTCTTAGCACTGGGAACCATATTTGGGGAACTGTCTAACCGGAACACTGGAATAACACTGCCACCCAGCAATCTGTCTAAGGCCAGGTAACATCAGATTCACAAGGGAAATTAAAACCTTGATTACAACACAAGGGAAAGTCTGTCCCGCTCCTTTATTTATTCTCAAAGTCTATTGTTAAAAAAAAAAAAAAAAGCCCTTTGAGAATTTTCATTTCTAAAACAATATGCATAAGTAAGGATACTAATACAAATACCTATTTGACAGAATATGAAAGCTTTTTCAATCACTAGGTATTTTTCAGAAGCTAACTGAAGCAAAATGTTAGTGCTGTTCTCAACTGCAGCCAAGTTTTCTTAAAGGGAGCACTTTTTAATAGCTTGGAGTGACAAAGCATCTTCAGAATGAACATGAAAAATATTGCAGTGTCTGAGGGGAATTGGGATTAGTAACTGTCAGATTACACATGAGTGACAAAACTACAACTTCACACTATTTCTTGAAAGATTAAAAAAAATCAGTCCTTCAGATCAGGAACAACTAAATAATTGCAGTAACACGTGTTTCTCACCTCTACTCTGGACAGCCCTAACAGAGCAGTTGCAACTCGAACACTGCTGCTCTGCAGAGTCCCAGTCATCAATCTTCTCTCATGTTCAATAGCTGACATCTGCTGTTGTGCAGCCACAGCCAGAGCCCTCTCTCTTGACTCATTGATCAACGGAATCCTCAGATTTTCTTCAAGAATCTGACCAAAACTGCATTTCAAATATAAAACTGGCTGTGACGCACTCGGATCTGTTAAAAAAAAAAAACAAAAAAACAAACAAAAAAACCAATAACAAACAAAAAAGGCAAAACCATTATACATACATTTGCCAGTGCTAGTGGAACTGGTTAGAGCATTTAGAATTTCTAATCCCTAGAGAAAAGTCAGAATACAAAATTCCTTCAATGTTTGCTTCCGTGCTATTAATCTAGCACATGCCATTTACTGCTTATAATATTATAACACTTCTGTATTTGTCAAGATAGTTGAGACACAGAAATCAACATAGACTGAACTCCAACCCAAAAGTTGGTTTTGATAGCTAATAAAAAAATCCCAGATTTTACTGACACTATTATGACTAATAATAGTTTATGAAAGTCTTTCTCCTACCTACACAACACAGCCACACTTCTACCCCTCTAGATGATGTTACAACCTCTCTCAAAGAAACCACCAGAAATTACTTCAAATAACAGCTACACTGTTTCTGAAATAGGACCAATGAGAGTTTATTGCCAGCTGTTTGAAGACAAAAGTCTTGGATTTTCTGTGAAATCACATCACTGCATACCAAACTCATGTGTTTTAAAAATACAAAAATTCTAGGTAAAGATGACTTGTCCTGATTCATCTGTCTAACAACCTGTATTCTGAAGAAGAAAGTAGACAAATTATGAAAAAATATCTATGTAGACTATGCTGAAAACAATACAAGAAAGTTGAAAATCACCAACATTCACCTGATGCTCTGAAGAGAATGGACTGGAAAACATTAAAAGAAATACCTCATAGTTACATTATAACATATTTTTTACACTTCACTGCCAAAAACTGCTTTTACCATATGTGTTTAATTAATTTTAACAAAAATCCACGGAAACAAAAGAATATTTACAAAAAAATAATTATTTGCTCTATGGTACTCTTCTCACTGCCACTTACTGTACCTTCTGATTTACTGTTAGTATGTAAAACATTTGGACTACCCATTGCAGGCAATACTGAAGGCAAAGGTATGTCACCTGTTCCCTCTATCAGGTATACAAATTCTCCAATCTGAAACACAAAAGCATACACATACACACAGTTCAGAAACAACTCACACACAACAGAAGGCAAACTATTAAAAGCAGAGATATCCTAGTAACACCTAAAATCTGACTTGTGAAAAAATTTACATATTCAGGAGACTTGTTTTTAAAACTATGTCTAAATAAAAGCAAATTATAATTTCAAGCCATGTTATCATAATAAAGTACCTTTAATTGAGAATGTTACATCTGAAAAGTCAAGAAATTTCAATGAGCTGAATCTTCTCCAACTCCTCACATAGGTCAATTGAATAAGGGCTATCTGACCCATAAATATAGCAAAAAAAGCCAAATTCTAATTATGTGCTACAGATACATATAATTTAAGCATATTCATGAGCTACCTTCGCTGCTCTTCACTATCTAGAACCTTTTAAAAAAAAGTTTACAATAATTTTGAGCTAGAAACATTTCTCTAGAAAGCAAAAAAACAGCAGAAGTCAAGGCAGGCTAGCATTATGTACAAATTCTCCTTTAAAAATAAATAAATTTAACAAATCTTAATTATTTCATCAAAAATAATGGAAAACCTACAGAAGCTTGAAAGTAAATAAAAACATGACCTAGAACAAGGAAATACAGTATTTTTTCACAGAGGAAAGGATAAATTAATTAGCACTTTGAATTATAGATGCAATGAAAAAGTTAGGGTGCAAATGAAAGACAGGCAAATAATTTTTAGAAAAATAAAACTCAATGAAAGTACTCCAAAATAAAAAGTCCACAATCAGAATATCCCAAACTAAAAAGATATCTAAGTTAGGTACCTATATATCTATCTCAACTAGGCAGGAGATTTAACATATATAACTATTGTTTTGATAACTTCATTTTGTTTACCACAAATTTTTCATGTGAAAATTTTAGCTTCTACTGATTGCAACACAAAGGATCAAATGCCTCTGTGACAACTGATACAATTTGCCCAGAAGGTCATCTCTTTATTTCCATAAACCATATTCTCTAAAACTCTGCCCTAAAAACGCACCTTCTGTCTTCATTCCAGACAGAAAGGAAATAATTTAAAGCATCTAGTGCATCTGCCAACCAGTGCAATGTTTTCCTTTTAATATTTCTCAACTACATAAGAAAACCCTGCTTTTCTTCTCTTACATTTATTTATAGTTATATTTGATATTTATCTTAAGGCTGAAAACAGTGCAATTATATCTCTGACCCAGCAGAAGGAAAGCTACTCAACTTTGATGGCATTTTCTCCCCTTCCTTGATTCAAGAGTTCACACAAATCTTCCTTGAGAAGGATTAAAGAGACCTACAGCAAAATTGGATTCCCACACACAAACTAATAGCCACTCCTGGGAACCAATTTAAACAGGAATTATTCCTGTTTGACACAGTGATTTCGCTCCATAAGGACCGTTAACAAGCTCTGAGCACATACAACTAATTTCATGAACGTGCTGGTTGCTAGGATGCCATTCTACTATCAATTACTTTTCTTGGCATTGCTGACATCAATATGCTTACAGGTAGGAACAAACTTCCCCAATTTCCTCTTTGCTTTGAAGCATTCTTGCTTTTTGATCTCCACAGAATGCAAATCCTGTTTTCCTTCTGCTGATTTTTTTTTCCCTAATGCTTTAGAACAGAAAGGGTATTTCACTGTGCTTCGAGAGTTTAGCTAGTATAGCCATGGTTTTAATGCTTTATATTTCCATTTTCTATCAGCTGCAAACAGGAGAGCATCAACATTATGTAGGGTTTACTCTTAATGAAAATAGTTAATAAAATAGCTGTTGAACTACCATTAGCTATTTATCTAATCCCCTTGCTAACTGATATTTCAAAAGAATGTACAGCTATCAGGAATTTGCAGTTGCCCATGCAAGCCAGTAATTAAAAGCAACAGCAAAGTGTTTTCTCAATAAATGATTCCATTTTATATTAGACATTTAGCTGTGAAAGTCCAGACTGGCACTCTTAAACTATGATTTCATATATTGTTACAAATGAAATTCCAGGCTGTTCACATTTAAATTAGCTCCCAAAAACAAAGATATAGAAAAAAACCTCACAGTTATGGTAACCAATATATAATGTCTTCTATGAAAAGATCTGTGCTAAAAATCTGAAGACTTTCAGTTTCAATTTTCCTTTAAACATCAATACAATACTGAAACAAATCCTTGAGAAATGTTAAAAATGGTTTCTTCTGTCATTTCAAACTTAGAAAAGTTAACATACAAATTATTTCAAAACAATTTAAGCAAAATACTTGAGTAGGCCAAAAAACTTGAATCCGTGTATATTCTTGCTGTTATTACAGATATATAGTTGATGCAACCATGGATAGAATTCCTAGTCAGATTCAAGTCTACTGATTTGGATCTCAGTATCTTCTTAACTGATTGTAATGAAGAAGCAGTCTTACTCTGATTACTATTTTGGTCTATTTGTCAAAAAAAGGGTAAGAAAGCTATGTAACAAGAAACCGCAGAAATGCTAAATTAAATTATTTATTAGATTTTATAAATAGCACAAGCCCATATTTGAATGGTGCAAGTCTCATCTTTGTATAAAGTCATTTGATTGTTGGACAGCATGGTAGCTGCACTTCTTTGTCAATTAGATAATGGTATGATTGGAAATATTGCAGCCACATATACAACATTTAAGCAAGCCAATTTTTTCCTGTGCCATTACATATAGCTCTAAAATAATCTTAGCTATTTTGCAGTTTCATCTTTCTCTAGGAGATTTAATACACTTACTTACAAATTATACAATTTTATAAAATTATGTTGATGGACTTAATTTTCCTGAGGTTGTACATATTGAAAATTTTGCACTTCCATGCCTTTAAACACATCTACTTAGCTAAGCTAAAAGGACAAGGTGTTCCAGAAACAGTTACCACACAGGACTTAACAGCAGCTTCTCTGAGGAATTAATGCTTCCTACCATGAAAAGGTCAACTAAATCTTTGTGAAGAACAGGGACTAGTAGCTACATGTCTAAATTTAGGTTTTTCTACATTACCACTGGAGGCAACACTGGGGCTCACAAAAATAGTTTTTGCCTTTCCACCTGAAGTATAACTGTCCTACATCTCTGACCACATCTCTTAGATTAACTTTTCTTCCATTAAGATGTCTCAATTTCCCTTCTCTTGAGTATATTATTTAGTTTCCAGGCTCGATGTAGCCATGAGCCTCCTCTTCTCAGCAGGGGTATATACTTCTTCTTCTGATAAATAAACAACAAACAGGGAAAATGCCAGTAGCAGAGATTTAAAGAAAAACTATAAAATCCCAGCCAGTAAAGGAAGATTCTTCTCAGATCCTGCTGCCAGACACCAGTAGGCTGAGGTCTTTCTTGTCCAGAGACTGCATCTAGATATTTCACTGAATAAAAGTGATGGACCTAACATTCCTTTAAAAGAACCTTTTACAGCCTTCTGATTATCCTTGTTTCTGTCTTTTTTCCCCTATCCCAATTATACTGTTTGCTGGGGTGGCTAGAACTGCACACAACACTCAAGAATTGTATATTAAAGCTCTCTAGAAAGTTCTGAGGTTTCACACGTTGATGTGTATTCTTTTCCTTATATTTTCTCTTTTTGAATGAAGCTGAGTACTGAATTGATTTTGCACTGAACCATCCACAAAGACTGCTATCCTCTGGCAGCAACATTTTCCTTGTGGGTGATTCCTGCTGTCAATAAGGTGGGAGCTCATTATCTCACTGTAGACTTTGACAGAAAATCCCTCCTCTATCTCTGTTAATTTTCAAAAAAAATCAAGAGAACTATACACTCCTTAAGACTTCCAGTCATATGGTTTGCTTTCTTAAAAAAAATGGTCAGTATTTTCAAATAATGAAAAGGGTCAGAAAGACAGGCTTGGGCATCATTGCATTAGCCTTATTTTCCTTTATGAACAAGATAAAAAATTAAGTTGGCCAGGTGGCACAGCCAAAGTCCTGTTCAAACAACTAAAAAACCCCACCAAACACACAACCATTCAACACTAGCAGAAGTTCCTTGTTTTATAGTAACGGAAGATATGGAAGCTGAGAACGTGCAAGAGAAAAAGAATAAGTTATTTAGTTTTGGGTGCATTGTTACAAATCATGAAAATGTAACAGAGAGAACAGCAGAGGCATGTAATTGAACAGAGGGAAAGCTGAAACGGAACGCAAGCCTTGAGATCTGCCACACATAAACAAAGATTAGAAAAACAACAGGGTTCTGGAAAGTGTTGACAGCTAGAGAGGAAACACAGCAGAGAGGTTAAAGAGGTGAAAAGATGGACTAATGACACAGAAATAAGATTGCAACCACAGAGAATAAAGGATTACAGGAACATCAAACAAGGTGGATAGCAAGATTTTAAGTTCTAAAATTTGATCAAAACCAGATCTTTGATTGGTTGATGAAACCAGTTCCAATTAAGTATATATGGCTAAACCCAGACATGAGTCAAGAGAAACTGAAAGGTTGTGGAGTCAGTATTCATGTGCAGTCTGTTCAAAAGTTTTACCTGCATTGGTGCAAGAACTGAATGGAACTTAGGTTGACAGAAAAATATAAAAAGAGACAAGGAAAATTATTATTCTACTTTGACAGCATACCCAAAATACAGTGACAAATACAGTGAGAAGTACAGAGCAGTAAAGACTTCATACTTTCCCTGCCTATGCATTATTCTTTCTCCCACATCAAGACAAATTATGTAAATTCCTTTTTCTTTTACTGAACCTCAGTTGCCTACAAAAGCCACCAAAATAACATTCCTTGCAGTATTACTTTTATTTGTAATGATTTTACAATGAAAAGTTGCTTGCAGCATTTCATATAACTCCAATTATGTGGAGATAAAAGAGCAGTAAACTTCAGTTTAAATTTCTTAGCTGAAATAAGTAATCTTATGTACATCTCTGAACAACTTCTTAAGCCACGTTTTCCTTCATGAGTTATAGGAATAATGTATTTTCACCAAAAAAAAAAAAAAGTTTCATTTCCAAACATCAGCACATAAATCATGTCCTTATAACTGCACATGCATGCAAAAGCATTACCTTAAAATATGTACATAACTACTCACATTTCCATAGAATCACAGAACACCCTGAGTTGGAAGGGACCCACAAGGATCATTAAAGTCCAACTCCTGGCTCTGCACAGAACATCCCCAAGAGTCACACCATTCCTAGTCAGACCTTTTTCCAATATCCAACCTAAACCTCCCCTGACACAACTTCAGGCCATTCCCTCAGGTCTTGTCACTGGTCCCCACAGAACAGAGATCAGTGCCTGCCCCTCCTCTTCCCATCATGAGGAAGTTGTAACTGCAGTGAGGTCTCCCCTCAGCGTCCTCTTCTCCAGCTGAACAGACTAAGTGCCCTCAGCTGCTCCTCATACGGCTTCCCCTTCACCATCCTTGTTGCCCTCCTTTGGACACTCTCCAATGGCTTAATATCTTTCTTACATTGTGGTGCCCAAAACTGCCACAATATCCAAGGTGAGGCTGCCCCAGGTCAGAGCAGAGCAGGACAATCCCCTCCCACCCCTGGCTGGAGATGCTTTGCCTGATGCCCCCCAGGACAGGGTTGGCCCTCCTGGCTGCCAGGGCACTGCTGACTCACATTCAACTTGTCATCGACCAGGACCCCCAGGGCCTTTTCTCATTTACCTTATTCGCACATATTTGGCAAACATGACCAGGTTCTTACCTGAATAAGCTTCTACATGATTAACACTCACAGAACACACGTTCTGTTCTTACCTGTTCATTAACCAGAAGGACAGTGCAGTAACGCTTTTCCAGATTGAAGGGAAGGAAGTGAATATCTAAGCCTGCAGAACTTTTTCCTTTCAAGAACAATTTTTCCATTGGACTGAAGAACTCATGCACGAAGCTGCATTGGACAGCTGTTAAAATAAGTTTGTTTAAATGGATGTTTAGATATAACAGCATAAGTTGTAAAATAAAGTAGCTGCATGAGTTTAAATATAAGGATACTGTATACAGCATTCTGTAGTAATCAGTATTTAGACACACACGTAATCAGTAATTCTGTAGTAATCAGTATTTACAGCTACAGTTGTGTAAATGAGCTGCAGTATTGCATGCTGCATTATTTAAATATATTTTGCTAATTACCTGTGTTCTTATTCCATGCACTGAAACAAAACTGGGAAAAACAGACACTTTTCACCATCAAAAATTGCTTAAGGAATTCTAGCCTTTAACCAAAGGTCTACTCACATCAGAAAGAAGAGGGTAATTTACTACTATTTAAACAAAAAAAAATCTCAGTCTGAGTAGCAGTAACTATGTTATGCTGTAGGCTGAAATCCTCTAGAATGGACAAAACCAACATAGTGGCAAATTTGTTTTCTTTGCACTGATTTCATAGAAGCATTATGCTTCTAACGAATCTTAGGGTTGAATCTGGCAGAGTCTGACTACTCTCTCACTGCATATTTTTCATCTGCTAAGCATATTTTGACAATGCAGAAAAAGACCATCATTCAAGGTTTGTTGGCCAGATTTACAGGAAGGTCAGCAGACTTTAAAACATATGTGAAAGTGAAGGCAACTGAAATGAGTGAGATCACATAGAAGTCTATGCCAAACTGGCCAAATAAATAGAACAGGGAAGGAGGAATCTATATCTCTGAGCAACATGTTTCTGTGCCTCACCACCCTCACAGTAAGAATTTCTTCCTAATATTTAATCTAAATCTGCCCTCTTTCAGTCTAAAGCCATTACCCCTTGTTCCGTCACTACATGCTCTTGTAAAAAATCCCTCTCTGGGTTCACTCATGGGCTCCCTTCAGGTACTAAAGGTCAAAATAAGGTCAGCATGGAGCCAGCTCTTGTCTAGGCTAATTTTTTGAGTGTGATGCACAATTTTAGGCCAACATTTTATGAA
Organism: Pachyramphus minor; assembly: GCA_013397135.1. NCBI lineage: Eukaryota > Metazoa > Chordata > Aves > Passeriformes > Tyrannidae > Pachyramphus > Pachyramphus minor. The sequence continues at coordinate 480,489 of VYXB01007044.1, forward strand.
AACTATACCTAAGAGTCACTGAGAACACTTTACATGTCAAAATCTTACTTATGTAGATAATCTAATTTCTACGAAGGTGAAATATGAGGTCCTGTATAGAGGTACTTACGGGAAATGAAGTTGTTCTCTTCATTTGAATCTTCAGGCAGTGCATCATTTTTTGAATTTAATATGTTACATTCAGAACTAAAAGGAAAAAAAAAATTAAAGCAATACCTTAAAGCTGAACATTTTCATTGTTAATAGATAACTTTTTTCCCTTTTTATGAATAAATATTTGAAAAGCAAAAGTTTCAAGACAAAAAAAAATGAACAAGCACCACATTTGAGAATCATTTACCTACCCAGTAATGTTAAACACCCCCTCTTCCACTTCAGTTATTATTCATGCTTAGAGTAGAGCCAGAACATCCTTCCTTCAATTAACCAATATCTAATTTTGAAAATTCAAGTTTGAATATGAACTTGCATGTTTTTATTTATTTGCATACTGTTTAATTTTTTTTTAATTCCAACATACATACTGTAACAGTAATAACGACATCATAACACACCTTATAAAATCAGTGTGACTTTATACAATGTTATCTAACCTTACCAAGTCCTAGGACAGTAACATGTTTAAGAAATTTAATAGGAAAGACACTTCTTCCATTATTTAAGACATCTCATTTTTTAACAAATTAATATCAATATTTACATTAACCCTAATAAAAGCTGAGTGATCTAAATTTAATCCAGCAAGTTCAAGGTGAAGATCTAATCCATCAGAAAAAATCCCACTAGAATACCACAATTTTGTGTATCAGGAATTCACAAACTGCAACAAATCAATAGTATACAAATTATTTAAAACTTGTGAACCGTTGTTTTTTCTTAGAGGAAGCATGACACAATTACTTCAGAAAAAGTGCAACATAGACAGTGGAATATTAGCATATTTTGTTATAAAAAATAGGGGGCTGATGTTACCACTATCCCTACCTGGTGTAAATCATTTCTCTTACAGTGCTGATTTCCAAACTGACTGAATTTGGCATCTTATATTTGCCATCGTCAAAATCGATATCTTTGTAATACTGGAGTTGAAATTACTTAAAATGTTTTTTCTTTAAATTACTTCTTAGATTTTCTCTTCTCTTTTTTCTTTCTTTCTTTTTTTACTTCACTAGAATTATTGTACAAAAAAAACCAAAAAAAACCTACTTGAAATTTGCTCGACTACACATGCTTTACAATGCTTCTGCTCATAGAACAAAGATAAAAAAATTCCCATGATTTTCTGTACAAAGGCTGATTTTACTCTTGGTTCTTTGAGTAAGTATTTGGGAACTTCATAGTACACAGTAAGGAATTAGGGATGTGAAATCCCCATGTGAACATGTAGTTCATGTTCTTGATAGTAAACACCAAAACTCACAAGGGAAGTTCTTCAAGCAATTTCTACCAAAAAAAAAAAAAAAAAAAATTCTCCATACACCTTACATTTGTAATATATGAACAANAATTATCTTCTTGTTTCACTTAATTTAGTTCACATACAAGGTTCATTTCCACAAGTTTATAGCCCTGAAAAGATGGGATGAGGTAAGTCCAGGAACAGTAAAGCTTATCCCTTTGTACTATTTTCACACCAAGCCTACAGGAATGACCTATATTAAATAACACTGCAGTTGATCATTTGAAAGAAAGCTAATGTAACCAAGGAGCTGTCTAAAAAAGGGGAAGGGGATGAATCTTCACCTGAACACCTTAACTCTTTTCACTACAAAATTGCTTTTCAAGTGTATTTGAAAACAACAGGTAATCCCAAAAGAAAAAAAAAAAAGGCAAAAACCCAAGACAGCTTAGAACTAAATCTTCTCTAAATTCTCACTCCTCCAAAGCAAACTGTGCTCCTGACTGTCATATTTCCTTGTTGTGACTTTGTATAGTTTTCTATCCTTCTTCACAAATAATTTCTACCATTGTTGACAGGAATTAAGACTGTGCAGTTACATTTATGGAAGGAGAGTTTTGTTTAATTTGCAACAAGCACAAAGCTCAAAGATACTGAAAATTATACTGTAATGTATCTCAAAAAACCTCAAAAATACTGTGAGCTTCAGCCCAAGACTGAGGTTTGATATTATCCATGCATAAAAGTCATTCTCCACTACAGTAAAATTTTATGAACCAGCATATAGCAAACAATTATTACATACAGTATTTGATAGATGTTAGGGCTCTCTTAAAATAAATAGTTAATCTTGCTGGGCTAGGAAACTCAATCACAATCTTAAATAAATGGACTTGCAAAATTCTCAGAATATGTTACCCTCGAGGTGTATTTTAATACCTCCACTTGAAGGCCATTTTTCAGAAAGGAAAATGATCTCTGAGTTATAAGCATGCAACATACTATTTATTCTGTGATTCACAAACAAGTATCTCATCTTATAAAGCGTAATTTCTCACAATGCTTTATCTTTCTATGAGAATGCTAAGTCATGCTTGCAAAAACAGAGACTACAGCTGAAGAATCACTGTAAAGTAACAAATAGCTCAAAAGCTGTATGAAAAAATAACATAATAGGAAGTGGAAATACATTACAGCTCTTCACTGGTGTGAACTATACATTGAATAAGTCCTATTTTCAGCATTGAACAACAGAGACACTCATTAGGCTGATTTAACACAGTATTGAACTTCTCTCTATATCAATTCCTTTCTTATATCAATGAACAAAGCACCTGCAGGTAAGGGATGAGAAACAAAACTGTGTTGTGGAAGACATGAACATTGTGCCTCATTCTTCCATAACAAAAAGAAATAGCATCTCATGCCATAATAAAAGCAAAAGGAATAAAGTTCAGGAAGGTATAAGAAGCTTGGTTATACTCAAAGTCTGGTTCAATACATCCCCTTTCAATACACAGAGAAATAAGGAAATGGATTAGGCAAAACAGCTGAAAGCTGCCATAAAATAGGTTTACACAGTTTCTTTGCTGAACCTGGGTCAGGTGAATCCCCAGTATCAACAGAAAATGTGGAATGAATGGCTTGAGAGCAACCCTGTGCAGGAGCATTTAGGCATACTGGGGAATGAAAAAATATGTATGAGCTGGTAATGTGCACTGGTAGCTCAAAAAGCCAACCCTGTCTTGGCTGCATCCGAAACAGCTAGAGCAGTGAGGCCCAGGAGGGGATTCTCCCCCTCTACTTTGCTCTTGTGAGATCCCACCTGGAATGCTACATCCAGCTCTGGGGTCCTCATCACAAGAAAGACATGAACCTGCTAGAGAAGGTCCAAAGGAGGGCCACAAAAATGGCTGGAACACCTCTCCTATGAAGACAGCCTGGAGAAGAGAAAGCTTCAGTGAGATCCTATTGCGGTCTTTCAGTATTTAAAGGTGCAGGGGGGCTGGGGGTGGGCATAAGAAAGATAAAGAGAGACCAAACAAGTTAAACTGTCCCTCATTTCCTTTTTTTACAAACACAACTTGTCCCTTCCAAAGCAAGATTATTTTACCGTGCATTAAATAAACAAAAAGTTCTCCAAGAGTATGGTACATATGAGGATTAGTTTATGAGGCCAACTCTCAGTTGATTGGTATAAAAACCTGGTTGAGACAGAGAAAATAAGAGGTGTGAATACATTCTGCTGTGGCTTATTCAATCATTGTACTACAAATTACAATTATAGAACAGTTTGGATTGGAAAGGATCTAAAAGTTCATCTAGTTCAACCCACTTCCACACTTGTGCAGCAGTTTAGTAGCTGTCACCTCTGAGTGTTCAGATACCTGTTCTCACACAGTACCACAAAGAGGCTGTGCTTGCCATCTTATCAGGTATGACAAAAATCAAGATGAAAAGTAAAATCATTATGCAGTCAACACAGATAGTGTTCATACATTATGTCATATTAGCTATAGATCTGTAACGGTATGCCTTTAGTCCATGGTCCAAACAAGCCAATAACTCTGTTTTCCATTCAACAAGTTTGAAGGAAAAAAAATACTTTGCTTTATGTATCTGGAGGAGAATTTACTAGAACTAGATTTCATATATTACTGAGGGGGGAAAAAAGTGCCAGACACCAAGGGGAAATCTGAAGTTCACAGAGCAGCAACAGAATCAATGGATATTAGGTGACAAGAACTTTAGCAGCAAGCGAATGTCTTATTAGAGAGAAGGAATACGAGGAACTGCGTGATAATGCATTGAAAATACTGGAATGTTTAAAGACGAAACTCACATCTAAGACATTTGCCAGTTTCCAAACTCTGCCGGACAGTTCCTGATCTCAGAACAAACAGTAGGATAAAAACTAAAACAGCAGCTGCCCAAAATAGGTAGCATGGCTTAGAACGGATGAACTTTTATTATATCAAATAATAACCAGAATTGTAATGACTCCTGATAGCATATTTGTAAACCATATCTTATGAAACAACAGGTATTAATGTTGTATCTCATAACCTATATTACACAGAGGTACCACAGAGCTTCATTTCAATAAGAAATACAAGTATTCTGTATAACATACCTCTTTCCTCAACACATGAAACTGCTTAGAAAAAAAGTCTAAGAATAAAATTCAGAAAATTAAAAATGTTTGGAATTCCTGATTGTATCTCTGGTTTAAAAAAAAAGATAACTTAAAATTAAGAAGGTATATACAATGCAAAGCTTGATTGGAAATTCATTCATTAATTGTTCCTTATGACTCATGGACACCGTAATGCAAATGCTAAGCTGCTAAGTCATGGTCTTAGAATAGGACTACTAGTGAATCATTAGTATATCTTTATCATTTCCTAGTTTTATAGAAGGAAATCTATGAAGGAAAAAATAGCTATTAAACATAACCTTGAACTTTTACTGTCATTTGTTGGGGTTTTTTTTGCTAATGGACATCATTCAAAATGCCAAGATGCTTTAAAATTATGTGTATTATAGTGTATTACACTATAATTTCTGGGCAGTGTGTTGTGCTTCACTCCACTTGGTTCTCCCTCTCCCATAGTGAGCAGACCATGCTGGCATACAGCTGTAGACCAAGGATAAAAATCGAAGTGTCAAGGGCTTGGAAAAGCACAGAACAGTGAATAACTTAGGATCCAGGCACATGTATCACAGTATACTTCAAAGAAAAATTATGTTGAATGGATGAAAAAATACTGTCCTGCTCACCACACACCATTCAGCCTCCCATGGACAAAGGGATCTTGCCTCCACCACTGAAGGGTACAGACTACTGTTAGATTTGTTGGCTTAGACAGTGCTGTATCCCAGCAAGGATATCATTCACTGGGGCTCCAGCTGCAGCCTGGGCCATCTTTCCAGCCACAGTATGATGAGCCCATGTCTCAATGACCAAAGGACTGGTCTCCTTTTTGGTATGAATGTCACCATTTTGGGTGTCTGTGATATTGCCAGAGGGGAAAGATGGTAGGTAAGAGGGTCACCTGCCAAGTAAAGCTTGTCTGTGTGCCTGTCACATCTGGAGGCGCAGAAGGAGCTGTGAGCCCAGTTGCACCTGCTCGGATGACTAAGAGGATATTTGCATGATTTGGTCCTGACATCAATCACGTAGACAGAATTACCTACAGGGCAAACACTGATTTGATGGTAGTTTTATGCTTATGGAGCACTTAGAGCAACAGGCCCGTATTTTGCAGAAGGCATTTTCTGGATTTATCAAAAGAATAAAAGTGATTGTAGGCACAATCTTCTTACTTATGAATTGTACATATACTAGTTTTTTAACACGAATTTTAGAAGTTTGTTCCATTCAAGAAAAAAAAAAACACAAAACTTTGGGAATAAAAACACTTAAGTTGCTTCTGTTATCACAGATGACAGAAACATCTAAAAATATAGCAAATCAGTACTGCAGATTTCTAAAGACTTAAAATGCCCTCAAATCAATTTCAGTAAGAGTGATGTGTGACTAAAATTACACTATTTAGACTGATTTATGTTCTAGGGATAAATTAAGCTGAAATATGCAGCATGATGAAAAATTCTTTTCTATATCAATAATGATTACACACTTATTTAATTTAGTAGAGAGCATAGTATGAATTACACTTCAGAAAGCATTTTGAGTTAAAGTAAGTGTATAATTTTTCTTAATATTGAAATGGTCATTATTTTTCAGGGGTTTTTTTTTATTATTTTTTTTTTTTCAAAAGGAAACTGAAAACTGGTCTGCATTTCATGACATGGCTTTGGACCATCCCTATGATTACACTTCAACCTCCAGTACTGATAAGCTAGAAGTTTATGATATTTCCCAATAACCCTTCAATAAGTGTCTCAGCATTCTGAATGTTTTTATAGGAGCTTTAAAAATTACATGACTCAAGTTGTGGGAAATATTTTAAATTACCAAATAAAGAATTAATGAATTATTCAACCAGTTTACAAGGGGTTTTTTTAAAGTACTGTCCTGGTTTTGGCTGGGATAGAGTTCATCTTCTTCCTAGGAGCTGGAACAGTGCTATGTTTTAGATATAGGATGAAAAAAATATTGACAACACACTGATGTTTTAGTTGTTGCTGAGCAGTGCCTACTCTAAATCAAGGTTTTTTTCAGCTTCCCATGCTCTGCCAGTGAGCAGGTGCACAAGGAGCCAGGAGGAAGCATGGCCAGGAATGCTGAACTGAACCAGCCAAAGGGGTGTTCCATACCACAGAACATCATGCTCAGTATATAAACCAGGCAGAGCTGGCCAGGAGCCAACAGTCACTGCTCGGGGCTGGCTGAACATCTTCTGTGATATTTCCATGTCCTAACCTATAACTCTTTACAACAGGTGGTACACAACCATACACAAATATGTAATACTAATGGAATGGTATAATTGAATATCTTATTTGTTATTTGGAACTTACCTAAATGTTTGCTCTTGCTTTACTTTCCTGGCTTGATATACTTGCTCTGGCTGCATGAAACTACGTGTGGATTCCAGCAAAATGACCCTGAAGCATGGCAAGTACACATAATGACCTCATTTTTAACTTGCAGAATAAAGATGAAGCTCAGTTTATTCTAACTTTTAAGCACAGGCTTCATAAAGAAGTTTATTATTTTTAATTGGAGATACTTTAAAAATACTTGTTGCAGTTTAACCCCAGTTTTCTTGTAAAAGAGCTACTTCATTGGTATCAAAAAATGCATTTCTTGGTGCTATGTGCAAGTAAAAAATACAACCCCTGATGAAACACTAGATTGCTGAAATCACTGGAAACATGATACAAATAATATTTTATTTTACATTAATGGTCTAAATGTTGGCCAGATTGATAATTACTTCTGGTAGTTATCAGGTAGCTTTTGAATGATACACATAAATCACTTCATCACTTCATCAATTATTTCCAAGAGAGTTATCCAAATTGTAGGACTGATTACAGGCAACACCACTGACCACCTCAAGGACAGAAGCTAAATAAACTCATATGATTCTCACATGCCAGAGGGCACAAGACTTGACCAGTGGAAACAGTCCTGTCACAGGATTGTTATTGTTATTTGGATAAACCAATCTTATTACATGGGGGGAAGAGAAACTTAATTTGCAACTTAAGCAACATGTATAGCCATGTTGCATAAAAAACCAAGTTTAAAATCTTATGGAAGATGGTTCTTGCAAATAAATGAATGAGATGAACCAATGCTTAGTTCTACAGATTTAAGATAAAACAAGGAGTCAGATCACATAAATATATTTTAAAGGGGCACAGCACACCATTTCTTTTGTATTAAGGAAAGCAACTCTTATAACTGCAGTTGTTGCATCTAGGATGAATAGAAATTAAAAATTAGATTAACTGATAGTGATGCAAGCCCCAAGGCGAAAGCATTTTTTTTTCTTTTGCATGCTTAATAATTTAAACAGCAGGATAAAACAGATTGGAGGGAAAAATAACGAACAATTAATTAACAGGGCTTATTTCTCTTTCTAAATCTGCTGGACCTCAGCCAAACACAAAAATACAAGCAAGGTTCATGAACTCCATTTGATTAAAGCTCCAGCTTTATTGCTTACACTGAGATGGATTTCAATTAAAGCTTATTTATCTTCTTTATTCAGAAAAATAGCTTCCACTCCATAGTACTTGTAACAATTTTGGTAATGTAGATCCCTGTAATTTAACCTCAAGGTTTTAAATTTTTAAGAAAACAAAGTGAATTATGCAAAAGAGTGCATAAAACAGCTTGATCATTAAAGATTTGTCTTTACAGCATTGACTACCTGAATATGCCATCAGTTTTGAAGGGATTAGTAACATTTAGTCTAAATTTCTTCAGCTCATAACATGGGGATTTGCACTTTATAACACCCTAAAAGAGAACAAAATTATACCAATATGAAAAAGTTGCAAAACTACATATATGAACAAGTAAGAAAATATTACAAGGAAGTATATAACCATTGACCACTGGTTCTTTTTAAACATCCACTAAACTTCACCACATTTCAAAAATGCTCCCAAATGATAACTCAAGGCCAAGAATCAATTTATCATGGTTTTTCCTTTCTTATTTTTACATGCTCCCTATTATTTCTCTTGCCCCAACCTTTCTTTCTAACATCAGTGTCTATTCCTATGGTATACAGAGAGTCAGGAGAGGGGAAAAAAAAAGAAAAAAAAAGAAAAAAAAAAAGAATCACATAAACACCGTTTGTATCACATGCCTATCTGCTCTAACTGTTTCTGGGATATATCTTAACATTAGACACTGTCTATAGTTAAAAAGCACAAATAAACCCAGAGACATCTAATGAAAATTTGCAATCCTTCTACATGTGACAACTGAAATCACTGGCCTGAAGCATATCAACACCTCCATAATGGAATTTCCAATAGCATTCATACGCTGAAAGGATTCCAGATTTATTTTCAGATCAATCAGTGCAAATTTTTACAATTTATTCAGGATCTAAAGGTGATTTATATTGCATCTATATTTCAAATCTTAAATATTCCCCTAGGGTTTTTTCTGCATGTACATAGACTATACATTGGAAATCTGAAAATTCATAGGTCTAAGGCTAAAGCTGATGGCAACTCACATTGTCATTTCTACCTCAGTTCACTTTTGTTTGAAATAACATACAGAATAACAATTTTTTTTTTTTTGTGACAATATTAGTCATACACACACAAACTTACAGCAGGCTCAATATGCTTGACTTCAGATTTCAGACAGAATGTCAGTGTGGCAGCATCTATTCCATGTGAGGTCAGTAGCAACAGTGCTTCAGCAGGGCGCAGGAAACGAATTGTGAATTCCACATTCATAGATGCCTGCTTCCTAGGGGGAGAGAGGGGGGGGAATCACAAAACTGAGACTCAGAAATTACTCAGAAATGTAATTTCAGGAGCACTTTTCAGAGTCTTTGTAAGGTAAGGGGCCTAGAAAAGAAAGTAAATTGCTTCGTCTGAAATCCTTTGTTGTAATACCCTCTTCTGCCTAAGAGCACCTTAAAACATTCTAATAAAATAACTATATAAAGAATAATACTGAATCCTTATTGCTTTTTATTACATTAGAATGCAGCCTAACTTTTCTTTCCACACACACAGGCACAGGAAGTTTTTGTTCTTTACAGCATCACCCTAAGCAAACAACCAATTCAATGTATGCTCCTCTATTTGAACAGGGTTTTCTGAGTTAAGCAGTCAGACATCCTCTTATGCAAATTGTGAGGCAGATCTAGATTGTCCTTCATCAAATTCTCATTGAATTTTGAGAAAGAAATTGGTAAAGAAACCCTTCAGAATAATTAGTAAAGCTGAGTAATTAAGAGGCAGAAAAAAACCACAGTTCTCTTGTACAAGTAAGAGCTCCTCTTTTATGGGAAAATTAGAGAAGGGGAGACCACACAGAGTGAAGTTTAGATTAGTTAAAAGTTTAGCCTTTATTTGCATCAGTTCTTCAATTAAGCAAGAACAATAAGAAAAGTTTAATGCCTGAAGCTCACACTTTAAAGCTCTCAAAAGATCTCTGTTTTTGAGATGAATGCCTTAAGAAGGCATGAAGGTCAGAAAAATTAGTGTGTAGGACTGTTCAAAAAGTAGTAGAATCTAAATGTATTCTGCCTCTCTACACATATGACTAGAGCAGAGAGAGCTTTCTCTGAACAGAAAAAGACCTATACTTTAGGACTTATCTCAAAGTACATACCAAAAGTCAGTTGATTGGTTTATACCAATTGTAATGTCATTCTGTATAGTTAACGAAATTTTAAAATGTTTCTCCCAACAAACTGTACAAAAAAGATGGTAGAAAGAAAATAACCTATGGTTACATTTCCTAATTAACTAAGGTTGATACACTTGAAAAAAATTCTTCCAATGCAGGAAAAGTTTATACTTATAAACTGCAGATTTGTTAATTGTCTTTCTGGAAGAGATAACAAATACCAAAGTCAAAAAGAAACCTCTCCTCAACCTAAATCAACCTTCCTCATTAAATAATTAATAGGAACTCTGCAGCCTGGCAGAACAGAATTAAAATAGAGGACAGAGGGAAGTTATGTCTGATTTACTGGTCTTCTGCCAACTGGGAATTCTAAAACAGAGGCAAACAACTAACAGTGCTATGTGAAATATGCCCATTATGTACTTGATGTATATATACTTAAATAAGATAGTGGTGAAGTAGAGGACTTGTAATACCAATCATCATACCATGTCTTTAATGGAATCATGTGAATTTACATTTGGTTCACAGATCTGATAATAAAAGCTACTTTTCCAAGTGATTTCAATGGACACATTTTTTCATATAAGCTGAACCATCACAACCATGGCAGGAGTTCTGTAAACTGATTTTGATGGTAGTAGTGGCAGGATTTGTCCCTGGATAATAGTTGCTTTCAAGGAAACTTCTGACAAGTCCTTTACCTAATTCTTATGATGGACCACGGCAGAGAAAAAACTACCTTGGCACCTGAGAACCTGATGGTGATAAACAGAACACCAATATCTTTAAAAAAACCCTGGGGAAGATCAGAAGTATAACAGACCCTTAAGCCTCAAATCTATACAAAATCTATATCAAATTCAGCTCATGGAAGTGTTCTATGATCTTGATCACTCTCATACTACTATAATTAGCTCTGTCCACACCCACTTCATTTGTGGGGGTCAAAGATTCTTGATTTCTTTTTCAGATCAGTATAGACCACCACTCAAAAAAGGAGGTACATGCTTCTATTCGTTATACTTCGGTGTAGGAAAAGAAAGAGTTGCTTGAAGAGATGAAATTTGCACAGTTTAAGGCCAAGAGAAAACATTAGACAACACAACCCATAGTAGTTATACATTGCAGGCCATTATGTGCAAGCCAATCATTCTCCAGTTGCTTCTGATAACCACCATTTGGGAGAAGCATTTTTCTGAGAAAGCACTCCCATATTATCTGTGGCAGAAGGTTGGATTAAGTAACTTTCTGAGGTCACTTCCTGCACTATTTCCAATGTTCTCTGCTTTGCAAAACTCTTACAACTAAAAAACTTTGGCATTCAGATAGTATTTTTGCCTCAATAGCTAATCACCTTCCCTACCTCCAGTCAGAATTTCTACTACTTCAGCTTCAAGGTGTTGCTTTATAAAAAGATTTCTGTTCTATACTGTTTGTAGTCAAACAGGTCTCTTTCTCAGGGAAATACTGATCAAGTAATTTTCACCATTTTTCTCGATAAGAAACCCACACTGAGTAACTTTGTAGGCATGTCTACACCACATAAGAGAGCTAAGAGATCTTTATGCTATTACTGTTGTGAACTGCAAGTCTCTATGGCACCATGCACTGTTCTAGAGAGTGAGACTGTCAGATCAAAAAGAATTACATTAATTACATCTATATGCAAGATATGACACTCTGCTGCACTGAGAATGTTATTCAAATTATTGTAACTTCCAAATCCCCCATGATATGATCTAACAAAGAACCTGCAAGATTCCCACACATCTCACCAACTCTTGGAGTTCTCAAACACTTCCATCAGAATATTAAGAAAGATATTAATCACAAAACAACTATTTTTCATTTAGTGATTATGATTACACTTAAGGTTAAGTTATAATAAACTCTGCAGAGGTAACCAGTGCAAGACTGTCATTTCCACAAGCTTTTATTTGTATGCAATTTTTCAAATATTTGTTACTATATATAATGCCAGACAGCTCAACAACAAGTTTATGCACATTTACTTGTGTCTTGATTTTGTTTTGTTTGTTATTTGCTGTTTTTCTTAAAGGTGAAGTGAAAAACAGCCATAGCATTGACCTTTCAGAGCAGCACATGATATTTTCAAGGATTACAATTTTATGCTAATTCTTATTTGAAGTAATTGTAAAGAAAATGGAATCAAATCAGCCTCACAGTTTGTTGAAAGCATGTAATTATTTGTTGTCTTCTTTGCATATATTTACAATAGGTATGTCATTTAATACTGAAATATTGATGATCCTTAAAGAGCACTGTATTTGAAATTACCTGAATTTTACAATCTCTATTTGCAAATTTTTTTCTTCTTCGCAGTTTATTTCAATATAAATGTTAACTTTTGTTTTCCTTTTTACAATCTCTAATCACTTTTATCTGTAAAAGAATGTCTTGCAGATGAACTTAAAAACTTCTTACAGCATAGTCACTGCTACACCCCTCTTGTCTTCACTAGTTAAACAGGGATTAGTGAAAATCCTGCTTCTATTCATAAATACACATAGACAGAAAGGGCAAAATTAACAAAGCCAAAAAGATGGCAATATACCGTGAGTATTTCTGCTATATAACACCCCAATGTGTTCCCAAAATTAGGTCTCTCCAAAAATCCTTAGATGGCTCTCAGAAATGTAAGGTATACAAATAACTACATCTCATCTGTCTAGGCAGACAGGGAGGATGCAGGCAAAAAGAAGCAGTCTAATACTACTACCAAACCTGTGTCATGGTCTCTTAAATTTCTAGCCAACCTTCAACTAAGAAAAAAGACGTGAAATCTCAAAAGAAAAAAAAAATTACCTGCTCATGCATTGATCTAAGAACTGTGAATCCAGTTCAGAGGAAGTATTTCAAATTTAGTTGGAGAAAAAAACCAAAATATAACAGCAGAAAATCTAAACTGAAAATTAAAACTTTTGATACATTGGGGAAAAAAAAGAAAGTTTTGGCCAGAGATGACTCCTCTAACGACCTTATAATCTCCTCTTAAAGCCCTATTAAACTGAAAGTATCCCACTGAAACATAACTCTAGATTTGTTCTAGGTTAAGGAGAAAAATACTGACCTTTATCCTGACTGATTTTGTCCTGTTTGTAGTTGAACACATTTCTGCTGTTCTATCACACCTTAATTAGTAGGTTTATATTTCTGTAATGCTAAACCAAATAATAATCCTAAAATATCATTACTTACTTAGGGGCAATGGTGACAGTGTTTCCTTTAGGTAATGAGAAATCATCAGCATCTCTTCCTCTAAGAATAGCATTGTATGTCAAAGGTCTTTTGCCTGGGTTTTTCAGACGTACCTGTTGCAACAACAACAACAAAATCAGCCTATTTTATTCAATATTTAGAGTATAATAGGTGTATTCTGCATCTAAGTTCCGAAATACAAAGTAAGGATATAAAAAAATATGAAAGCACTTCAAATAACTAGGTAGATCATCTTTTTTCCAAAGGAGTACAGATTTCCCACAGACTATGCAACTTTAATTTTTCAGAGTATTCTTTTTGCAGTGTACGCTGCACTCCTATGCCTGTTAATCTCTTTTTCCTCTCTTTGATCTCAGATTTGTCAAATTTGTAGATATTTTCCTGTGCTTACAAGCATAGGGAAAAACCAGCAGCAGAAGTGAAATCCCAAGACTGAAGAGATAAAAAGAAGATGCAAGCTTTCATCTTCTGTATTAAGCAGCCAAATGAGACGAAACTTCTTAATTCTTTTTTGTTGTATATACATAATATAAACACATCTATACAAACTGTGTTTTAACCTTGCACTACTACAAATCTAAATTCAGTGTTTTCAGTACCTGTTTAATAACAGTTGCATGGAGAGCACCTGTAAATTCAATAGTGTTCTTGGGTAAGTAGTCAGGGAGACCGTCATACAGGTAGACACACAAAATAAGCATCATGATAGGGTTTGGATCACAGATATCAGTGGCCTAATATAGAAAACAAACAAACAAACAAAAAGAAAAAAATAACCAGATATTCAGTTAAAAGTTTGCCTGTATAGTTTAGAGATATGAAGATGAAGAACAAAAAAAGTTTAAGGTAATTTTTACTACAAAAATATTTTCAATCTAACCTGTAATAACTGGATAGTGCACATAGCTAATATGAATATGAATCTAATCAGTGGACAAAACAAAACCCTGATCATTGATGACATGCTCTGGTGATAAACCTAGGCTAAAAATTAAACCTAACTGGTTTTCCCCACATTTCAGCAGAAAGAGATGTTCACTTCATTAAAATGAAGCATAACAGATAAAGCAAGTAAAATTTGCTGTTTGGAAAACATGTCTTTACTACCTCTAAAAAAATACATACATGTAAAGTCTTTCAGTTTACTATGAAAAATACCAGCCCAAATGGTCCTACATACAGTTTTGCAACTGTTTATGAAGACCATGTCATCATCCAACTAACCACTTCGTAGATCTTTTGTTCACAGACACTAAAAGGTATCTGTGACAAACTACTTGCTACACAAAAGGTAGCAAGTATTCCTGCATCTTAAATATTTGACTAACAGAAAAGTATTTGAATGGCAGCTGCAAAACATGTCAAAGCTTCATTCCTCAGAGATTCTGATAAGTCACTAAAGAGAGTGGTAGAACTATTAGCCACACAGACTGAAAAAGGGAGAAAAAAAATGACTCTTCTGGACTGTCTTTAGCGTGGCAAGTGAGATGTATAGATGTATTTAACATCTAAACTATCTGAATTAATGTTTACTTTCAAGTTAAGGTTTATTTAAAGTTTTCAAGGTAAAGTTCTCTGCCCAGCCAAGCAGCACATCCTACTCCCAGCACTTCTCACACAGCTCCCTCTCTAACCTTTTAAAAGAGTGAGTACATCACAGGGTACTGATCTGAATTTTCCCTATAACTCTACACAGTTTCTGAGATAATGTTCATCCCTGTAACTCTGAAGATTAATTTCATATCCTCTTCATGAATAATGCATACATGCATATATAATCATATTTCTCATCTTGTATTTTCTTGATTCCATCCCTACTGTTTTTTAAGATTCAAACTTTAGGATGCATTTACTATGCAATGTAAAAACCTTCTTCCCTGCAAAACTGTTAAATCTGAAGTTTGAAAAGTATTCTGATTTTTTTTCATTCACTTATCTCAGTAATGGCTATTGAATGTTAACAAAGTATTCCAATATAGCTGTGGTTTTACATCTCTACTGTTCACTTTTCCTGCATTTTCATTTAAGATAGCAAAGATGGCAGAGTAGATTATCTGTTGAAGTCTAACTTTCTTTTGCCACCCACTTCTTTCTACTCATTTCCACTTAGATCAAAATTTATTCCCTTAGAAAATATTATTCTATTTTATTCTGTGCCAAATTCATAAAACTGCCTTTGTGACACTCATCGACTACTCAAGGAACTAAATTTAAAAATAATAAAAAAAAAAAAAAACCAAACCATAGTGTACTTCTTAACAACATTCATGAGAAAATTCACGGAGTCTATAAATAGTACATGTTTTAAAAAATGTGTTACCAAACAACAGCAATTAATGAAGTTTAACAGATTAATGCCTTATATTTTATCCATAACGAAGTTGCTCAAAATATGAAACAGCCTACTCTCTTTTTAAAGCCATTTCCCCTTTGTCCTATCAAAGGCCTTCTCCAGCTTTCCTGTAGCCACCTTTAGGTACTGAAAGGTACCATAAGGTCTCACTGGAACCTTCTCTTCTCCAAGCTGAAGAGAAGCTCTCTCAGCCTGTCTCCGTAGGGAAGGTGCTCCAGCTCCCTGGCCATCTTCATGGCCTCCTCTGGACCCACTTGAAAAAGTCCATGTCTTTCTCACGATGGAGGCCCCAGAGCTGGATGCAGCACTCCAGGTGCAAACTCAGAAGCAGAGGGACAGAATCCCCTCCCTGGCCCTGCTGCCCACGCTGCTTCTGATGCAGCCCAGGATGTGATTGTCTTTCTGCTCTGGGAGTGGACGTTGCAGGACATTAAATTTTTCATCCATCCATACCCCAAACTCCTTCTCCACAGGGTCCCTCTCAATCTACTCATTGCCTGGCTTGTATCCATGTTTGGGATTGCCCTGACTCAGATGCAGGACCTTATATTTGGCTTTGTTGAACTTCATGAGGTTCACACAGAACCACCTCCTTAGTCTGTCAAGGTTCCTCTGTATGACACCCCTTCCATCTAAAGTACCACCACTCAGCTTGCTGTCACCCACAAACTTGCTGAGTGCATTCCATTGCACTGACCATGTCCCCAGCAAAGATATTAAATAAGACTTGTCCCAGTACAGATCCCGGAGGGACACTCCTCATCACTGGTTTCCATTCAGGCATTGAGCAACTGTTTGAATGCAATCATCCTTATCCACCAAGTGGACCATGTGTCAAATCCGTGTTTTTCCATTTTAGAGACAAGGATGTTGAGTGGGACAGCACCAAAAGCTTTGCACAATATTATCAATAAAACCGAATTCTGGCCAAATGTTCTTTATCCAATGCATCCACTCTTACATGCAAGCTTAGGAAGATTCAGGCCATTACAACTCTCTTACAGTGTTTTTATTGAATACCCTAGGAAAGATATGTATGAGAAGACAATTTCTATTCTAACAAATAGAAGTGATTTTTATTTTTATTCTTTCTTCAGTTTTCTGAATTTAAGACCACACATCAATATTAGATTACTTTAACCAAGTAACCAAGGTATTTGCATTTACATTATAGATTGGTGGATAGACACAGTTCCATCTGTGTATTTGCATTATCATACAAATTTTAGCCAAATAACTAAGAATTAAGAAAGAAATCCTTTTCCTTTAAGTTACTTTTGTCAAGACATTGCTAAATTTATCAAGTTAATAGCTCCTTACTGAAGTGCAGGAAACTTAAGACAAAAAATGTGTTAATCATCTTTAGGAGATGATGGCAATAAAAATACAACATTAAGTGACAGTCAGAAAGTTACCTTTCTAAGTGCATATGATAATCTGCATATCACCTCAAGGAAAAACACAATCTCAAAATTCAAAAAATTCCAAGTTGCTGCATTTCTTTCCTCTTCTCCATCTGTTGCTGACAGTATCTTCTTTTTCTCCTTCATTTCCAACTCAAGTCTTGGAATTACTGTCTACCCCTCTTTCTTGCTCATATGGCCATGTTAGTGCCCAGTTTTACTGCTTTCTACTTCATAACAATGCTGAATTTCTCCCTTCATTTCAACAGAAAAGATACATTAATTTCCAGATTCTTATCACTCTCTGACTTTACTCACAACATCTGTTAAAGCTGGTTTGATAATATTCTCCCTTTTAGTTGGTCCTAAATATAAATGTAAAAAATACAAAGTATTGTTGGCCCCTGTTTTAAGTCAATCTAGAACCACTTGATTTCCTCCACTGACTATTCCCAATCACTGCATCTTCTCTCCTAATCTATCCTTGTCACATCCATGTCACTGTTATTCAGCATCCTATCTTGTAATACTTTATTTTGGACTTTCAATTGGATAGTCTTCAAATCAAAGCATTTTAGAACTTAAAAATATCGAATACAAATTAAAAAACCCACATAGAAAGACACCACTAATACTCCAGGGTTGAATTGTCAATCATGATTAGAAAGTAGAAACAAAGAATTTCCTGCTGTAAATACTCCATCTTAAACCTATATGTTAATCCTTAACGGGATTTCGGAGCAGAAGACTTCCAGACAGTTAAATTTCTTTATTATTACAGAATCTTAGATTTTTAGACTGATCTGTTCTAGCTTTGATAGTGTCTTAGCTTGTGTTGTCACCACCATCCTCACATTAATTAATGCAAAGGTGTCCCAAAGCAGCGCCTGCCTGAGTCAAGAACTTTGCCAATGCTATTTGAACATTTTCCCCTGTTAAATTTAAGAGACAAGATCACGAGAAAAAAACAACAGGATTCATGTATTTTATTTTGCCACTTTTATTGCTGAAGAACAATTTAATTCAGAAATTTTTACAGTAATCTTAAAAAAGTATATATGAATTCCAGTACCTCTATGTAAAATGTACCCTTAGAATTAAATTGCAGACCTCAAAGGTCCAAGATCTGTTCCTTTTCCTAGTATTGACTGATACAGCTTTGTTTAAACTCTATCTCTACAGAGGTGGATTTTCCCACCAATATCTAAAAAATATGCTGAACCAATAATAATACTACAGTTAGGTAGACATTTTAGTCTTAAAACATACTACATGCATGAGGAGACTATCCTAGAATTCTGCTTACACGCTTAATGTGTTTAACACCTTTTGCATATCCAGCATCCAGACTTTGCCTTCATGTGCTCAGCTGCCTGTTTTTCTTTACAAAAGCTGAGGCAAAACACGCCTTTGTTTTGAGGGTTATACCCAGATCGTTTTTATGCTTCCTTTCACTCACAAGTATATGAAAGTATGGATTTTCTTGGTTTAGCCAGTCACAGCAAAGCCATTCACGACATCATTATCTGTACCAGGAGGTGAGAACAAGACAGTAGCTGATACAACTGCGAACAGCAGGATCAGTTTTTCCCTATAATCATAATAAAATCAAATGGAAAGGAGAAAAAAAACCACAAACGAGTTGAGCTTCTTTTTATATTACTTTGCTTACACTTTCAAGTATTATGTCTATTCTACTGTATCTTCTGTTGTCCAGCCAGCCCAATATGCTCCATACCCATTCCAGCCCACCACAGTCCCTGACATTCACTTTGCTCATGATGGAAGCTGCATCATTCTGCAAATTCTTAAGAAAATGGTGCCACCTGAAACAAGTTTTCCCTACTTTTGTTAAGTGCAAGATTTTTAATGACTCAGCAAGTAAAGCAGAAAAGAAAAATAAGAGGGAATTTGATAATTTAAACAAGTAACAGTTTGGCAGATAATACATATAACCAGCACAAGAAAAATAAGATCATGACTCCCTGTGAGCATGAAAACTTGTAATGCAGCCTGGCCACTGCTATTAACAAGCCATAAGCTTCTGAATTTGCAGAGCCTCAGCACTGGGGTTTGACATACCTTCACTGTCTGAAGGCTTGTTGGCCAGTTTGTAGGGCTTTGCTTTACTTGGATGATCTGTGACAGCAACTTTTTTTAATTGTTCAGGCCTCTGTGACTAATTTGTTTTACTTTTATCTTTGCATGGTACTACCAGAACTGCCAGATATAAATAACTCACAGATGGACAAGAAAGGGATAAAGAAATGCAGACTAGAAACAGGAGAAAACTGGGTTTGGGGGCAAAGAAATAATATCTAACATATGTGAAGGTCACCATATCTAGAAAAGTGGGAACCATAGATCAATAAAAAAGATAGACATAAAGCATGTTTACTAAACATATAAAAGTTATCCCAAGTGTATTCCTCCCAAAAAAGGACATCAGAAGCGAATGACTTAAGAGTGTTACTCTCACCACCAGTTCAAAGCTCCTGACTTCTGAGTGGATGAAAACTGGGACTTCAAACTCATGGGCCTTCATGATTAGACAGATGCACGTGTTCATAAAACTTCTTTCACCACTTATTTTTACATTGAAGTACATGATGCTTGCTCTTAAATATATTTTTCTAAATTGCCTTCCAACGTCAATAATGAATTCCATTTTGGTTTTCATTGTGTGATTTATGATGCTAAAATCCGAACTGAATTAATCCTATGTTTAGCTACCTGTATATGTGCTATTATACCAAGCAAGGAATTATGGAAATTACTTGTAATTAAGTGTACTTACATAAAGCAGTATTTTGGTTTTCCTCATAAAGTAGCACATCATGGAACAAAACTGTTTCACTAAAATCTCACCTTAATTTGATGTACAATACTACTATAAAAAAGTAAAAATAAAAATATCAACCTATATAAGAGCTGACATAAAATCGTTTACCTTTATGTCTATATTCAGATTGACAGCATGCATAGCCTTCACAAGTATCAAAGAGTTGTGCAGAAACTGTTGATAAGTTCTTGGATTAGTATACATCCTTATGAAGTGAGTATCAATCTAGAGAAGACAGAAAAATCAAACTCTTAATCTTCCACTACACAAAGTTACTGATTTTGTATTTTTGGTCCTCAGCAACCCTTAAAATCTAAATTTTGAACTGAAATTCCACGTTAAGAATATACCCAGTTAAAAATTAACACTGAAAAAATCCCCCATGAGTCGCTAAATGTTGTAGTTGGTTTTTTTCTTTTTAAAAATACCATAGGCCAAGAGCTGCTGTTAAGGAAACTTCCCTGACTGACCCTCCAGGAGCCCCTCTGGGAGTCACCTGAGCTGGGACTGAAGGCCCATCACAGCAGCAGCTCCAATGAGCCCAGGGCTGCCCTACTTGACTCCCTACACTCCCCACACTCAGCTTGATCCCTATCCATAGCATAGTCTCAGACACCTGGATTCTTAAAACAGTTCAATCTCGGTGCAACAGCAGAATAACAGTTCGAGCTGGTGCCTCTGAGGAGGGACCCTGAACAAAGGAAACCCTCAGCCACCCAGAGCTCAACCTGCAGCTGCACCCCCAGCTGCCTGCACTGAATGTCTTCCTGAACACTGGAGAGGAAAATAAGGCCTGAACAAGCCCTCTGACACTGAAGAACTGTACAAAACTTGAACAATATTAAGAAAATTCCTTACCAAATACGGACAATAAGCTGCCACCTGTGCTGCCAGTACCAGACCATCTAGGAGATCTTGGTCAAAATTTACTATCCATCTCCTTGGTGGTACTCCACCTGATGGAGAAACAAAGCAAGATTAATAAGACTCTTCTCCCCAAGAGGTTTAATTTTTTTCTACATAGATATGATAACTATTTGAAATCACTGAGTAGAGGAAAGAACAAAAAAAAATGAAACATCCATTAACACATAGAATTTCCCAGACATATTTTTATTCCAGAGCCATGGCCGAAAACATGAAAAATCTCACCTGGAATATTGCAACTATTACTCATACACTCTGCTACAGCCTGTAAGAGTATTCATCACAACAGAATGGAAAGCAATTAAGCCAAACTTAACCTCATAGATTAGGAACCTAAACATGTAAAATTTTTATTTTTGTAGGCGTACTATTAATAGAGTTACTGAAACTCATGAAAATATGCTGAGATCCTTTAAACCTACAATGTTAAAGCACACAAAAAGGAAAAGTTTATTGATTTTCTTTAGTGTAATATTATTTGGGACAAATGCAATATAAATGAAATCTAAGAGTTAATTCCTGCAGCATAGATCACCACTTCTACAACTGTGTTGTAAAGGCCAATGCCTCACAAGGTTAGACTTTTTTTATATTTCTGATGTGTTATTAAAACTGATTATTAAGAAAATAAATATAGTTTATTTATAATTTCTTATTTGCAGCATCCATATCTTAAGTATTTAACACAGCATTTAAACAACACTTTGTTCTTAAGAATCATAATAAATCATAGAAAGAATACAGGTACTTGAAAACTCTAACCTGAAGCATAAAAAGTTACTGACATTCCAGTAACTAAGTACTTTAAATCAGTCCATGCCCAAATACCAGCACTTTCCAGATAATATGCTGGTTTTGAAGAATGAACACATAGAAAATGATCATTTTTAAGGAGAACAATCTGGTCACAAACTTTCAAGTACTGAGTCATGCCTTCTCTGTTGTATTATTTGCAGTTTCTTTCAATTTCTATTGCAAAGAACCTTTACTCATGTTTTTTTTGTGTTTCCATAACTGTCTCAGGTCCAAGCTCCCAAATTCAGGAAATACTTGGGACTTCAGCCACCGGCAGAGTTTTCAGATAGACTGGGATCATGCTTTCTCATATAGGACCAATAATTTATAGGTTTCATTTCACTATTACACTTAAAAAAAAAAATTATTTCAACCTATGACAAAGTCCTGTACCATATTCTTAGTAAAATCTACCTACCATAAGTCAACAAAAGAATACACATTATAGACTACAGATGACTCAGTATCTGAAAAACTTAAAGTATCTATCACTTCCCATCAACTATTTGCAGATACTTCAGCATATTCATACAGCTCTAGCAAGAAGAAACAGGAACAGCTGCTGCACAAACTCAGCAACAAAGGTATGCAAATTCATCTGAGCTTAAATCTGTGACATTGGTAATGATTTTAGTCTGTCACTTCCTCAGTGTTTTTTTCTATTCATGTTGTGAGTTAATTTACATATTATTCTAAATATTCATTAAATGTAAGCTCAGTTAAAAAAAAATTTTAAAGAATATTTGAATTAATATTTCATTTTCTGTAAGTTTGCAAATCGAAATTACAACATGCATTAAAATTTCACTCTGTCAAAATTATTCTCTTCCTTATTGTTTAACTGAAACAACTTCTTTTCAAGCAGAAAACTGAAAGTTTAAGGATCATTGACAATTCCAGATTGGAAGGCACAAAAGATGAAGTCTGACAGGATATATAGCATCTCCACGTTACCTGTGACAGGAACAGATTATAGTAAATATGGGCCTCAACAAGCAAATTGGAATAGTACTAAATTTAACTAAATTCAGACCTCTATTTTAGAAATATCTATGGTAGAAGTCATTAATTTCATCCCACCTCTTTGGTAATCTGCTTACAGTTATTTCTAAAGTATTTGATGCAGTCACTGCAAAAAAATGCTTTAAAAATAGCAAAATACATTTTTCAAAGCTTACTTTGTTCATAAAAAGTCAGTCTTTCTTATATAAATCAATCATTTTATTGATAGTTGGTTACTATCAAAAATGAATAAACTGTCTTCTGGTTTTTTATTAATAGAATTCAGACTCTCAGCACACAATATCTGTATTTTTAATAAATCACCATTTCCACATTTTTATTTTTAACTTCCTAAAATTCACTACCTCTACTTTATTAAGTCCAATGTTGGATTTTTCTTCTGGTTAGTCACCTAGATTGATTTGCTCTGCCTGGTTACGGAAATCACTAAGCCCTATGCTTTGAACAAAAAATATAAACTTTACTGTTTATTCTACTTTAAATCTTACTTTAAATATGCTGCCTTTGGTCTTCTAGTGGGAATATTACAAGAGCACACTTAAGCAATACCAGTTGTCCCTTGTATCACAGAATCACAGAAGTGTTTGAGCTGGAAGGGACTTAGAGACCATCTGGTTCCAACCCCCCTGCACAGGTAGGGACACTGCACATAGTCCCTGCGTAGTTTCTTGCGTCTTCAAATCCTTTTTTTTGGTGTTGGTAGAATTGTCTGTGTGCCAGCAAAGTGAGTGTGGGAACAAAGCTGGTTTAAAAAGAAAGTTTCTCTAATTTTTAGTCTGGATTACTCAACCCAGTTTGCAATGCAGCCACGTAAATGTGCCAGTGGAAAGGAAACATGGTGGCACTGCTGTTCAAAAAGCATTTATTGAACTATAGCTTTACAATCTATGTAAATCAGAGCATAAAGAAACAATCCCATGAGGTGGAATATTTTCCCATTTTAACTAATTAAATACTTTCATAAGC
Organism: Pachyramphus minor; assembly: GCA_013397135.1. Lineage (NCBI taxonomy): Eukaryota > Metazoa > Chordata > Aves > Passeriformes > Tyrannidae > Pachyramphus > Pachyramphus minor. Next base: position 504,246 of record VYXB01007044.1, read on the forward strand.
ATTTTTGTTGTTTTTCAGTTAATCCTTCTGCTATCAATCAACCTACTTATCTCAAATGCTTCTGAATAAATTATTCAGAAAACGTAATGTATTTTTCCTAATTACACCAAATCTAGCAGAACATCTGCCAGCTAACCACTCTACAGTAATTAAGTTTTTAAATATAATTAGTCAATTTTTGTAGAAATAAACAATGGAAATCAGAAGTATTACTCAGGATACCTCATTTTCCCCTAGGCATGTAAATAAATTGAATTTCATTTATATTGGGACTTCTTGGAAAAAAATAAAAAATTAGTAGTTGATCTTGAAGATTCTCAGCCAATGTCATTAGAAAACCTGATTGATGGGTGTTGTACGCCCAAAATAGATTAAAACACAAACTCTAACAGGTAACAGATAATTGGGGAACAGGAGAGGAAATTGTCCAAAATTTAACTTCTGAATTCTGAGACAGATTCCTGCTACTTGCTAGCTGCCTCCCATTGGGACTGGTTGCAAATTTTGTTAACACCAAGACAAAAATGCCACGTTCTGAATTCTCCCATCAATGAAGAGGAGCAAGACAGAAGCCCAAGTCAGGCTGATCACAAACTGTGCTCTGTACATAAACTATTTAGATCGGGAAGTTTGGGAACTCGGAGTTAAGAAAGGAAAAATAGGTCAAAAAGAAGCATTCCCAAAAAGAATCAGTGGTCTTGAAAACACAACAGGGGACTGGAAAGAAGGTGAAGATGTTCATAACTGGAGGAAAGATCTTGGAAGTGGGAAAGATCCTGAAGATCAGAAAGATTCAGAGAGATGCACTGAGAGAAACACCAGTGGATGTTGGGAGTGACACCAGACTGGTGTCTACGAGCAGCAGCACAGCAGGAGCTGACACGACTATTCCCTGATGTTCTCAGATCAGAATTGGCCTCCCTGGCACAGAGGGAACTTAGGACCTTGTGAACAGAGTGTTGTGCAAAGCAACTGACTGTGTGAAACTATCAAACAGGGTGAGCTGGTTCTATGATAAACCCCAGTATCCCGACCCAGTCACCCAGGTTTTCTCTCTGTCACACCATGACAACAGGTGAAAATACTTCATAAAAAACAACAGCCAAGCAGGTTCAACTTGGAGCAAATGTGCAGTCACTTATGAGTGCTACATTTACTATTGTTACAGAAACCTAAAAATATACTGCAAGGGGTCCTGAGGTAAGTGACCTAAAATGAGAGTAATTTTGTTTCAGTTGTTGAACCCACTCAGTGCTGAATGAAGTAACATTCATAGTCAATTCAGAGATTTTGGACTAACTTAATTCCTGAGTGTATTTATTTTTAAGAGGAAACTTTTTTTTTCAACTTGTAATAGTATCATGTCGCATACATGTAGAAACCAAGCATAACAGCATTGTCCTCATCTTTCTTGTGACAGGTTAAACCCACCTTTTGAAGACACACTGCTTTTGTTGTTCATGTTATAAAGAAAGAAGGAAAGAAAAAACAAACTCACTTCCACATAGAAGCAGCAATGTCTTTCCATTTATTTTAAAAGGCCAGATCCATTTAGGTTTTTTTTAAAATATGGCCTTTGAAAAGTCCCTGCACACATTTTACATCGATTACTTAATACATAGTTTCACTCCTAATTCATTCTGAATGTAGAAAAATCAGATTTGTCAAAACCAAAATTTATGTGGGAATGTTTTTACTCTCTTTGCCCACAAAGAGAATGAAAAGAACAAACTATCTTCACAGTCATTCTTTGGATTGAATTTGGTCTTATCCTGTTGAACCAGTAGCAAGGCTACAGCGTTTTGCAATGCTTTTTTCTTTTCTTTCCCATAATCTCTTATTTTACACACACAGACACACAAAAAAAAATGTTTTATATTTGCATGATTAGATTTGAAGCCACAAGATTTTATTGTAGGATATGAGAACTATTGTCCAAATGGGGATAATCCAGGGAATGCCTAGAACAATTTACACAGAAATGACAAACCCCCTATTTGCTGGCAGAATCGCTAGCTAGTCACCATAAACACCTCTAGGTAAAATTTGGTCTATTTTTTTGACATGTAGATAATATAATGGATCAAGGAAAAATACTACATATTTTAACTTCATTAAGATTTTTATTCCATTCTCTCCCATAAAGAAGCAATGAAATGTAGTGTAGGAAAAAGGTACTGTGAGGTGGAGCATAAACTTCACTGAAAAACAGTAACCCTATCAGCTGTCCACAAAAAAAATCCTAGATCACATTCTTCCCAATATTTTCACATACAATTTGGAAAATGCATAAAGTTACCTCACTCCAAACTGAAGACAATATCCAGCAGGTTAAAAAATTATCTTTGGGAAGAAAAACTGGTTGCAAGTACATGTGAGGGAAGGACTATAATTTAAGATCTTGAACAATTGGAGTAATGGTCTGAAACAATGGGATGAAATCCAATAATGATGCTTGCAGCGTAATACACTTAATTAAGAATAATTCATTACACAAATACTAGATGGAAAATTGGATAGAGGGAAGTTGTGCAGAAAAGAATCGGGAGAAAACAGTAAATCTCCTACGATACAGAAAAGCAAATACTTTGCTAAGATGCATAAACAGGACAGTTGTATCCCAAGCATGGGGACTCATCCTTTCCCTTCTGTTCAGTTCTAGTTAAGTCTCACCTGGTATCAAACCCAGTAATGGGCACCAAACTTCAAGAAAGAGATGGATTACTTAAGAGAGTTTACCAGAGAAAAAACGAGCTGAGTAAACAGAAAGAGTGAAAGAATGGAAATGTTCTACCAAGAAGGGACAGAGGGAGAAACTGAAGCAGAAAATATCAATCTGCAAATATGTATAAAGTTACTAGAAAAGCAAAGTAGATTCACTGCATATCACATTTTAGAGGAGAAAGGGTGGACTTAAGCACTAGTAGAGAAAATTTTGGGTTATGTTAGACAAGAGGAAACTCTTTCAAATAGAAATGAGTGGGAACTTCTGGCAGGTATCGCCTAAGCTGGACCACGGAATCTCCTTTTTCAGAGATTTTTTTTAACAGCCTAGCCAAATACCCATCCAGTACACTAGAGGTATATTCAGTTTAGGTTTTGTACATGAGAATAAAGCAGAATATTAATTTTCTCATTCTTCGTTTACAGCCTTCTGGGATTTACTGTTGTTTTTTTCAAGTTTCACTTCTATTAACTGATCCATCAGGATGTTCACTGACTTACTATAGTAAGTAGTTAACTAAGTCGGTAAAAAAGTCTCTCTTTGAAGAGTGATGGTTGTGTCAGTATTCAAAGAAAGACCCCCAAAAATTACTAATTGGATCAAGAGTTCCCAGCAATCTCTGAAGCCATTGCTCCCAATGGTTAGGCAGTCACACATTTCACTGTTTCAAAGTGGTTAACACAGCCCACTGTTAGCAGTGAAAATTAAATCTTTAAAACTGTTACTCTTCTGGAAACCAGGAATAAATTATACACAAATTATATCCAATCTCATTCTAAATACATAGAGGAAAATATTCTCTAGCATCAGTCCCATCAAAAAAAAAAAAAAAAAAAAAAATTGGCAAGCCAAAATCATGATCTTTCTGACAGAATAATGTTTAGCTCTCTCCAAAAAACCACTACACTTAATGTGGTGTTTGTGGTGAAGTTGTTTACTTTTCTTCTGGAAGAAAAAAATGACAACATAAAATCACCCTTAGTCTTAAAAGAAAAATTCCATTAGGAAAGGAAAAGAAGTTGTAATGTAAAAGTATGATATATTGGTATTATCTGGATAAGTAGAAGTATGATGTACTGGTATTATCTGGATAAGAAGACCAGAAGGAAAAAAAAAAGGTCTTATACCAAGTTTTAAAACTCTTAAAGGATCAGGTTTAGTTTGATCTACTAAGTTTAAGAGCTATATTATATAAAAAAGTAAGAATAGCAATAAATCTTTAAATAAAGTACCGTATTTCTTGTGAAGCTGTTCTGCTGTTTTCACAAGCAATAAAAAAGTTAAATTCTTGCTATCAGTTGCAAAATCAACTTCCATATGTCTAAGGAGGCACAAGAAATGCCAATGATAAATCTGCTGTTACATAGACACAAGCAATTTTTTCAAATTCTGAGTTACTGAAAAACATAGGAAAAAAATATATAAAGCCAGGTTAACATTCTATAAAAGTTTTCAAACAAACCCAATACATTCACATAAGAATCTTGAAGCTGATGGCCTTTAATGATTAAAGGTATGAAATGGGGCTTTATAAGAAATTAGTAAATTAGACCGAGTTACTAACAACTGAATGGTGATATGACAGCAGTCTACACAATTAGGCATGAAACAGAATAGGAACTAGACATTGCCAACAAATTTGTGTATTTCACTGAGCTATTTAACAAAGGAAGAACCAAATTACAGAATTAAGCAGTAGGCTCAAAACAAAATATTTTACACACAAAACAGACATTAAATCTACTTACTGCTTCAGAATAGTGTGATACTAGAAGTCTGCACAGGTTGAAAATACAATTAAAGAAATTCACAGAATGAAAATCTAGTACAGCCTTACAGAAGTACCACTTCCATCTGAAATAGTCTTGAATTTCAAATCAGGAAGACTCAGAACACGTATAAAGTATTTCCATACATTTGCACTGTATGGATGAAACATCTCTAAGTAACTTCTTAAAAAGGCAGAATATTGAGCTAGACAGACCTTTAAATTATCACAGTGTGTTCTTTTAATATAAACTACTTCAGTAAAATGGTTTATAATATTATATAACAAATTCTTGCTCTGAAATCTGAAAATCTCTGGAGGTGGAAGAAATCTATAGCTATAATAACACCCATACTCTTATGCCCCAATAGCTTACATCTGGTACTGAATAGTGCAGACATTTACAGAAGAAATATGTATCAATAACCTTTCCTGCAAGTGCTAACATTAGAATCAGTACAAGCTTTGTAAGGATGGTACTGAAGTATGCAATCCAGAGCAGGAGAAAGTTGAGAGGAAACATGCCTTTTAATATTTTTTTTAAAAGGCTACTATTTATTATTTAAAATTTATTTAAGATTAACAAAGTTAATGTATCTGCCTTCAGAACATATGGAATGTGTGGCTACATTTTTCTTAACATGGAAAACAAGAAATCTTTTACTAGAGACAAAAGGCAAATTACAGTTCTTACTTCAGGCAGGATGCTACATCTTTTGCTCATCAAAACTGATAATTATTCTTCGAAGAACTCCTGAAATATCAGGGACAGATTGATTTAATACCACTGTCAATTCATAAAAATTCTAAGCAGAAAAGTTCAAGAAGCACCACATGGGGCAATGACAGAAAAACAGAGACACTGAGGATATGTCTCATTTATTCCCATCTGTTGCAGAATGTTTTTACCCTGAGGCATGAATATTTATCTTCCTGCTCCTAAAAAATTTTCCCGATAGTCTTTAGCTCTCTATGTAGTTTTGTTTTATTTTCGTTGATTCTTATCCCAAACAATATCTTAAACTGAGAAATTTCGCAGGTTTTTATGCTCCACATAAGGACAGTGTTACTTCATATCGGTCTCCATTTTCCTGCTTTTCAACAGAAAGTTTCCATTTGTAAAGAGAATTAGTTTTAAAATCACTGAGTGATACTGAAAGTCTCTAGATTAAAATGTCACATTCAACACTACTTCTTTTTAATCACTTTTATGAATCTTGGGAGGTCCCCTTCCCTTAAGGGTGTGATGCCTAACATGGCATTTCACTTTGATTTAAAATGCAGTAAATCACAGCAATTCATTACAGGAGATCAGGTTTCCATACTGGCTTCTCAGTGAATATTACAGTGCCTGCATCATCATCTTTTGCAAAAAAAAAAGTTAAATACTGCTCTCAATACATTTCATTGTTTGATACTTACAATGAATTAACAGAATCTTTCTCAAACCTCATAGTTTGAAAAGTTTCTCCTTACAAAACACCTGAGGTATTACTAAAACTCCAGCCATACCAGATTTAACCTACATATTTGGCATGCACTGGAGAAGTAGGTGCCATTAATTACACAAATAATCAGAAAGCTTATTTATCCCAATTAGCAAACACTGCAAAGCACATTGTTTAGCTGAAAGCAGAAGAGCTGTCTGGGCATCTCATAGTGTCTTGCAAGTAAGGACTAAACTTCTTCCTAAGCTGTTGTCTGATTATTTATACTTAGATCATTTAGGTTTTTGAGGGTCAGCATACATCTATATACTTATATACAGCTTTATATAACAGCACACATGTCTGCACACACACACATATATATGTATGCGTATATGTACATACAAACATATACACAAATATATGGAGGCATAAGAGTTTAGGCTTCACTTTTTTTTTTAAGATCTTTTTAACAGGTTTCCAAAGATGAACACTTGGAATGTTTTCAATATAGGACTCCAAGGACTATCCTTACTCACACTTTTATTTCCCTGAAGTATCATAATGCCAGACAGTATAAATTGTACAAAACAGCTTTTCTATACTACCCCAAAATATAAGAAGTTAAATGAAACGTTGGAGTTTCAATTATTTCTCAACGGTCTATGAACTTTAAACTCTCTTTTTTATTAAATAAAATCCTGATATGATCCTGTGGGTTTTTCAGCTGTAGGGTACAAATTATGACACAATTCTTAAACATAGAGTATTCAAGCCAACAAAGAAGAGCAAGCAAGACTGAAAAGCTTACTTATTGAACTTCATATTTACATATTATGTTTCATTCTTATGTTCTACGGTGCAAATACCAAACTATAACACAGAAAAATGGTTTAAAACTTTGCTCTTGAGTGATAAATCCTGGAAAATTTCCTGAGATATAAACTATCAATCTCTCTCTTGTGATATTTTGTTGGAAGACAGACTTTTGATAATCATGATAGTAGTTCATTAGACAGTCACTTCCCCTTCTTTAATTCAGCTTTTTATTACTATTATTAAATTAAATTATTAAATTAATTCAATTAATTGTGTAAATAATTCATTAATTCATAAAAGCCTGTTTTGCACTCATTTTAACTGAAAAAAGTCTTATATGAGATTATGCAAGATTCTTCCCTTCTACCTTTCAAAGATAAAAAGTATTTTTTAGCTCTTGTTTCTCAACTATCTCTAAGAACTATCAAATTGAGAAGCAAGAATCAATAGAGTCCATAAATACCCTTCCTAAAAACTGGGGAAAGAAGGGAGAGAGAACAGAGGTCAGAGGAAAACACAGGAAAGAAAAAAGTGTACTTCTTAATTGCTATGCTAGAAACAACCTTAAACAAAAGTTCTACAGAATCTGTTTTAAAACAAGAAGTCTACTTAAATCTCATACAGTTTTTTGAAGATATGTAATCTTACTAAAATATTGCCTTCTTCAACCTTTTAGCTGCAGGTACCATACTGAATTGAAATCAAAATTAGAAAAAATAAAAATAAAAAGCACTGACAGTGAAGTGAAGTGAATAAAACGCATCAAAACCAAAACCTTCCTAATTGAAAGTAAGAACCTTGAGAGACACCACTATGCCTAATATTGTCAGACACACATACATTGGCCCTGGACTGGAATTTCTCTTCCCTCTTAAGCAGAATTTTCATTCTAAGCAGATTTTCCAGTAAAGTGAAGATATATCTACTCTGGAGACAGCTTTTGCATCTCAGATGTATGTTGACTGTTCAGGTGTTGTTCAATTTACTGGCTGTCATATTCTCTAACAATTTCATATTAAACATAGAATTATCTATTCTTTTCAAAATCTTCCTGGCATACATTTATGAAAATCTCTTCTTTCCCAAAACATAATTTAACTTTTTCACCATGGAAAGAATCATAATTAATAAGGAAGAGACATACAGCATCTCAGGTGGCCACTTAATTCACTAATCCGCAAAATTTCCTACTGTTTAGGGAGTACAGGATTTGAATTACAGCATTCCAATACTCTAGCAACTTTTTAACAGTTTTTCCTGACTCTTACTTTCTCATGCTATTAGCAGTTAGTCTTTCAGAGAGAAATGTTGAAAAGAAATGTGAAGACAAGGAACAGTAGAATGTAACCTGAAAATTTATTACATTCAAATAATTAATGTCTCCTCTGCTATCATTACTATTGCCCATATAATGCCTTAAGTGGGCACTGAATCTTATATTTCATGTATAATTAAAGTCTCAGCACAATAGGTAAAGTTGCATTTTGCAGTTTTATGGCATTTGGACTCAAGTTTCAACATTCCTTTCCAGTTTGTGGTCAATAAGACATATTACAAGCCTGCCCTTACAATACAATATGCCAAGATGCTTTTAAAATGCAATTATTTTTCAGCAGCAGTAAGGAAAGAAGATGTGGAGATAGTAAACTCCTTGCTAATGTTCTCTCCAAACTATTCAGATCTTGATTCTTGCAAGACATCAGTTCTGATGAATGACATAATTACCTTCAACTTTAGAAGGAAGTAATAAAGACATATATTTGAAAACTCTCTGCCCTGTAGTAGCTTAGGTTTGTCTCACTGTCACATTTCACTTTAAATAGCCTAGGTATCAAAGGAAAGACAAAGAAATGTGGCCTGGATAGATCTTTATTTAGTGGGAATTGATCACCCACCAGATTGGTTGGAGTTGAAAGCAGATCCATGGTCAAGACATATTGCTAGTCAGGGCTAAGTATTCAAAGCAGTCTTTGGATGATAATATGCAGGCACATAAATGTTAAGACAAAGTGATAATTGCTCTCTGATCTGCACTGCAGTAAGAATTGAAATAAAAGTCCTAATCCTTCTCTTAAAATTAGTGATATTAAGCAAATAATAACAACAAAAACACAAAACTGAGGCTATTTGGAACTTTCAGCTGGGTTGTATGAACACTTACTATACTCTGACATTTTTCCTTATGCAACTTTTAACTTCCACTGAAAAAGCCTGTTGAAATGCTTAATTTAAAGCTAATGTAATTTAAAAATGTCACAATATCTGAGTATAAATTTGATGATTAACCTTATCATAAAACTGGAAGGACCAATAGTATATCAGAACATTAAATCTGTGAAGATACATAAACTCTTCTCCAATGTATGAGATTAAACAACAAATTCAGTCTAATGACTCATGAGGGACCTTTGTGGTCACCAACCCTCAGCCAGACTTTGTGCCACTCACTGACCACAGCCCTTTAAGCCTGGCAGTTCAGAAGAGCTTCATTCCAACTCTCTGGCCTCTTAACTAGCCTGCACTTCACCAGTCTTTTTATGAGAATGTTAAAGCCATGCCAAAGTTTAAATAAAAACATCCACTGCGTTCCACTTGTCCACTGAGCTGGTCATGTCATTGTGAAAGGCAATCAGGTTAATCAAGCATGATTTGTAAATTAAATTGCCTTTGTAAATTCATGGTGACCACTCACAAGGAGGTTTTTATACTTTGTATGTTCGGTAATGTTTCCAAAGATTATTTACTCCATCCCAAGAAACAAGATGAGGTTGACTGGCCTGTAGCTTCCCAGATTCTCCTTTCAGATAGGAAAGACATTTCTTCCAAACCTCTCCCAAACTTTTCCCCTGATTCTCCTGACCTTTCCAAGGTCACTGAGTATGGCCCCACAGTGACATTGGCCAGTTCCCTCAGCACTTGTTAGTGCATCCTATTGGTGCATCCTCAGCATTTGTTGGTGCATCCATCCCTTGGACTCGTGTTTAAGTGCTCGTTAATCTGATCCTACTCCACCAAGGCTAAATCTTCTTTGTTCCAGATTTTCCCACTCACCTTGGGGGCCTGGAATTGCTCAGTGACAGCCTTGCCAGTAAAGACCAAGGAAAAGATGAAGGCATTGAGTACCTCAAGTCTTTCCTGTGCCCTTTGCCATCAAATTCTCTGCCCCATTTAGCTGAAAGAACAGCACAGCAGCAGACACCAATTCATTCTGAGGCAGTAAAAGCAAAGCAAGTAAGAGGAAAGTGAAGGTTAAAACAGAGAATTCAGAGACATATTGAGGTAAGTCATCTGTGGAACAGAAAAATATAAGATCACACAGCTAAGAACTCTGGTAATGCAAAGGTATAGCAGTAATACTACGAATTTACAATTTTTCAGATTTTTTTTTAATTATTAGATCTTTAGCAATGCTCAATTGTACAGTTTTGTGAGAGAAATGGAAGCAGAAGCAAAATAAAAGGGCATGCTTACGTGCATACACCAAGCTGTTTCTGTGTACCCTACAGCAAAGTGAATATAGAACTCATGAACCAAAAACCCTATAAAGAAGATGATATAGCAAGGCAGTATCTCTAATTTCCCACATTGAGAAACATATATAGTCTCCTCCTTCTCATTCCAATCTTGCATTTCTCTGAAAGCAGTTAAGTATAATTAAGTGAAATTGTGAGAACTGTAATGCAGATAAATGTCCCCTGGCAGTAACCACAACATTCATTTTCACCTGTGACCTAGAGTCAAAGCTACAACCACATCTGCACAAATGAATACATCAACCTAGTGAGTTATCTGTACTATCAGAATGATTTAGCAGCAGTTATTATTATTTTCTGAGAAGCCCAATACTGTAATTAAATTGCTCTCCTTGGGTGCCCATTTTCTGAAGCCTTTAGAACTAAATAATTGCAAAAAAATCCCTACTTTACAATTGCTGACAATCATATGATGATATTAAAAATAGCCTACTTATTTTAATATTGTAATTTATTACATAATTACATACTCTAAACAACACTGTAAATAATTCACTCCCTAAAATGGATTATTTGTACATATTCCCCTTGGACATTTGGAGTTTTCTGGTCCAGTAGCATCCACTAGATCTGGACTTTAGGGTTTAGGTTCACTCCTCTCATTTTTAGAGATTATGACTCAATTAAAATTTTAATGCTAAATAAGATGCATTTTGACATTTACATTCTTCCCCATGAGTTCCCACAGACCAGAACAAGGCCAGCCATGCCTCAGCATCTATATTACTGGAGCCCACAATAAAGAGAGGAGACAGTGGGGATGAAGAATACATTCATGCAGCATTTATGAGGAGCCACAACACTGGCCAGATACAGCCATTCTCTCTTCAAGTTGTCATCTATACACACAGGATTCATAACACCCAGCAGAGCAGAGTGCTTGCACTGTGAGACAGCTCCACTAAAGCAGCTCTAGACACAGAAAATAAAAAATAATACATTGCAAGAACACCTACCTACTGTAGGGCATGTGACTCTAGCTAGGAAGCCACCTGAGTTAATCATAAGTCCAGAACCAAACTAGGAATTGACAGATAGAAATCCATTTCTATTGGATGCAGGAGCACAAACTGACCTTTCAACCTTATCAGCAGAATTATTCAACACATTTGAGAATATCCACTTTAATTTGCTTCTATACAGTAAAATGGGAGAAGCAAAGGGATATTCAAAGCATATGCAAGGTAGAGAATATGCCCAAGTGAGACTTCTGGAAGATGATATGCAAATAGATTATCCATAATTCAGACAGGTCAGAAATCACTCAAGGCAAAATGACACTAGGCAACCTTTTCTGTACGTGGCTTATGAGCCATTCTGGAGGCCTTCCCTGCTCAACATCAGACTGGCCTTCCTAAGGGTTCACTACCCATTCAAAATAATGCTGAAAAAGGCAATGAAGTTCGGGTCAAGAAGCAAAAGGGGAAAATCATACAAGGAAATGGAAGTAATAATTACTAGTGGTTGAACAGTTTTATCAGATTTGAATACCAGAACTCCCTAGATCAGTCTTAAATGGAAAAGGTCATTTTATCTAACCTTATTCAAGCAATCATGAGAGTCAAACTGCTCTTGCAAGTAGGACAAGATTTATAATCTGGAACCTTAATCTCTATTACCTTGCAAATGTCACTGGAATAAAGGACACACAAAAATTATTCTAAAGATTCTGAAAAGCTACTTGTCAAACACACCACTATAAGCACAAATACTAACAACTATGTGTGAGTATAAACAGGAAAATTAAGATAAAATAATTACTGCTAGCACTTCCTGACATCATTAATGGAAAGATGAAAGTGAAAAAGTTCACAACACTTCACCCTTTACGCCTAGTTAAAAACTATAAGATCACAAAGAACACAGAAGGTCTATCATAAACAGTGCTGGTCAAAAGATGCTGATCTTGGAACACAGAAACACAAGGAAAAGAAATACAAACGGACAGGCAATGACTTATCCCCCAAAACATACTGTCAATAATGAATAACAACTGTAAAAGTCTACAAAAGCAGTGTTAGAAGGAAGAGCATAGTGAAAGAATTTTCACCTTTTTGACAATCTTTCCACACAATTTTTCGATTCTTGTCATAATTGTTATTCAACCAGGTGAGGATTTTTCGTTCATATGAAGAATATATATTACTGGATAAAGGTTCTGCTTTTATTCTTGGCATGTTCTGCATGCTTTCCAGGCTGGATGGGTCAGTTTTGCTATGGGAAGAAATACGTCTAAGAACAAACACCTGAAATGATAAAAAAGTATTTTAACGCATGAATTGTAAACAGGGTTTCAAGTTCAAGGATTAAAAATAAGCATCAAATTCAAACAACAAAAGCTTTTCTAATATTGAAAAGGTTAAAGAGATTACACATTAGCATCCACACAACCACTACACAACACCAAGGTATTGAAAGGTCTCCAGGACAAGATGTACGAGAAGCAGCTGAGATCACTTGGTTTGTTCAGCTTGGAAAAGGCTGAAGAGTGATCTCATCACTCATCACACATTCCTCAAGGGGTGCAGCAGAGGAAAAGGGGCTGATCTCCTCTCTCTGGTGACCAGTGATAGGACACAAGGAAAGGGAATGAAGCTGCATGTTCAGTTTGTATATCAGGAAAAGGTTTTGCACCCAGTGGGTGACCAGTCACTGGAACAGGCTCCCCAGGGAAGTAGTCATAGCACCAAGTCTGTCAAATTCTACAAAATACAGACTGTACTAATATAACATTTACTAGATGGAACATGGTAACAAACTGTTAAAGTTTTAGAACTAAGAAAACTAAAATGTTCTCACTCTTTCTTTTTCCTTCTCTGATAGAGAGAAATAAAATACTTAAAAGTATTTAGTTTTACAGATCTGTTTGGGGGTGGGGGGAACAACCTGGAATATACCACAGGTCTTTTTCAAAACAAAGTTTTTGGTCATCAGTTCCTCGAAATTTTGTAGTAAATATATCTGCAGTTTACCTTGTATATCTGCAGTAGCACATCTGTCCAAGCTCGTTTGCTCATTGTCTCAAACGTGCTGTCCTCCAGGACGAATATATTCTTGTCACTAAATCTCTCTGAAGTTTTCACATCTCCCATATTCAACTCAGCCTTCAGATAAAGGGATGGGATTCATTTTCCACATTCATTTCAGCAGTTTGGATGGAAATTCACAAGAGGACAATAATTCACCAATGGCATAACTGACTGGTAATGTCTACTATAGTGCAATAGTGACCAACAGCAGAACCATTTACAGTTTGCCACTATCTCAGGAATAAGAACTAAAATACAGAATTGACAGCAGCTGAAAGCACAGATCAGGAAATAGGGGCAACACACAAGATAGAAAAAAAGAAAAAGAAAAAAGAAAAAAAAAAAGAAGCAGCATACCTTCAGTACAGTTTTTACCTTTTTCACTTTAATCCATATTTTGTAATCTTCACGTTCAAGCAGAAATTCTGGCATAACATGAGGAAGATATGCTCCTAGGCTTCTGAAATTGTAAAGCAGGAAAAGTTAGTAGGTAGAAAAGATCATTGTTTTTAAGAGAAATCCAAGTTTTTCAACTTGTTCAACTATGTGTAAGCTCTTCCATGTTCCACCTGAGTTTCGACAGTTTCTATTCATGAAGCTCACATTCCATTCCTCTGCCTACAACTACATGCTAAAAGAAAATACAACACTGGACAAACTGCCTTCTTCATGAGAACTGCTCCTCCATAAGGGATTTATTGCAACACAAAACATCAAAAGAAATAATACCCATTTCCATGTGAAAGCCAAAGGACCAGTGTTGCATAACATTAGTAGAACTAATGCTTTTATCTGGCTGCAGACATACACATATATATGCACTCACACACACACATACTGGAAGTTTTATGGGTGTAAGTGAAGGTATTTCAAAACTCTGTTCACTGCTAAACTGACCTGTCCTCTCTTCTCAAGTTGCTATTAAATACAATAGGAAAAGTAACTGTAGTAAAAAAAAGGCAACTTCATTAGACTGAATACAAAAAAAAACAAATTTCAAGTGAAGAAAGACTATTATCTCAAATGACACAGTTTAGTACGATACAGTCCAAAGGGGAAAACAATGAAGAATTTTTAAGTTTATTTTTGTCAGGGGAGCAGAAAAGCTTCCTGTCTTTTAGGTCAGGAAGATTATCACAGTGTAACTAGATTTAAATTGTTCTCTATGGTTTTGACATGGTTAAAGTGAATAAAAATCAAACTAACTTTTCTTGTTATATAACCAGTCTTTCATTCAAATGAAGTGATCCTGCTACTCTGGTACGATACAGTCCAATAAGAACTTACACATTAAAAGTCAAATATCACAGTCTGAAGTTTGGAACATGACAAATTATTTATCTTCCCATAGGATTATTTTTTCTAGTAACAGTATAATGCCAGTTTTCATACTTTACATGGTGACATTATCTTTTCATATTATTGAAAATGTCATGTTTCATACAATTATCTAGCATGCTTTTAAAAATAAAAATATTTTATTCAGGGACCCAAATTCAGCATCAAGCTAATTGTCTGGTTCTAACATTCACCATGTCTGAAATTCCCATTTTCCATTCACTCACAGACTGTCCCAGGAAATCCCTTTTAATCTTCAGCTCTTCCCAAATAATAAAAGATGGAAGTTATGCAATATTAATCTTTTCAGGTATCTTATCTTCCTTTTGATGTTTTTACTTGGAAAGTACATGGGAGTGGGTGTAATCTACAATTTTCTTTCCAAGAAATGCTACGTAACAAGGTTACATGTCATCAGAGTAAAGCTCTATATAACTGCATGTTCTCATAACTGGTGGCATTTTGCTACTGAGGAACACTCTTGAAAAAATTCCTCTTCATTCAAGGGGATATTTAAGCTGATGACAGTTCTCCAAGATCAATATTTTCCCACTGTTAAGACTGTTCTCCTCAAGACACAGGACTTGCAAAAACTTAGTTAGTTGTACTGTAAAATACCCAAGTTTTTCCTTTACTGCTGTGGCAATGCACCAAGGACATTGAGTGGTGGACAATAAAACTGATCCTTGGAACATTTCTTGAAACAGTGAGCAGCATCCACCTGCCTTGACAAGTGGAAAATTTGAAATACAAATTACACTTTATTTGAACCGTGCTGGTCAGAAAGTAGAGGTTGGTGGAAGAAAGCCAAGAACTGTCTGCTCACTTTCCACAAATCACATGAACATGCAGGGATAGCAGATCATACATAAATTACTCATATCTCAGCTGGCTTTTACCATCACTACGTACAGTCATGCCAGCAGTACAGATATTGTCCATTTTTGTTCTATGCAAATATTCTAGATGATCCTAAAATGTACAAGCAGGAAGTATATCCACAAGTCAGGAGGAATGAAGAAATATTAAAGGACTCACACAAACTAGAAGAGGCAAAAAACTAACAGGATGTGGTAATGTTAAGCACATAATGAGCACAAATTTAATTATAGAAAGGTTCAGACTGTAAAAGACCTCCAAGATTATTGAAATACAGATAAGCACAGGAGTCCAGCTAGAACTGCTTTCCTATGAAAACCTGTGTTATTTTTCTTGGATTGTTATGGATTACTACTTCATGTCTAATCAACAGAGCTCAATAACCTCCAATCTGTACAACAGGTGCTGGACTTAGGCTTGACCAACTGGTTACTGCTTCAATTCTGCTCTGAATACATCCATGACTTAACAGACAAAACTCAGTAAATCTGAAGCCTTTTATTAAAATTTAGTTATTAAACAGCTTTAAAAAAATTCCCAAGTAACCACCTTAAAAACACTTAAGTAATTCTTTCCAGTTGCTGTAATGCTTAGCAAAAAGAGTTGGGATCCACTTACCCCAAAACTCATCATTTTAAAGAATGCAAAACCCATCATTTATGCTACTTTCAAGATTCCTGGAAAAGCTCAATGGGAAGACTGCACATAAGAGCCATCAGGCTCCACCAAGAGCATCAGAGGAATGGTAAGATCATTAATGAAAAACTTGATCTGACCATCTGCTGAGTCTCCCTAAGTATTGAGGTTGAGAGTCATGTTCTTTTGCTATAAAGGAAGCAGAGGACCTGTGGAATTCCTGTGTTGAATATAACTTACCAAAGGACACGAATCCTGATGTAAACTGCAAAGGATACCCTCAGTAAAAACAAATAAAAGGTTATAATACATAAATCTTATCTCACACACACACCAAAACAAAACAGTATCAAAGAAAACCTACTGTACACCATTCAGTTGGAATCATGTTTGAACTGTGCTGATTAAAAAGAGTGGAAAGAAAAGGAGGACGAATGCATATTTCATCATACTCCTACTTACTTGAGGAAAGAAAGCAACGCCGAATGCTGCCAGTGGAGCTGTAACATTCGCTCTACTGGATCACGGGACAGTGACTGGCTCGCTGTAATGCCTGGTAATGACTCTCCATGCAGATAGAATAACATCTCACAAAACCCCTTATCTTTGCTAAGGTTTCGTGTAAAAACCTTATCTTGCGAAATAGTCGTCTGGACTTTACACACGTCACTAAGAGAGAAAAAGCCTTTGATATTATTCCTCTAAATGCACAAAATGATTTAAATTACACATATCAGAATGTTAAGGTTAATAGACCATGAATTAAAAACAGCAGCAGGAAGGTCAAAAAGTATAACACTTTTTCCTTTTTACAGAACTCCAAGAATTTTGAAGTGCGTGGAATATTTAATACGTGTATGTGAAATACTTCATACACAAATTTGTGTTTGTCAGTGCTTTCTGCCAAACATAACTTCGCTTCCTATCATGTTTATAAATGTCTATGTGTTTGTGTCCCAGAAGAGTGGCTTCTTCATAATTTAGTAGCAAGCTAGATAAGATAAGATAAGCCAAGTGATGCCACTAAGACTGATATGTTTCCAGAACTGATATGTTTGCAAGACTATGAAATATTGTTACCCATCTGTTTCTTGATCTTTAGATCACGTGAGGAAAAAATGACGCTGTTAAACCACTTATGCCACCAAAGAAGGGACAACAGCTAGAACTGTCTTCATTCTGGGAGGAGAATCAATTTCAGTTAAGAGGGTGACATAATTTGAACTGCCTATTTAACATACACTGCATTATGTATGATATGCCTGAGCATCATAGTTGAAAATATATTTTAAAAAGTTAAAAATAACCCCTGGATTATATTTTCATATAAGCAGCACATATAAGCTATAATTTTAATAGAAAACTGTACATTAGAGTGTGCTTATATTCCTTAGATTGTATTAAAAACACTTCAGTGGATATGTTAACATTTTATAAGACAGACATGAGTTAGCCATAAGCAGATATGAGTTACCTTCTCAGTGAATGAGGTATTGAAATAGGATTCTGTGTCTTAGGCCAGCCAAAGAGCGTGAACCAACTCTTAATAGCAGTTAGGGTTTTTTGAAAGAAGATGTACTCCTCCTCTTCATCAGGAAAAAGTGATAATTCAAGTTTATTTTTTTCTCTGCGATTTTGACTGCGAACTTCACTCTCTTCACTTACAATTTCACTCTCTTCACTTGCATATTCATCATTCTCATTTTCAGAAGCAATATCCACCTCTGAATGATACACACACACAAAAAAAAGAATCCTGAAAGATTCCTTGTTTCCCTGTTTTTGTCTAGTACAAAAATATTTAACACACAATTGTTTTCAAAAAACAAAACATTTTCAGACAACAAATGATCAGCTTATTCTGGGAGAAAACAATTGGCATGCACATGTCTTGGGTGCAAGTAACTTAGGTGACTCTATCCTTTAAGGTGTATTTAATACCACTGTTGCAGTTTTAATGTTACATTAAATGATGCAAATATTAAACTAGCTGATACCTTTGTGAATAAAAAAAGGCTTGTTGGGATTTAAGAAGAAAAAATAATTCAATGTGGAGGAAAGAGACTTAACCTTTATTAGATCATTGAATATATGTGCTGCATTATACCTGAGAGAGAAAAATTACTGGTTCCACCAAAGGAACTTGAGGAAATACTGTGAGAAGGCGATTGTGGTGTAAAACACGGATGCAAAACAACTTCTGCACTACTGCAGTCTTTACAGTCTGTAAAACAAGATTGAAGTTGCACTTGTGAAAACATTTTATTGTCTGTGCTCTAATAGATTATAAATGGGTATCTGCTTCTATATTTTTCTACTTCATGCTTTAATTAATCAAGTAGCAGTTCTGATTTGACTCATCATGGAAATCTCCCTTCAGTCATTAGTCTGGGGGGCAGAAAAAAAGTTTCCTGCATACTTTTTCCGCTAACTGTATGTTTTACAGAATGAGTTTTCCTACTTGCTGAAAAGCACCGATCAAAACAATGCTATGTGAGGATTCTGTCACAAACAAAATATTCTTAAGGACTTTTTTATCACAGCTGTGTAATGAGTCTCAGTATACCATTATCAGGCTCTTTCAGACCTAACAACATTAATTTTAGAAACCAAACTCAAAAGTAAACTTCAGTAACCCATCATTCTGAAAGAACATATGTTCTGACATTCTCATGTTGGCCCATGACAGGATTAGAGGACCCTCTGCCAGCTACTTCTGATGTCAGTCTAGAACAAAAGAGGAACCAAGCGTAGTTTCTAGAGAAGTAAACACACCACTAAGAGAAGGAAAAGCTCTATATGATTACTGTTGATTGTTGGCACTGTTATTTGTATCATCTGGAGCAAGCGAAACAAGAGCATGGTGTCAGAGTAGAATCAAAGCCTTCCTGAATAGCTTTCAAAGACACTGTGTTTTTATATAGATATGGTTTGGTCACATTAAACTCCATTTCACACCAAAGTTGTCTATAAAAAAGCTCAAAGAATTTAGTGGTAATGACTTGCTTCAAAACTGATACAAACTGATAGTGTGGACAAACCAATAAGCAATCAATGCAGGAGAGAAATATCCAATCATTATTGGGAGATAATTTCTTATAAAACTATCACACCACTGCTGGCTTAATCCTCAAGTGAAACCTACAAAGCATCTTCAAAAGATGCAACAACTTGCAAAAATGCTCTACTGGTCACATAAAACAAGAAAAAGAAGAAAAAATTTAAAAAATTACACATTAATAAGAGACAATACTTTTCCCCCCTTTCCTATCTTCATTTTATTGTGTTATGATCCCTGAATGATACGGTAGCTATAAATACCTTCTATAGGGGGGAAAAACCCCAAAACATTGCTTGTCTTCTTGTTAATCCCTTTTTTAACTTCACAAGTGCCAATTCTCCTAAATACTCCAAGTAACACACTTATTTTAAGTTAATTCTGTCTTAGAATTCATTGTTTAAAGTTAAACCTGTTTCAGATCTAAGGACTTACTTGCTTACCTGAAAAACTTGTCTCTGTCATCACACTATATCAGATCCCAACAGCTACAAACAAATACAATAATTTACCCCATGCTTGAACCTGCTTTGAGCAGGAGGTTGGACCAGATGACTCCCAGGGATCCCTTCCAAACAGAATTACACAGTGATCCTAATCTCTTCCCATAAGCAGAGCCACACATAAAGAGATTACAGATCACTCAGGCAGAGATGTGGTCAGCATGGGGGACACACAGGGGGACACAGGCACAATAATTAAGACAGAGAGGCAGGCAGAGGGTGGCAGGCAGGGAGATATACTACAAAACTATTTCTGCTCTCTGATCACAGGGTTTTATTAGGACTTAAAATATGGCTGTGCCACGTAACCTTCAAGGACAATAATTAAAAAAAAAAAACCCTGAAAACAATTCACAAGAGGCAAATAATAATCATATTTCAAAATAATATCACGTGGCTTTCTTCAAAACGTATGATCACTGTCTATCAATACAATTTAAATTAAGTAAATTTATTCTCTGTTATTTGGGCCCTTTTCTCTATTCACAATAAAAACTTCACAAAAAATCCCATAAGATTTAGGGTTTTTCAACATTTTTTCAATAAACATTACCTAAACATTTATATGTTTCCCTCATTTTCAACAGGAAAACTGAAGTTATTAAATGGTTTTAAAAAATTAATTGCAGTATCATTCTGCAATTAATGAGGAAAAATGCCATCTTGATGATCACATTCCTGTTATAACCCTGAAAACATTGATAATACTACTGGATATAATATCATTTCAGAGGTAGAGTGTTGACTACTTACGGCTTCTCAAGGTAATTTTTTGATCAGAGTAGTGAAGTGCCAAGTATGGGTATAAAGTAAGAAGACAATTCTCTGCTGTTGCAGCAATCTGAATTGAGAACCTGTTGAAAACAAAACACAATGGTAATCAAGATATTTATGCACAAGGACAAAAGACGGAATGAAGGTGTCCAGACAACTCCTCCATTCTTCTATAGTGGTTCAACAGGAGATTGCACAGGTGGGAGTGCACCTATCAGAATGCTGAGGTTTAGTGTAGTCTTTTCACTTCATAGTTTTACTATGTGTGAAAGGTGTATCATCAGCCTGAAAGAGTTAGCAGAGATTTCAAGAAATCAACTAACTCTGTCTCTCTAAAAAGAAAAAAAAAAATTAAAATCACAGCTGACATTTACGAGTGTCCTATAACTTGTGAGAGGAGAAGCTTTCTTGAAAAGCAACTTCTATTTTGATATATCATTTATTCTGTAAGACTACAGAAATGTCAAAATAAATACTTATAAATAGATTCAGTTTAAAAACAAGAAGATATTGACTGCAATTGCTGGAATGTAATAGAAATTGATGTTCATGCTCCAATGTTCACTGGAGTGTCTGTAGTTCTGTAGCAGCTATATTAATGTGCACCTTTTAACCCTTTGTCCATACTTCACCTCAATCTCTCAGAGTGTAGTCAACAAGCAAATTATTGCCATCAATGTAACCCCGTTAGCCATCTGTATTTATGTTCTTAGCTCATGGCAGCTGACAGGTAATTAAACTGAGCTTAGTCCTATGTTATTAAATAGCTGAGTCTGTACTCCACATTTACTTATTAACTAACATTAATATTAATTAACTGTTTTGACTAAGCTGTCAAAACTACAAAGAAAAGTGTATTTCAATAATTCAAACAGTATGCTGATATCCATCTTGCTTTATTATATTGAGAATTATGCATATTGGAAATAATTTTCTTGCACATATTGGAAATACTGGAAATATTCTTCCACAGAATATTTTATTTACTTCAAATAGCATACTGAAAAAGCAAATCCTATTTATTGTAAATTTAGATTAACATTAAAAGCTATCACAAGATTAATTTATATATTACATACTCAGACTTTACTGCTTTTTTTATAGAAAAGCTTAATCAGGGAAAACAGAAATGTTTTAAAACTACCAGAAAATAGTTTTCTTTTGCATGCTTCCCTCTCCTTAGATATCCCTTTCAAGGGAACTTTTTAAATAAGAAAGGCTCCAATAAAATCCATAGCCATCTTCTTATCTGTAAATATTCAAATTGGAATTCCAATTTCATAGCTAACAGCTATTTAGATCAATAATCCAGCTCTGCAATGTTTTTATTTGTTCGTAGGACGTCAAACCTATTGGAACAAGGGTCTTGGCCAGTTTCACCTTGTAGCACAGTGTTTTTTAGCTCATGTCATCCTTTCTGCTTTTATTCAGCAGAAATCTGAGCAGTAGGACAGATGGCTATGAGAGGTATATCCACATCTATCTATATGCACAAAATGTACATTTGTACATGCTCACACCAGGTGTCAGAGCTTGTTTTTCTAACTTTACCAAGCCATTTAAAGACACACAGGATCAATAACGACAACACAGAAAAGTTTGCCAACTTCCACCCCATCTCCACCCTCAGTGCTGGTTTGAGATTTGGGCATATGCCAAATCTTCATTCATGCTCTGACTTGCACAGCAATGAAACACAAAAGTGTGCTTGAGCACAACTGCAGTACAGCTTAACTATGTATCCAAATTCCGTGAGTGGCACTACTACAAAGTAAAGACACTAACTGCACAATCTAGAGTATGAGGAACAGCATAAATACAAATAAATCCCTCAGAGCTCATGGTGCTGCTGCAAGAGAAGCTCCTCCCTGCTCCATTCTGCTAAGAACCCCACAGGGATATGCCTCACTGCCTGCTGGTATCACAGTAAAAGAAATGAATACACCCAGTCAGTGCAATTATTGAGGATGAGCAGATGAATCTGCAAGTCAACAACTGATTCTGCAGTTGATACTGAACACAACGATTTAGCTTCTGTGAAGAAGGGGCTGAAGAATTTGCTGTATGGGGAGGTTCTGAGCGTTGTGAATGTTCAGCTGGGAGGAAAGAAAGCTCAGGGGGATCTTGTCTGTGAGTACAAATATCTGATGGTGGGGGGGAGGGAAGGAAGATGGAGCCAAACTCTTTTCAGCAATGCTCAGTGAGACCACAAAAGGCAACATGTACAAATTGAGATACAGGAAATTTTATCAATTCATCAGAGAAAAAAAAAAACAACAACAAAAAAAAACATGAGGGTGGCTAAACTCTGGACAAGTCTGCCCAGAGAAGTTTATGGAGTCTCAATCTTTGAAGATATTCAAACACCAACTGGGCAACAGAATAGATTCTTTGAAGAGGGGATGGGATGATCTCTGGAATCTCTTTCCAAACTCAGCAATTCCATGATAATAAATATCAACTCACTTACTGGCCACCTGTCCACTTATCATTAAATATCTTAATACAGCATTTTCCCCAAAGCACTACTTGAAAGTTCAAGAATGAGTCAGTAGCTAAAAAATTAATCTGAGTGTCAAATGATGACTCTCCATTTGTAAGGTCATATGGCAGAAAAGCAAAGGTGCTAGAGCTATATATGAGATATGGGGCACCAAACAGAAAAACATACACATTTCCATACAAACATAGAAAATAGATTACAAAGACATGTACATTCTGCATGTGCTTAAAATGATCTTTTACCACTGACCTTTATTTATAACATCAGTAACAAAGTGGCATTATAAAACTGGAAGTCTTGCGCAAAATATTTATTTTGCATTTGCAGCAGAGTTTAACTAAATTATAGAAAGGTCAGTGTTATTTTATTGGAATGAAAGGTACCTCAATTGCTAGCAAATGTGAAGTCACTAAATGTGTTAAATTATTCAGTGTATTCAGTTTTATAATGCTTAATAAAACAAGTAAAAATTTTTTTATCTGCATGGACCATCATTGCCACTGCTATTTCAGTGTTTATTCCCTAATGAGTATT
Source organism: Pachyramphus minor (assembly GCA_013397135.1). NCBI lineage: Eukaryota > Metazoa > Chordata > Aves > Passeriformes > Tyrannidae > Pachyramphus > Pachyramphus minor. The sequence continues at coordinate 527,772 of VYXB01007044.1, forward strand.
TTCAAAGAACACAAAACAGGAAAATTGCCATTAAATAAATTGTGTTTACCAACATTTGAAACCTGCTGATCACCAAAAGTAAAGCTCCAACTGTGATGACAAAAAATACCATCTAACACTGTAAAAGAAAGTTTATATGAGAAGTTCTTCTCTTTAAGTAACTGATTTTTTTCATGAAATTATTTGTTTTAATGTTTGTTGAAAGACAAAAGGACCTGACTCAAAACATATTTATCCTTTTTAATTTGCTCTCTAGCATTTCAGATGTTTCCTGAAACAAGTGATTGGTTTTGTACCAGTGTATCCCAAGTGCTCTAAAATGCAGGCAGACATCAGTTCCTAATTCCTGAGTAACAGATGCTTCAGCTCTCGGGGACCACCACAGTGGGAGAAAGCCACAAGCACAGAAAAGAACAGAAGCCAATAATGGGTTTGGACCATCCTGGTTTTCAAAAGCACTCCCTGAGGCAAATCTGAGGCAAAATGCCAATATATTCTAAGGTCAGATAAACACTGCAAAGCAGCATCCAAATACCAAGAACTGCAATGTTTTCTAGCTCCCTGCTTTCTCCAAATGTAAATGATAGTGAAAGAAAATTGACAGCTTTAATTCTCCCCGGCGTGCCAGAGAATACACGCATTGGACATTTGCCAGCAGTGCCTATTAAAGAGCTGCATGGTTTAGGCACATTTCCCAAAAGCAAAGGGAACGTACTGTTTCCCCTGTGAGATGTCTGATGGACTATCAAAACAACTGGAACCAATCCATAACTGCATCAGTGATTGTGTCTCAGTTGTATCATATTATTATTAGAGGCTAAATTCCCTGACAGCCTCTCCTTCTGAAGCTCCAGCCATGAGTAAAGTGAATAAATTCAGAAATTGCACGAGTTTCCACAGCTCCCCAGCAGGAGAGGGAAAGAAAATGGGCAGCAGTAGAACATGGAAGGCAAGGACCTCAGAGCATTTGTGTCATCAAACATCACATCAATTTACCTACCCTACACAAGTGGGGATCCTGGGATACTTTGCTGCCCAGAGCACCACTTTCTTTGATTGTATGACACAACAGGCAGTTGTTGTTTATTGCTTATTTTTAGAAATAATAAATTAAATGTCATTTCAATCAAGATGGCAGAAAACTTTCTGCTGAAGTATTTGTATAATCAGCAAATCGAAAGATATAATAACAGTAGACAACAAACACATAAACTATATTATGTTTGTGGAAGTTTTTTGGGGGAAATACCTGTCATAACTAAATATTTCTTCCCATTTATTAAATAGTTGCTCAAGAAAGTCTTGGATTTTATGTTATCTTTTACTTCTGTATTCCTATCAGTCCTATGCAAGGAAATATTTATTGTGCTTTGTAGTCAAAGGCGCAAATAGGAAGAATAGAAACCTAAAATAACATTAGAAATTAACTGAAAATTCTCATTTAAGGCAGTCATTAAATAAATATTAATGCACTTTCTTATGTTCCATTTAAGGGAAGCTGTGCTGACAGAAAATTTCCTACATGAATGATAACCATATATCTCTTCAGTTTTCTTTTACAATTGCACATAGCATGTCTTTGCTATAAACCATTATTGCCTGTCATCTTTCAAACATTTTCTGTAAAGTAGCCAAATTCAACACTATCTATCCTCTACCCAATGTTCACTCTGTATTAAAAAAAAATCATTATTAATTAAAAGGATTAAATATGGGCTATACAAATCATTCCTACTCACTTTTTAGACCAAATTTAGAAAAGCAAAACACTGTAAAGGTTCAATAAAAAAATTACCCAGTGTATTTGTCAATACTGTTGCTTTGAAATATGCCTAGAAGTAGCTTTGCTTAGAAGTTAGAGCTTCTCTTCTAAGTAGTTAAACATAGGATATGTTTATGAAAAATAAACTATCCATGAAAAATTTAGGTTGCTTATTTTATTAAGAACATTCCAGAACATGGAGGTTGAATTTCAAAATTTTATTTAAAATCATTTTAAAAATACATATTAATACTACTTGAAAATGAAAATATAAAGAAAGAATACCTGACAAATTAATACATCTTCAGCATCTGACACTGTGAGATTTCACAGCCTATTAAGCAGTTCAGGAACCTCTTTAAGACCAGTTAGCTTTTATAGGTGTTATAAAAGGTTATAGGTTTCATTGTTTTATTATTAAAGACGTAGACGACCCTGAAATCTTGCCGTCCTAAAAGACTCAAATTAACAAAGCAGTTTAAATTCATTAGTTGCACAGTCTGAAACAAACTGCTCAAATGGTTAGATAATTAGGTTTGAAGTTTGAACGTGTTGCACAGGGCTCCCATGGGGCTGGGCTGGCAAGAATGAGGGCAGATATGCAGAGAACAAGAAATTGCAGCTACATGTTACTACAGAGTGGAACATCAAAGCACATAATAATACTAACAGTAGTAATAAAACTGGATAAATTTATCCAGGTCTGGATAAATTATAATGGACTTTATTAGAATAATAACAGGATTAGAGAATCAGGTGCTTCCTTAGATTTCTGGTTACAATAAACATAATTTCTTCTGAAAGCCAATATGAATAGGATTATTACACTGACTAATGGTACACACACAATCCTTTTGTTTTGGATGCTGTGCTATTTCATCCAGTTGTGCTCAGGTTTTGCATCACCTGCTCCTACAGCCCACATACACACACATACACTGGCAAACTCCTGGGACTAGTTCTGTCCTTTAACAAATACCTAACTACTAAGTTTTAAAACACAGCAGCAATTTTAAGATGATTTGAAATTCTGAAGCATGAGTATTTTCACCTTCACCAGCAGGAATGGCTTTTATGGTTAATTAGATGACTTTCACTTGCTATATTTCTTTAAAAAACACACTGAGTTTGCCTTTAAATTGAGGATCGTATCCTTTATTTCCTTTTAATGGGAAATATAGAAAAAAGTTTATTGCACAGGAGGAATTTTTATTTCTCTATAACTAGGTCTGAGAAGCTGTTAGTGCATCATATAAGTTACTAAAACTAAATATTGTGCCTGATCAGAAGCCATATATTAGACCTCATCATAAGCTTAAATTATCCTTTTCTCATAATCACTGCAATCTTTAGCACACATTTATGAACCTAACACTGATGAAATCTTAGAATTAAATAAAATTATTAAGAAATAGATTCTTAGTTGACAATCTATACAGAAAGATATCAAATATTGCTGCTCACAATCCAATGTGAGCAGCAATAACTGAAAGGTCCATAACCCTTGCATCAAAATAATATTTAAAAAATAGCCCATTTTAAGCTGTAGAGTGGAGATATTTAGCCCTCAAAGTAGTTGCTTTACTGAAAATAGTAACTGCAGGAATGACTTTCACTCACAACAGCAAGTATTTTTCTTCCTTGTGCACAAACCCTCTCATCCCACCAAGGGGAGAGATGATCAAGATACAAGTTACCAACAGATACGAACGAGACCTTGAAACAAGATCCTAAGATGCACACTCAGATTAATTTTACATTAGAGGCTAAAGTTGAATTTTGTAATTTTGAATAATAATTCAGTCAAAAAAAAAGAGAAATTTCTAAGTTCCATTTTCATTTTTTTTCAAAATCATTCTTGTATGTCTTTGCCCAACTATTGTGAGTTTTGTCTTATATCCAACTTTGTCAGTTGGGAACCTTCCCCCAAATGAATTTGAATTGGACACATTACCTGTTTTCTTCTTCATCAATGAAGCACATATTCCATAAAACTGACACTGGCTTAGATGATCTAAAGCTGATATGGCAAATTAGTTGATTATTTTTGCCATCTGATGAAACAACAATGTCTTGTCCTTCTGGGAACTGCACAGAAAAAGGGCAAATCCTGTCACCATCTTCAAGTTCAATCTGAGGAACTTCAATGTAAATATGCGAGTGCCTGTGTTAAAAATAAATAATAACGGTGTTTGTGCTCACAGGATTGCAGTGATAAAGTGGATTCACACATTCACAAAACTATATTTCACAGTTAAATAGAGAAGAATAATTTTAGTTTTGAAGTACAAATCACATTAAACTAATTAAAGAATTAAAATTCCTTCAACATTTAGATGGTAGTTTGTTTCCTTCATATGCATCCGAATATTTTATACTGACCCACAATAGCTCAATGTCCAGATGAAGAGCAATTTCTACTAACTGTGTTACAAAAGGCATAAATAGGTTTCCAAAACTTAAAAATGTCACTGCATTATTGCACAATAATTTAAAGAAAGTTTTAAAGTAGAAGTATGAAAGGGAAATTCATGAAGACACTTAAGATGCTTTCCCCAAGTTATGTGATTACAGGTTTCAGTTCCAAAATAAGAATGGCAGTCAGCCCAGGCCCTTATGGAATCCTTTCAGTTCCAAACACTGAGTTACTGACAACAGGCAAATCACTTGATAAATTAGTACTTCTCAGACAAGATAAGACAATAATAATTTGAAGATAAAGTTAATTTCATTAATTTATGAAAATAGAAATGCTTTGCTTCAATTCTTGTTCATTGAAATTATACCTACATGAGCAAAACTAATATTACTGCTCTTTACTGATTAAAAACAGGAAAGTTGTATCTTAAAAATTGGAATAGTTGTGAAGCTGGGTTATGCTACATAATATTACAAAAGGCTCTTATAAAGATTACAAAAAGACTCTTATAAATACAAGTAACAGCATAAAGTTGATCCACAGAAAGGTAACAAATACATGAACTGTCCATCGTAAAAAGAAGCAGAACTAAAACATTTGTGCTGTCCTTTTCAATACTAAAACCTTGCTTATGAAGAAGAGGGGGGGAAGGAGAAAAAAAAAAACCTCCACCAAAAATTGCAATCCCACCAACTGCTCAGACAACAGCTGGATTTTCAAACAGTGCCTTATAACCTGACTAGTAGAGAAAATAAAACAACAGAAAGATTTTATCTTATCACAGTGAGAAAAAATAAATAAGACTATGATCTTAGTATCTGGCTAAACTTAAGGAAAAAGTCCTGGTAGGACTCCGCTCCTAATTTTTGGGCTATTCATAGTAATTTTTTATTTCTGACATAAATTCATAGAGGGAATATATCAGAAGATAGTGACTTCATGAAGCAGGAATGTTTGAGGACAAAACATGGGCTTCTTGAATATACAGCAACATTAATTACATTAATTTTTTCTTAAATTTGCAGATTCTTCTACTGAGCAGAAAAATAATAATAACCTTCACAAACAGAAGTTAATTCACTTTTTCAGAAGAGAACAAAACCAAAAATTATTCAGGCTTTACATAATAAATTAAAAAAAAAAAAATTACCTTAAATAATCCTGTGGAACGATATTGATGTCTGCTTCAGTTTCCACATCCAGAGGAACCGGCATCATGATTAAGAAGGGAGGGTCAAAATTTAGTTTTGGTGACTTCAGAGTGCCAGACAAGGTTATCTTATATTGTGATGGATTATCATTTACATACACCGATATTTCAGAAGTGTATGTCCCAGGACAAGCTGTGAAAAAGGTTTTAAAAACAAATTATATTACCATAAATACAAGCAACTAAAGGAGTTACATTAAGAGGTTTTGGGTTGGGGTTTTTGTTTGTTTAAAAAAAAAAAAAAAAATCAGCACTGCTTTCTTTCTCAAAATGTATTTTAACATAAAATAAATATAGTAGCAGAAGAATATTTATTAGGAAAGCTTAGAACACTTGTCCATAGCAAAAAAAAATTCACATTTTTTAACTTGTCAGAAATTTTTCAGTCTGAGTTCTTAATTTATTGCATTAATATTCTATTGTACATAATATCAATACAACACTTAGCAGATTTTAAAGAATTGCTGTCATATTATAAATTACAATAATTGACACAGAGAATATTTTATAAAAGAATAACTATCAGAAGCACCTGACTGCCAAAACAAGGAAAAGTTGGCAGCTTTTAAGAGGATAATGGCTAAAGTTACACAGATGACCCTAAAACCTGTAATGTTGCCAAGTCAGGCTCACACAAGCCAGCAGGACCAGCTCTACCCTCCACTAAGAGCATCTCCCATTTCACAGAAACATTTAGGTTGGAAAACACCTTTAAGATCATCAACTCCAACTGCAAACCTAACACCGCCAAGTCCACAAAAAGAAAAAAAAGTGATGGGATGTCCAAATATCCTTCTCCAGGCATTCTCTACAGTGCAGCTGGACATGAAAAGAGTGAATATAAAGATTGCCTTGTGTTCTTCCCCTTCTCATGCCTCCTTCCTAACTGCTGCAAGGCAGTTTCTTTGGGCTGGAAAAGCACATTTTCTTCCACTGACACAGGGAGCAAGGTGCTTCCTTTCTCAACCATTGCACTATCAAAATGGTATTCCAAACCAAGCAATGCCATTTACCAAATTTTCAGTCATTACCACTGTTGAAGAGATAGCAACACAAGCAATTTTGAGGGTCAGCCAGTGAACAACACTTGTACTTATAAACAAATCTGCATCATGTGTTGTAAGACAACCCAAAAAGTTTTATCTTTTCATTTTTGAGGGAAAACACATTTCCCTTTGATTCCTCTCTATCAGATCAGTATGGAAAAATCCTCCCCTAATAAATGAGAGGAAAAGATAGCTAAAAAAAAGAATTGTATTTTATGTGTCTGTATGAGCACTAATGTGTCACTGTAAACAAAACACACAGACAGGCTCTTCTGAGATGAGATCAGATAATTAATTCCACAGCCTGAGAAAGAGCTGTCACCGTTTACAAACAAAAAGAAAAAAATTTAATGTCTTCAAAATACTTTATTTCCTCCTTAGAAGACCCAATTTCCTAATGGTGATGATAATAGAGGAGCTTCACAGAAGCCTGTTATGACACCAGAATATGGCCTGAGGATCCCTTTGTTTGATCAGAAAACACAAAAGTGGCAAAGTGAGAATCAGGTCTGGTGAGAACCTGCTTCAGTCTTTGCAACAGCTGCCTAATTCCATGTTAAATGGAAATGAACTTTAGGAGACAATGCTACTGAGAAGGCTAAGAAGATTCTGCTTCTAGGTTTTGATAGAAAAATCTTCCTCTGACACTTAGCCCTTTTATGAAGGAAAAGTGAGAGAGCATCAGGAAAAGGTCATGCAAATGGACAAAGAGCCAAACAGAATATTTTTTACAAGCTTTAAAGAAAGGATGTTCTAAATAATTGCAAATGGCCAATTGAGTCATTAACCATTAGTATTTCAGTCTCTCACAAGCACGTAAACCAATAAATTATTGCTTGTGTCAGAAACACCAGGATGCTGTAATACTGTGATCATTTTAAACAGACACAAAGACAAAAAAAAAAAAAGAGTGAATTATTTCATTAAGATACTTTCATTAGTTTGGAAGGCATAGGGCCAATGTTTTCAGGATATTTCTTGTTAAACAAATTACTCTGAAATTAATGAGAATTATGTCCTGAACTAACAGCTGAAGTCATGGACTTATTTTACTACTCACACCTTTAATGACCACTGTCAAAGCCTGTGCTGCTGTTACAATTCTGATATACCACCACTAATTTCTATAGGACAAAAAATAAGCAGTGTAGTGGACGTGAAAGTTTTCCTTAGGGAGATTTGATGGTACTTACAAATTTGCCAGTCTAAAGCTGCCAAGGGCTAACAATATCTCTACGATGATATGGGAAATGTCCCCTATGTTTTTTCTAGATATATTTATTAGGATAAACAAACATCAGAAAAAACTCTGAATAAAGGAATACAACTCATTGAAGTACTTATGTTCATATATTCATCAGGTGCTTCTTTCTCAGCCTAATTTGCACTAGAAAGCCCATCCAGTTCAGGGTGCCTAACTCCATAGCTATCCTGGGACCATACTTCATGGAGATTCCTTCTTAATAATAACCAGATTATATTTCTGATGAAAGTCAGTTATACACATATGCAAGCTGTCCTCCCCCACTTCCAGAGGAGAACTATTTCAAGTCCTCACACCTTTCACTATACCTGTTTCAGTTGCAGTTTAAATTAGCATCAAAAACTGGTTTAAACAGCCCTTTCTTTGAGGATGTCCATATTCCTTGTTCCTCTCTAGCAGCATAGGTCTATATTTGTTATATTTTTTTGCCCTCCAGAAATTTTAACTCTAGAATAGAACAGGTTTTGATCTTTTTAGACTGTAAGAGAAGAAAGTAAAATCACCACCTGCTTTTCTGACCCTCAAGTTTTTATTAGATTGTTATGCAGTTCCTACACTTGTCCCCTAAATAAAGTTTAGCTGCCTTGGACTTTACAATAATTCATGCACTAATGCATGTACACCCTTCCACAACAAAAAGGTGCCATGTTAAAAATTTGCATACACTGAAATACAGACTTCAAAGCTGAAAAGTCACCAGTAGTTAAAACTTAAAGGTAAGCCCTACAAAAAAAATTAAGGAAAAAAAAAGTAAACTAACAGTTTCTCCACAGAAACTGTCCAAAAAGAAAACAAAAAAAACACAAACAAACACTAGAAGATTAAGGTCATTTGGACCTATCACATAATCATCATATCTTCAGAAATTCTGAACCAACTCACAGGTGCATTTGTGGCTATTTCCACAAGCGATCCCAGGGCACAAGTTTATTGTAACTTCCTGTGCTGCAGATATTTTTCACAATAAGATTTGGTGAAAATTTTTATCTACTTCTAATGCATTATAATACAGAGCAGCAGAAGAGGATCATATTCCTTCAGTTCTTGAGAATCTCTAGTTTTACTTTTTCAACAGGCAGCATCATCTTGCCATGCATTTCATAAACTCTTGCATTTGATTAAACACTGTAGCTCACTGTAGCACTTTGTGTAGTTAAACAAATTACTCTAATGCACTTTCAAAGTTCATTTTAAGGTTTGTTCACCCCCACATACTACAACTTTACAGTAGAATCCCATGAAGGTGATTAGCACACTATATTCATTAACTAGGTCTCCCATGTGGGTTTTGATGTACCTAATGTTCTCTTACAAGAAAGACTCAATGTTCTCTTACAAGAAAGACTAATGATATTCACTGAAGGTATAGCACAAGTAGGCTATAAATCATGGGAAAATACTTAGAACATTGAACAGAGGGTAATTGATTTTTACAGTTATTTATGATTTTCTGTAAACAAAAGATATGGGAACACAGCAAAAATACAGATAACTTCAAATTACAATAATTTATCAGTCATATTTATGTATACACACATCTGAATTTACACATGCAATTTATCCAGTAATTAAAAATATTGGCTTTTATTTGTATGCTGTGCTCTGCTTCACAGTCTGCAATACACAAGCAACTCCAAGCAACATATGCAATTAAATACTGCTCTTGCATATTCACAACTTTTACAGAGCAGCATTTCACAGGTTTCTCAATTTATCACACAGAATCATTGCAAGTCTCTTATAAACAAAGAAAATGTAAGTATATTGAATTGTACATGGTGCAAGTTAGACATTTAAATATTATGAAAAAGACTAATAACAGCATCTTTCTTTAGGACAGGGGTGCTCCCTTGCTGACTCAGGATCAGATCTGGCTGACAAAGCAACTTTTCTTCCCCTTGAGAACGCTGGGGCCCCAAAAGTAGGCCACTTATACTGTCAAAATGACAGAGTTCTGTAGGTATCAACTGCATATGCTGGTGGGCTGTATCAGCCCAAATACAGTGTTACATTCTACAGTTCTGTGAATCTTGTATATTACTCTCTACCCTAAACACAACAAGGCAGAATCCTAGTATTCCCATTCTGTTATTCCTTTTCTGGTATATGTGGTTGATTACCACCTTCCTGCATGCTCCCAAGTTTTGTTAAAAATCTTTTTTCCATATTTTTACTTATGGACTTATTACCTGAGCATATTACTCCAAAAAATGTCATAGCTAAGTGATTTTCTATCTCATTGAGGCAGGAAATTTCCATTCTTATCTAAATTATGGTTATTTAGAAAAGAGTTCACATACGTGACAAGTACCCTTGGAAAGCTTTAGTACCTGAGTCAGTCAACCTAAATGAACACGAAGGAGTAGTACTGAAAATGATACAGCTACTCCAGCTTTTGATGCTGTATGTGTGCAAAACCTGATGCTTTATATGTGCAAACCAGACTTTTCAAATAATGCGATTTCAAAAGAAGTTATTCCATGCTTTTTGTTAGGTGTGCAGCTGTCTTTTTTTTCTCAGAACTACAAGAAACCTTAAATGATCAAAACAAGTACTAGTATCTAATTCATCATATAAACTCATTTAAACATACCTATGAAAGTGGTACATTTGCCAAACTGTAGAAGAATTCATAAAATTACTTACGAGGGCAGAATGACACAGCAATACTGACGTTTTCATCTGGACCAAGAGATGCAGCCTGCAGACTAAATTTGAAAACACCATCCTCTATATTTTTGTCTGCATCATCACAATTCATTTTCCACGTCAATGGACGCCTTGAGATATTCCTCAGGTCAAGGTCCTGTAAATATTTGCAGAAAAGGAGTACAGGTTGAAAGAGGGAAAATAGCAAACACTGTGATATTTTTCACATTCTATCCCAAGCATTCTTTGTGCAAACACATCAAAAAGAAAGCAAGAGAGCACTAGAAAGCAATGAAGAGCCCAGTTTATTCTATCTGTAAGATGCAAAGATGAGTATGCCTATCTGCACAGCCTAGATGCTTTCCAGTCACTCACCACATTCATAAAGAGCAATACTTTCCTTCCAGAATGGAAAAACTTCATTTATGTGAGGTAAATAGATCAAAGCATCACAGTGGGAGTGCTTAACCAAACAGAACTGAGGACTTTTTCCTGATACAAATGAAGCACAGCAAGCACTAAACTCCACGGCTCTCATTCTGATTTTCAGGCAGAGACGACGAAAATGGAAGAAGTTCAGAATAAATTTTCAAAACCCATTCTTTCAATTCAGTAAGAAAACAGTAGAATAGTAAAAATTTTTAAAAAAAAACAAAAAAACAAAAAACAACAAACCAAAAAACACAAAAACAAATTCCTTTATCTCAGAGTTGTTTTTCAGCTACCAAAACATCCCTAGATAGGAAAATGCCTTGACTTTGTATTATTGTTTTCTGAAGACACTTGAAAAAACATTTCAAGTGTTTCCATTATTGCCAAAAATAATTTTTTATGATTTCTAACCAAAGCCCTCAGGAAAAAAGAAACAACAAATTATTTTATGGTATGTTTTGCATTCATACACGTTCTCTGTATTCCAAATACACTGTTTAGTAGGTTTTTCCCTCTTAAGCCCTAAATAATGACCAGGAATTTTTGGGGAGTGTCAGTTTTCACAGATCAACACTATACAACATACTGGGACAGCAGTTTCACTGCATGGATCATCATGGCACATCAATTGCATTCTGGCACCATCACTGTCTTGTCTGTCAGTACAAGCAGAAGCAGAAATTCCTCAGAACTAAGCTATTTCTTACACAATTAATGGTCAATTTCTCATGGTGGCCACACTTTCTCATATTATCAGAGTCAGGACAAGCCCAATTTTGACTTTCGTAAAAATTTATAGTGATTAAAAGACACACACAAAAACTGAACAAAATGACAATGGGAACACTTTCAAATATTTAAACCATATATTTGGAACACAAATGTCTTTCGAGTTCCACAACAGTATTCTTTTCCCAGTCATTTTTGGTTAATTAAAAGCTACAGCCAAGAATAACTACAACATTTGTGATTATGTACCTGAAAAGTCACTCTCTCATCAGCAATACCAAAATTAATGTCACTTGAATGTTGTTCAAATTTAAGTTCCATTGAGGAGAACTCCACTAGTGAATTAAGTGCTGTTGGAAAAAATAATTTAAGATGTTTATACAGCATTATTTGACAAATATTTCCTTACAGTCCCTTCATAAAATCATTGTTTCTGCACATGTTTAGCACAAAAGTTTCTCCCCTTGTTTTTCTTTTTGTTGCTCCTATACTATACAAATAATTAATGTAATTTAACTTTGTCCTACTATTATTATTTAGTCACAATAAAATTATCTACATTTTATATCAACCAGACTTATAGCATCTCTCCTTCATATAAAGAGAGCCGCATGATCTTCCTACTGCAGATGAATGCATTTACATTTCTGACAGTAATCATCAGAAAAGACTTAAGAGATTTCCTAAAAAACAGCATTTCTCTTAATTTCACATAGCTGCAACAAAGAAACCTGTCACAAAGGATGGACTTTAAAATGAAGATTTAAAAAAAAACCCCAAAGGTATATGTTCCCATAGCTTCTTTTTGCTTCTTGGAAACAACACTGGAAGCACACAGAATCCTTTTATTAAAATCTGCAAATTTGCTCTATGCCCAGTGTTGATCAATTCTCTTCTCCACCTAAAAAACACAAATAATTTCCTAATCGCCTATATTACATTATGTAAACAGCAATACAATCTGTATTTCTCTAGAGCACAGGCATATAAACTCTATAAAAATGTTGTTTAAAAAGAGGAATGTAATCTGCTGGAATTTTCCCACCAATATGCAACTGTGCCACTCACAAAGTCCTCAACTCTCACCAACACTCCTGTTCTAGGAGAACGCAGCAAGACAAACACCATGAGGGAGATAAACTACCCAACCAAACCTAAATTTTGAGATGGATTATTAAAACAAATTTCAGCTCATATGAGGCCATTATATTGATAATACATAATTTTCTTTTGTATCAGACAGAGGTTAAACTTGTGTCTTTTCCAGTCGAGTTTTCTGTCCTGGTTTGTTTTTTCGCTTTCAGTGCTTTCTTACATACCTATAAGGAGTCTCCAAGGGAAAAGTCATACAAGTATTTAAGTAAGAGACCTGCTTTCTTTTCCAGGTGCTGAAACAGTCTACAAACTTTGCTTTTAAAAAAAAAATTAAAAAAATATTTGTGATGGATTGGAAACATATTGACTACACTGAAGTTAAAAGACTGGGTTGAATAATCTTGACTACAAACATCAGATATAAGCTATTGATTTAAGTGTCAACCACACTGTCCTGTGCAGTCTGAATCCTGGTCAGCCACAAAAACTGTGACAGGGAAAAAAAATTGTAAGAGCAGAAAACAAATGTGCCATAAAGCATCCAGCAGTAAGAATTAGGCCTATTTGTCAAATCAAAACTTAGAGCTGGCAAGATGCATCTTGCCCAGTTTTAGCTCTTAAAGTGGTAACCTGCAATTAATCAATAACAGATGTAATTTTTAAGTTGTCAGAATGTAATCAAATTATTCTTTTTTAGCACTAAAATAATCTGGCTAGTTGCCTGTATGCAAATGATTATCTTAAACAATGAGTGATCAAGACATTTATTTAGGCTTCTCTCCCTCCTCCAAGACCACTGAAATTTCCAGTAAGAATGTAATTCCAATACTCAAATTTAAACAGAAGTTACATTTCATTTCTTCAGCTATTTCTTAGAATTTAAAGTATTACATATTCTCTTTTATACTATTATTACTTGTTGCTGGTCTATACTGGTACATTGAACAAATTCTACATCAAAGAAGCACAAATTTGTGAAAAAATTTAGATAAGATTGTCAGTTATTCATGAGACTTAGTGATTGTATCTATTCATTATTCCACAAAGAAAGGAAAAATAAAAAAAAAGTCTTTTTTCTTCATGTTACATAAATCACTTTTGCACATAAAATTTGTCACTTTGATTCATATTTTTACTTAGAGAACTGCCTTCTGGTAATCTCATATGCACATGTACCTTCACCTTTACTGTACATGCTCTTAAACTAAATATATTCAGACATGTTTAATATGGATTTATTTCTATGACAGGATCTAAAAGCAGGTCTCTCAGATTTCTTTGATACTTTAAAAGGTCTCAAAAGAGTAAGACTTAGGTTAAGGCCCTACAGAGGAAAACAAACAAAAAAAGAACTTAAATATAGATAAAACCTAATAAATTGGTGTTGCTTTTACCCCACATTATGCATTTAATTGGCCAAGCCTTCTTCAGTGCTCCCAAAAGGTTTAAACATTACATAAACATCATTCCTGGGAGATACTCACTACCTAAGTCTCATCTCAAATAAACAGTGACTATATATAAAAGCTAAGATGAGGAAAGCCAACGTATTCAAATATTCACAATTTATAGGTCTACATGACTGTAAGAATCAGACAGGAAAATAAAGAGAACCACAAATTATTTCTAAGAGAAGCACAGAAGAATCATTTGAGATATCAATCTCTTACTGCAGGCAAATGGCCCATAACTTTGGCCATTAACAACCTCTGACAGGACAGATGGGATCAGGGCCATTCAGAGGCATTTTAAAGGAGTTTCAAACACTGCTAGAGATCCTAGTTTGACAGGATAGGACAGAAAAATAGTATGACTGACATACTACTTTTCTACATTTTCAGATGAACTGCTGTAAATATTGGGATTGGCATAATGAGGCTAGAAACACTAATGCATGAGTAGACACAGAAACGAGTTTTGGTAAACTAATTTTTACATAAGGCACATGGCTACGTAAAAATATTTTCTCAGGGCATCACAATTAAGTTCACCGTTACATATATGTAAAAATAGAAGTCAAAACTTGAAAATTTTGCAAGTTCCCAAGAAATGTACAAATTATACAATTACCCACCAAATTCCAATTAAGTAGCAATTCTCTGCAACTAGAACATGAGCAAAGATATCTCTACAAATATATGTGTCCACCAGCTCTTTAAGCCCCTACTTTACCTACCAGTCGCCTTAATTCTACAGCAAGGAGGAGCCGCGGGGACCTTCACTGCAGGGGGCTGAGGAGGAAGGATTTTACTCACAGATACAACCAAAGTTGTAAGTGGGGAGTCAGCCTGAGGAGTAGTAACTGGAAGAGTGAAGTGATATACTGCCACCTAAAGGAAAACAAATATCATTGTGGTCACTTTCCCAGAGAAAACATAGATACTTCTTGAACCAGGAGTGGTTTACTCTTTCAGCAGAATTATCGAAATTAATTTAGGACTTAATCATGATATTAATAGGATGGTAATTTATTAACACTGAGAATCAGCCCTCTAAGCAAGCAAGACCCAGGCATTTTCTTTTCCTCATCCTGAGGAAAAAAAAAAAAAGTATGTCTAAAAACAGCAGGGTTATCAGCAGAGCTACAGAAAAAGCTACAGAGCTTCTGGTAAATCACAGCGTTGTGTTCCACTCCAGCCACTCACCTGAGTGAATAAAGATTGGAGCAGTGGCCCCAGTGCAGAAGCTTGAGTAAAGAGGAGGAAAAACAAAGTTCCATAAGCTATGGAAGCCTTTCTCGAAGAAGGAAGATAAAAGGTCTACCATTATGGTCTACCCAGCATAAACAAAGTGGGCTCTGAGATCAAGGTGGAGCATGAGTTAAAACTGTGGGGTAAAAATAGTAGTCTTAAAACCTTTGTCATTAAATGCCACTGAATTCTAGGAGTGTAAATTCCAGCAATTTTGATCCTTATTTTATCTGTGCAATCACATCCCCAAGGAAGCTGGGTTTAGAACCTAAAAGATGGCATGTTTTGTACAGAATCTTCTATTTTGACAGACAGTGGATCCAAGAGGCCAAATTTATTTCACAATGCCCTTTCAAAGAGGCATTTCTTGCCTCTTGCTCTGTCTTTCCAGGGATCAATGCACTAAAGTAATATGTGCTCCAGACAAAAGGTTCAGATAACCATAATAAAGGTAACAGAAGAAAAAAACCACTGAAACCACTGTTATGAGTCCTTCAAATTCTTTTTTCACCTTGAAGGTCACTGAAATATCCAGAAAGGACTCAGGCCTATAAAATCTTCATGTTGCTTAAAAACACGCAGTAAAACAAGCTGTATAAAGAACTAGTGAATCGTTTAAAAGCTTTCAAAAACTGCAGAAAATAGTGCATCACTCTTCACTTTCACATCTGTGGTAGCAAGTAGAACACATAAATTATAGGAAAGAAAAACAAAGCTGTCCTAAGCCAGGACATGAGGCACATATCCATCTGTAACAGAATCAACACAGAGCTTAGATAGTGAGAAGCAAGCACACAGCACTTAGACTGTGTGGAGTTCCTGCAGGGTTTGTAACACACAATTACTCACTCCTGGTGAGCAAGGTGTGTGCTGAGCCTTGTGGAACATTTTGTCTATTTGTGCTTAGCTAAAGGAAGGCATGGGATGAGGGCAACTTTTTGCAGCCACAGTCTCTTGTTTTATATTGATACTTCAAATCTGATAATTATTAGATTTTATAACATAGGATTGGCTTTTCAAAGTTAACATGGGGAACACCATTTCAGATTTCTTAATAACTAATGCTCAAGATATGTCATAAACCAAGATTGAGTAAACATCTCCTGATTTGATTTACTCTTCTATTTTCAATATCTCCAGTCACCCACATAAAATACTTCATCTAATTACATCTTCAGAAATGTTCCTGTAATTACAGTGAATGTTTAAAGTTTGGTGAGATTAAGATGCTTAGGCTGCAACAGATATCATGGCAGCATTGGCTATGCAAAAGAGTGCAGTCCAGAACTACAGTTGCTCTTCATCAGCGCTGGTATTGATGGTCAGACAACAGAAGGTGGGATCCTTTTATCCCTTTCCCAAAGCAGCTGTTCAAAACCTGCTTTTCACTCCAACTATAAGGAAACTTTGGTTTAGTCTTACTATGCAACAAGGGTTTTATTTGGTAGGAACTGGCAAATAAAAGAAAACGTGCAAGACACTCTTCACTACACACAGAGCCTGATGTTCACTGAAAATTACACTGGCTATGAAGTACAATGGTGCAAATTCAGAGCCAATACAACTCATAGAAATGTATTTACATAATTGAGAACAAATCATAGCTTTTATTTTATTCACACATATCTTTGCCTAATTAACTGCACATTAGCTAAACTATATTACAAATGAAAAATCCTATAAAAATTATATAACTAGAAATAATTTTGTAATTCATACACATACACACATTGCTGAAACAGAATTAAAAATTAATTTCAATTATTAAGACTTCACTTTGCAAGTAGAATCATTGTGTTCCTTTTTATACAAAAAAACTCCTTTATGATTCATTTTTCATTTCACCAACATCATAATAGAAAATTCTTTTGTAAGATTATATCATTTAAAAACTAATTATAATA
Source organism: Pachyramphus minor (assembly GCA_013397135.1). Taxonomy (NCBI): domain Eukaryota; kingdom Metazoa; phylum Chordata; class Aves; order Passeriformes; family Tyrannidae; genus Pachyramphus; species Pachyramphus minor. Next base: position 544,972 of record VYXB01007044.1, read on the forward strand.
TTTAAAATAATAAATCCTAAGACTATTACTGGATTTACACTTGCTTTCTAGATAATTTATGAATACTTTATAGTTACTTATCTATTGAGATATTTTCTTGAAGCTGCATTTAACTTCATACACCAGAGAACACAGGAGCAAGCAGCCTAGGGAGAGTTCTTTCATAAACACTCAGGTTTGTTTATGTCATCACAAGAAACATTTTTCCTGTTCTGATGTACACTAATAATGCACATTGTTTGGAAAGGAGGATCATCTACAAAGTGGTAGTCTTAGCAATTAAAATACTTCAAAAGAAACTTTAGAAAGACCAGTCACGTGAGACAAATGAGTTTACAATTCTTTAAATAAAATTATATTCCTGTAAAAGTTTTATTTAGATGGTATTTTTAAATACCTTCAAATTTTTTTGCTAGAATTACTAACCAAATAAAACATTGATTTCAAGGAATCTATCTGATCAGGAAAGTTCTGCTGCCAAAACACATTTGAATTTATGAAATAGTTTTGATACCAAGAGTGTGGTAGCTCTAAGACCAACACTGGAGAGCAAACATGTCTCAATGGCTTCCTGCCTCAACCCTAAATATGTGGTGTAAGGAAAGAAACAAAAGGGGGGAAAACAACCCCAGCAAACATGACAAGTAAAACAGTATTTTATATAAAATTCATGGATAAAAAAATAAATAAACTCAAGCACAGTTGTCAAGTTGAGGGTAGGAAAAACAATGAGGTTATTTTCAGAAAACACTTTCAAAGTGATTACTTAATTTCCGTTTTTACCAAGTACTCCAGTGAAATAATGTAGTCATAAGGCATAAAATACAACTTTCTAACTATTATTCCAATAGAGCATATGTTCTCAAGGGCAAAAAAAAATTTGCTATCAAATCCAGGACTTCTATACTTTATTTAGCATAAGGAATATATGACATCCCCTTAAAATTACAGTACTTTCTTTCACAGTACAACTTCACAGGGAATTGCAAGTAAATCAGTAAGCTAATTTATTACTTAAAATTAAATTAAAACATCTGCAAGAGATAATACTCTTATATTTATCATATAATAACACACAGATTGTTCAAAAATCTTGAAGCATTTGTGTAAAGGCTGACCCTAAAGTTTCTTTATTTATACCACTAACAGCACACAAATTCAGCACTGATACAAGGAGAGAAAATGCAACATACATTAGAAAAAAAAATCAGTTTGATTCAAATTTAAACCTAACCGCAAAACCAAGGATTTATGTCCTGCAACTGAATCCAACATACATTCCCAGCCCTCCCTCAGATTTAACATCAGCTTTTCCTTAAACCATACTGAAATCTTTCATGCAGCCTAAGTTCCCCAGGTCTATATCACAGATAAGCAGCTTCCACAATGAATAATGTAACTGGTGTTCAAAGTCATCACTCAAAACTCTGATATAAAACTAAATCTTCCCCTTGTATATGGTCAAAGACAATGCACCAGCAATACCCTGTAATTCCACAGCTGCAGATTTTCCATAGAATTCATTTCTTATACCACAAATCTGTTCTTTCATTAAGGAAAAAAAAAAAAGTCATTTAAAAGGACAAAAACACCCCACCCACCAAAACACCTGTCACTTCCCTAGCACCAGCTTAGGCAATAAACTCTGACAGGTGTGACTTGCTCTATTTATCTCAATCAAAGGCCCTCACAGGCTTCATTATTACACAGCTGTGTGTTTTGTCCTTTTTCCAAGATGCTGGAATTTGTTATTTTCCAACAGAGTTTAAAAAAAAAAGAAAGTCATTTTGAAGCAGTTCCTGCACTTTGCTTTCCTTAGCAGATCATGCAGGACACTGCTGCAGCGGGATCATCCTGCCTCGAGGAGCACAGCAGCACTTGTGAAACAAAGATAAGCAAATCTTTAAAGCGACCACATGCTGTCTGCTTCCCTCATACAAAACTAAAGGAATGATGTGCTCCCCACTGTTACCTGGGCAGGTAACTTGCAGGAGAGCCGTGGTCAGAAAAGCTGTGTTTCTATGCTTTATGGACACTATGATTTAAAATTCAGTTCCAAAGTAGTCACTGCCAGCAATCTGTCAATAAATAATATGGTTAGTCATGATGCTTAGCTCTGGATCTGGATAAAGAGGAGGAAGCTACCACAGATCTTTGGCCAGATTGGTCGTTGATATTTTTTTGTTTGGTTTGGTTGAGGTTTTTTGTACTCTGAAATGAGAACCCAGCGTAGCCAATCACATGTTGAAGTGGCTGAACCTCCTTATACTTCAGTGAAAAAAACCCTAAAACATATCTGAAGTGTCTCTCAAATAAAGTTATATCAGGACAGAGAAGAAAGAAGCACACAACCTGTATATAAATAGGATATTCAGAAGTATTGGCTAGCTTACCTATTTATATATTTATTTTGTATTCTGCTTTCACTGACAGCCAACAAACACCAAGGTTAAACTTCCACCACTGAGGCAGAGAGCCCTGTCACCTCCAAGACCTTCTGAGACACTGGAATAACAGGGAGGCACGCAGTGCCTGAGCAGCATCCCAGCCTCATCTATAATGCATTGACTCCATTTAACACTTAGAATACTGAAAAAATTGTCTCAGAATTTTTTAAGATCTATTTTTTAAGCATGCCAAGACACTTCACTTCAAGAAAGAGAGCATCTTTTGATTTCATGTGTATTTGTATATTCTACATTTCAGGGAGAACTGCAGGAACTATTCAGAGTTCCTATATATTCACTTGATTTGTTTTTCTGAAGGTTTTTGAGGCTGAACAAAAGCCACTGCCTAGTTGATTTCTAGCAGAGGAATTCAAGACTGCAGTCAAGACTAAATTACTTAAAACCTTACATCAATAATTCAAGTCATTTTACTAAATTTTTAAACTACATCAAAATAATTTCATGGGGGTTTGATTTTTTTTTTTTTAGCAAAGCTTCTGAATTATTTTGTTCTAACTTTTCCTTAGTTCACGTCTCTACTTTCTTATCAATAACATCGGCAGAGTGGGGTTTTGTTGGTTTATAGGGTATGGTTGTCAGTAATGACTACAACAGCAGGAAGTTTTAGTAAAACCAGAAGGCAGACAGAAAAGAATGTGACCCAATGGGATACAGAAGGTTGGTAGCAGCTGGGAGGTAAGCTGGGTAAGAGTAGTTGTTAAAAAAAACAGTGATGAGATCAGAGAAACAGCTGTTCAAGTGCAGAGGCAGGAAATAGCACTTGGAACCATGAAACCTGAATAGGGGAAGCTCAAAATAGAGAGATTAGAGGGTTTTTTCAAGACTGGAAAGTCAGGAAAGAGAAGGAAGAAAACTGGTGAGAAAAGGAGGGAATGTAGATGAGGTAGAATGGTAAAGAACTGAGATCCAAAGGGGAATGTTTTAAGAATCAGTAACTACTGAGAGTTTCTGATCACAATAAGAGATGCTGGTACTTGGACCACTTTCTTAACAGAACTACGCTTTTTATTACTATTCCACTTTGCAGGAGTTAAATGAAAGAAAAGCTACAGCATCCTGGCGGGCACATACACTTCCAGATGCTTCCTATAGTCACGTCATACTGGGCAACTTCATTTAACTTTAGTCAGTGCTCTTGCTGCCAGCTACCACAGTGCTGCACTAACTCAGGGATACTCATTTGTGAGTACCAGTGGGCTGTGAGCCCTAAGTGTCCTTGGGCAGGTCTTGCCTTGCAAGAAGCTGCCCCTGGCAGGCAGGCAATAATACACTGGAAGCAGCTTACCCAGCTTACCCAGCCCCAGGGGCAAAGGGAAACAGAAAGAAAGACTGTGAGCACGTGGAGAGAATGGGAAACCGAAATAAAGACATTTACCTAAAGCAAACTTATTAGTTGGCTATGAGGTATAAAGTGCCCCAGGAAAATTTCTCCAACAGCATTATCTGCTCTTGCATTTCTATTATTGACCCTTCCTACTTAAATCAAAATGTCAGCATTTTCCCTTGCTGAGTTTATTTCCAGCTTGACTACAGGTCACTGATGATATTCTGTATCTACCATTTTGTAAATAATTACATACTTTCATGACCCTGTATCTAGTTTAATTCTGACTACCTTGCTTATTAGTGTTGCATCAGAAGTGTCAAGATACTTAAAGATATGACAACTGCTGCTTCCCCCTTAACCTCAAGGCCTGCTATACTACAGAATGAATTTTTTATTAATCTATTGACTCATGTTCTGTCAGGAAAAATCATTTTAAAGTAGTGTATTTGCTATAAACTCACCCCATCAGTTATTCACGATAGCTTCCATGTGTACACAGAAGAAAATCACAGTGTTACCAGACACAGTTTATAATATGCAAATATTATTTGAATTATGCTTTGAACAAAGGAATTCCCTCCATACTGAAGTCCTGGGAAGATGGGGAGCATGATGGGAGAATATGATAGAATACTGTTGGCCTCTTCCAAGATGCATTGTCTCAGACAATAATTTCTTTTTCTAAAGTAAAAATGCAGATAATGCAACGGGTTTATATGCTATAGAAGTGATCCCCAGATGCTTGTTCTCATTCATGATATCAAAGACTAAGTTTTCTTTCTGTTTGTTGTTCTCCAAATATGTGGAAACCCAGAACTCTCCATTTCTAAAGCACTTTTCAATATGTTTAGATTTGTAATTTGCTACAGCACTCTCTATTGACAGGTACTGCCAATAAAATGTGGATTTCCCAATGTAAAACTAACTCAAAGTCTCATGGTTTCTCCCTCAAATAGCTTGATCAGAAAGCAACTTTGCCAATCTGTATGACACGTAAAACTCCTCTATTTTTGCAGTCCCTTGGTCATCTGAGAGTTAAAGCATGAACAGCTGCAAAAAAGAAAATGGCTGCAGTCTGTGGAATGATTTAATGAATGTGTGGTAAGACATTTCAGTATATAATTACACCTTTTTAAGTCATTGAGAAAGTGTATATTCTTCGTCTATTCAAACATTTAAATTATATAGAGGTTATTTATCTTAAGGATTGGGTTATTAATTACAAAACTATTGCACACACTAAAATGGGCATCTAAAGTCTCTATTGTCCCACCACAGAAATATCACAGAGCATGATTTTAATTAACATGATCACCACTGTCCCATAAACCTACCTCTGTCGGCGCAAAGGTCAAGAAGCACTGCAAAGCAGACTCCTCCTTTAAGTTAACTGCATATAAATAAGGCTTTGAAGAACAGCACTCAATCACTGCCAAACAAAATTCAGAATCAAACTGCAGATGTTTTTGCATGAACTATCAACTTTGTAATAGTTGCAGTACTTCAAAGTGATTTGCAACATAAAGCATCTACATGTTCGTATGGTAAACATTTCTCACAAGGTTACAAAGGAATATAGTATCTCTCATAAGAATTCTGGAGGTAATTTTGGGAAGTATCAATCACCAGCAACTTTGACTGAAGTTATTAATTTGGGAGAACGCAATATTTCAGAGGTAAAAAAATGCCACACAAAAACAAAACAGTGTCATTTACCTTTGAATAAAAGCGTAAGGCAAAAATAGTTAATTATATAATGAAAACTAATACTACAGGCAGAAAAAAAGTTGGCTGATACTGGGGGTTTTTTTAATTACTTTTAGACATAATCTACAATACAGAGGTTTACCAAGAAGGCTTGTTTCATTTTTCAGATTTTCATATCCAATTTGAAGACACTGGCAGAAGCATGGGTTTCCAACAAAGAACATAATATTCTTCCCAGATCAGTATTCATCTGGGAACACCAGGATCAGCATTCACTGTTTGATTTCAAGCACAAACTCTGATCACGTGCAAGGAGTCTATTCCCACGCTGGTTACTTGCCTGTTGTAAAAGCCCAATGGTTCTTTTCCAAATTAAAGTGACTGACAAAGAGCCCTCATCTTCCCTTCCCTTTTAAATGCACCACATGATAAGAAAATCTCTCTCTCCTTGTCAGATCATTTTTGTCATCATCCACATATAGTTCAACATAAAGATACAACTATATTTTATAATCCTGTCTTGCAGAGTCTGCAGGGACAAGAGGCCATATAAGCATAGCTGCAAAATTCTCTTGTGAATAATGATGTTGGAACAACAAAGGGGATGCCATGACTTAAGTAGGAAAGGGCTGAGGAACTACAAGTAAAGGATAAGATTCTGCACTAGTTGTAGTGCAGAAAAAAAGAATATCAGTAAAATTCCACATATTGGCCCAATGTCATTCTGAGTTGGGCATCCTGTAGAACCAAGGTCCTGTGATTAACCTGCAGACACCCTGTGCCTGCAGGAAAAAGAGAAGTCTGGACTCTTATACTGATGGTGAATTAATTGAAGGGTAAACATTGTCAGGGGGTCCCTGGTGGTCTAGTGGTTAAGGATACGGCACTGTAACTGCCATTATTATTATTAAACATTGTCAAAACAGTGGGCATGAGTCCATGAATAGGAAATGAATATAGTTGTTTGGCTTTGTTTGTTTGGATTTTCTTCTTTTTTTTTTCATTTTAATTGGTCAGAGGGTACTCAAACTTTTTTATTTATGATACCTTAGCAAGTATAGCAGAAAAAAAATCCACAGGCAACCTGACATTTTGCATATACTTATTTTTGGCAAATGTCATTTTGCAGGCAAACCAAAATGTCTCCTCTTAATTTATATTAGGCAACACTTTTAAAATAATTGCTTTAGGCCTCCTTATCTCAGAAAATTTTTCTACTGGAAATAGTCTGACAGATTAGCGTTATCCATTCTTTATTTAACAAAAGTTCTGATACAGCAAAAGCAAATACCTGAATGGTCATTAGTATCCAGTTTAAAATCCTTATTCTTAGAAAAATCAAACTCTACTCTGGTACGTGATTGTCCTTTGTTCTGCAGCAAAAATGGAATTGACCTTGTAGCACCAACATAAACACCACCAAAGTCCACTCGCTCCTGTGAAGTTTAAAGAAAAAAAAAAATGGGTCAAAGCACTGTGAAGTCAAGTTTACAACTGAACATAATGTGAAAAAATATAACTGTGCAAGATCCACAATTTATAACACAATAACAGTACTGATTAATCGACAATCTTGCATAACCCTTATCTTTAAAATCTTTCCAGGACATAAAACGCAAGAGTTTATAATTCAATATTAAGTCCAGTTACACAATCAGGAAAGTTTTCATCAGTCAGTAAACAGATCAATTAATTACTTTTTACTTTATTTCACTCTTTGCTATAACCAGCTTAAGAAAATTTCCCTTTTTAACATACAGCTATCATTTAGTGCAACTGTTATATGTACATTTAGTTTTTAATATCTCTTCCTAAGTTCTCCTCGATGATTCTCTCGGTTAGTTACTGTAGGAAAAAAGGACAAATATGAGGTAGAGAGGAGCCACTTGGACATCTAGATAAAGGAAAACGCTTAATCAATCTTACCAATTGCTACAATTTCCTCATACTTACCACACTCATGGTTATTTCAGCGACCTCTACAAATCCACCAACCCTAAGCACTTGTACTCCTGCATTTCGCACTTCTACCTACAGGAATGGACAACAATGGGATTGCTGACAAGGTCATTTTAACAGAACTATCTCACCAAATCTTAACACAGAGAAACAAAGCAACCCTACCCCCACAGATACAGAGTGGAGAGAGACATTCAGTATAAATTGTAATGAAAATAGGAAAATAACTTTGCTTTTATAATATAATGCATGTTTGCTATGGAAATATGAGCAGGGGGGAAAAGAAAGCCTTTATTTTCTAGAACATGTGTAAACAGATTCCAGTGTTATGTGGCTTCAAATCATGTCTTTGTGGCATTCCACATCAAGGACAGATTTGGCTGTCAATTAAAAACACAAAAACAGACAAACAAACTAAAAAAAACAACCCAAAGTTTTAAGAAATACCAGTCCTCCCCACTTCTGCAGATAAAAATAATGTTGCAGGAGGCTGTATTACTAGAATAAGCATGTTTTTCCCAACAGAAGAAAGCTGTATCCAGCAGCTGTGAGGACTGGAAAGTATACTATGACACAATCGCTTGACAGACGTGCTGGTAGCAAGCAGATACTATTCTTCTGAGGAATGGTAAATCTGTTGTAAAAATTGAAAAAATAAATGGATACTAGATTTAACAAGCATAATATATGCAGCCACAGAAGATGGTGAATCCCGGATCAGTGTCAGAAAATGTAACAAAGTTCAGGCCTTTGATAGCATCTTTTTTCCCGATCTCACTTATCTGAACAAGGGCAAACTCAGGAAGCTGGCTCATCAAAAACAAAATATGATTAAATGTTTATTGCATGCCTATTATCAAATCAAATCTGATCCATCTGTGGAAAGACCACAAAAAGAAGGAAAGAAATCTAGAGAAGACCCTGGAGTATTCCAATCCTGCCCCTCTATGAACTACAAAAACTGCAGATATGTCTACATTTTCTCTTAAGGTCAATCACATATTAGTTTCAACAGCCTGTCAGTAGTACAGCATGAATCAGCTCAAACTGAGAGGCTGTTTTGATATTTCTTAGCAGGACTGAGACAAAACAACAGAATAGGTTGTAGCAGTTATCATCTGCTGCAAGAAAACCTTTACCTTAAAAAGCATTAGAACACTGGAGGTAAAATCCACCAGATACGTAAAAATGTACATACATGAACACACAGCTTAACACACAAAAGACAAAGGTCTTCCAGTTTCGAGTACCTCCACATTCTTATCAAAAGTCATGTTTGCATTTGGAGTGAAGGAGATTCTGAGATCAGTGTTGCCTCCCACAGGTATCACTCCTTGAGAGGGGGTGATTGTCATTCCAGGCAGCGGGTTTGAATCACGAACCTTCACAAACACAAACAAGAAACAGACTGAAAAGGGTGTTCAGGTTCATTTGTTTTGCTGGGTGTTGTTTTATTTATACCAATATATCTATCGTAAAGATTTTATATTCTTACAAGGAGAACCTTCATAGCATGTAATGCTAATTTGGACTTAGAAGTTTGGGGAAAAATGCAAGTAAACAAAATTAAATAACAGGTTTCTAAAGATGATTGTCAGTTTCTACTATGAAATACTCTTTGCCCACCAACTGACAAGTTATCATTCTGTTTTTCAGGCTGTTTTCATTAAGTTATTAAAATTAATACTTGCTATCCAGTAAGTCTTCAAAATATTCTAAATTAATTTTTTTCAGTGACAAATAAATTCATCAAGTCTTTTTTGACATTCACAGTAAGAAGACAGGACACAGAAACCCAACACCCTACAGCTCAGTAACAATATGAGGAGTAAACATTCAGTTTACCCACAGTTAGTAAAGAGAAAATAGAATTTGTTCTCTTCTAATGCACTCCCAACAGAAAACTTTTTAAAGTATAGCTACACAAGTGGTAATGACCAAGACCAACCAGCCATCTCTCAGCTTAAGAATAATTGTGGAGGCTAAAAAGCCTGGATATGTTTCTTTGCCTTACTGGCTATGCTGATTTTATTCTTTCAGACCCATGCTCCATGTGTAGTAATAACACTGGTTATTCAATGCTCAGATGATAAATAAAGAAATATGGTACTCATCAAAATAAATTAATCATGTTTCTTAGTATTATTATAATGAAGGACCAAAAACTCTGAGGAATTCAGTGAAAATTATTTTGCTTCACTAAATACAGCAATTATCCTGTGATCAGGAGAATTAATGAGATTAGGTTTCCTACTAGTTTGTGTATTGTCTCTTTACCCATTCTGGCATCCATCTCATCCCTTATCCAATTCATCATACAACACATCTTCCTCTCAGATGTGAGTCTAGCAAAGTAATCCTGTGCTGTGACTGGCCTGGGATGCACGGACTGGGCAGGCAGCATGGACAGGGTGATCAGCCAGTTTGCTCTGTGTCTCAACATCTGGAAAGATCCAAGCTGTAACTGTTTTTCCACCAGTACACCAGTACAGGGTTCCACCCTCACTATTGGGTCTCATGAAGCTGCCAGAACCATTTAGGCCATCCCCACTTTGCTTGTCCATCAAGTTTCACAGAGGGACAGAATTCCTGTTCACATAAATCTCGTTTCTTCAGAAAACCAGACAAAAACTTAAGTAGGTGTGTATTTAATAACCGAGAACACAACACCATAACATAGTTTTATCAGATCAACTCCCTTCTGCTCCCCACCCCAGAGAATTAAACGTGCTAGAAATAGTTTTAGCTTACTTGGAAGTATGCATGGTTGCGTCCTGTGTTTTGAAGAATGGCTGTCTTGCAAGTAGACAAACCCATTGGACTATGAATGAAGGATATACTTTGTGTCACAAACTGAACTTTAGTAGTACCAAACTATTAAAAAGAAAGAAAAAAAAAAAGATAAAACAAACAAACTCCATAACATATTCCTAAGTACAAATAAATAATTCAGGCTATTTTTTATTATATCAAGAGCTAATATACTTGTGAAAATGCATAAATTGGAAGTATGCAAATAGACAAACAAAGCTTAAATGTGAGACAAGATTTACTTAATGTACTGAACTTGTCTAGATTCAAATTAAACAAACACAACTCCATAGAATTTCTGGACTAATTTCAAGACAAATAAAAATCGTTTCAATAAACTTAACAGGACAAGCTCCATTAATTTCAAATGTGTGATCAGAACAAGATACTTCTGAGATATTAATAGCAATAGAAATGCCAATATTCTAATTTACATACATCCTGGTTTACATATGGCAATTTCCAAGGCTTCAAAACAGAGAGGAAGGAAAAAAAAACAAACGGGGGCGGGGGGGAGAAAAAAGGAAAAACAGGCTCATCAAAAAGAAAGGTAAAGTTTTCTTATCTCCCAATGGAAGTTGTAGAGCATGCAGCCAATAGAACACAGTGAAAAGAAAAAGAAGAGTTTCTTACTCCCTGGCATGTAATGTAAGATAACAAATGACTAAGCTGAGCGAATGTCACTGCTTAGAAGACTGTCCAGAACACTGATTCTCAAATACCATGTTCAAATAACAACACAAAATTACATTAGAGCTTCTTGTTACCCTGAAACTCTGAAACATACCTTCCCACACACACACCTTGATTTTTTTTCCCTTTAATATATATCTTAAGAAGTGTCATATCACCTCTCAACCTTTGTTTAGCTAAACTAAATAAGCCAAAACCAATAATTGCCTCATAATATATAAGGACCACTAAGCTGTGATGCCAAAATAGGTATATCATCAAAAGCAAGAAAAAGGCAAATTGTCTCTGCCTTGCCTTCTCCATCGTGCCTTTGGAGCATATTTTTTGTTAAATACGTCAAATAGAAGCCATACGAAAATAAAATATTTTTAATACATGATAATATAAATATATTTAAGACATCACTTGCTTTAAAAGTCATGCATTTTTCTTCTCTAAAGCTGCTGTATGAATTGTTACCTTTGCAAAACATTTCAACTTAATTCTATTTCCTTTGTGCACACACAAGATGAATTCTCCTTCTTCTGGAGAGTTGAACCCTGGACGCCAAACAACTTCACACTCCAGATCACTATAGGCCTCCACAAGCCCTAAATACATGTACATAATTTACATATTAGAGCATACACATGTGCAGTTATCAAGTTACATTGTATAATTAGAAATAGCAGAAGCACATTAAAGTGAAATTACATATTATTGAAGACTAAGCCTACATTTCTTAGGTGCTGAACAATATTATGAAATAAGTAAAATTAGTTTCTGAATTCTCATGACAATTACATAATCTGCCTATTAGTATCCTGAGCTAAAACACACTCAGAGTTCACTAGTGTTTTTTAGCCATGAATTACTCTAATAGTCAACATTAAAAATGAAAATGAAAATGAAAGAACAGACTGTCTTTGTAGAATAACAACTTTGGGAAAGACCATATACATTTTCTTGCTTGGAGTCTGAACTTGTAATAGCAGAAACATCTGTTCTCAAGAGTCAGAGCACAGCAAGCCAAATCTAGTCTGAACTGTGTAATGCCAGTTCAGCCAGCAGTTCCTTCTTTAGTAACAGAGCTTCAACATACTTCTGCAGAATACTATTTTTCAAAGGAAAAAAGGCAAAACCTAATGTCTCATGGATGCACTCAGGGTAGGGCTTTTACAGGGAGTGTTGCTGTCACAACAACACTATGATCTGATTCTACTTTTGGGATACATTGACCCAAGTCTAAAATTACAGTTTATAGCATCAGTAAATGTTTGTCTTATTTAACACTGTTGACATTTAAGACACATACACACACACTGTATTTGCAGAGTATACCTCTGGCAGGCTGTATAGAAAATGCAGGTTTTCTATCTGTAGTTACAGGTTTCCAAATAAATCCAGCTGGATGGTTTCTGGGATTGTAGACCCTGACGGTTGCTCTAAACTCTGTCCCTGCTAGGCAGCCAGGAACAGGATTTATAATCAGTTCCCTTGCAGACAGCTGAAGTTCAATAGGCACTGCATTTGCAAGTACCAGCACATGCCCAAGGTGTTGGTTGTTTATCTTGTAAGCGAAAGATCTGCAACACAAAAACACAAAAAGTATTTCTCAATACTTTTATGCGCTGATTGTGTTGTAGTCAGAGTAAAACTTATGTGAAATATAACCATTAGCAAGAAAATATTGAACAAAAGAATTGAGTGTGAACACACAATGAAGACTGGCAAGAGAAAAAATCTTGTGCTTGTTTCGCACACTACTTAAATCATGCCAAAAGAGATGATCACCCCAAAGGATGATCAGCCTCATACAGTCATTTTAACAGTCTTTTAGTAAAGTGCAAATTCATACCAGAAGGCTGGAAAACATATATAGTTTGCCTATACATTTTCCCATGAGCTGCACCAAAAGATCTGAGCATAGATGCAGTGATGCAACACTATGTCGGAAAGAGCACAGTGTTTTCCATAAAAATTTCTTCTAGCAAATACACTGTAATAGCAAATTTTCTTTCCTGATATACCTGTAGCTATATGGGCTTTCCACAGGACACGTTTTTGTTTGGAAAATTTTTCAACATAAAACTGCATTAATTATTGCAATCATGCAATTATTAATTAAAAATTAAGAATCATTATTAATTATTGCAAATAAATGAGTGCACACCATTGACAATTATCATGATTACACTCTGTTTAAACCAGAGAGTGATTTTTTGTGTGTTCTACTACTGCCAAGAAAATGTGTAAATCAAGACAAATAAAAAAGCCTCACCTTTTAAAGGTTCCAGGAGTGATTGTCTCAAATACAATTGGAACGTGAGTCTTTGTAAGAGGAGGCACCACTTGAGACAATGGAGATGTCTCCTGCAATTCCTCAATTTCAATCTCAATTTGTATCCATATATGAACTAACAAGTTATTGATGATGTACAGTTCTTTGGTTGTTGTAGAATACACACAGACATCACCAAAATCTATGGTAGAAGGACCTGGAATATATAAGAAATAAGATCTTCAACAAAAAAAGTTAATGTAAGTAAACATAACTACTAAAATATTATGATCAAAACATTTTAGTTCTTCAAATTACAAAATCAGTCAGCTACAAAAATCCTGTAGTAGAACAAATTCTCACTAAAATCTGGAAGTAAACACCATGCATGTTCTGTGAATGTTTTCAGCAGCACAACCCAAAAGCCAGCAACATTTATTTCTTAGTTGTGCTCGTTTTAGCCAGCTATTAAAATAGGAAAAGCAATGTGCTCATTACTCAAGATACTACTAATAACCACAGATACTTCTTTTTGTCAAGCAGATATTTAAATGGATAGACAAGCAGCAATTCACTCAAAGTTAATGTACATAACCTATCGATTTGCTCCCTTATGTGTGACCATTTGCTTTAATAACTCATGTTATTTGATGATCACAGAATTATTTCACTACCTAATTCACTGCCATCACTAATTTTTAGGCTGGTCTGTAAACTTCAGTGCTCTAATCAAACATCTTACAAAACTCTCAGTACTTTTTCTATTATGTTTAGCTTACTCTACATTTCCCCAAGTATATCAGTATCTATTCAAGTTTAAGCTTGATTGATATATATAATGGCCAGACTTCGCGAACGAAGATCTGGGGAAGGTCTTTGTACGCCTTCCAGCCTGCGCATTGGATTTATTTTAGGTGGGACACAGTGC
>VYXB01007044.1:559633-588021 GCA_013397135.1 Pachyramphus minor
CCCGGGGAGTTTCCCCGACCGGGAATCGAACCCGGGCCTCGGCAGTTACAGTGCCGTATCCTTAACCACTAGACCACCAGGGGCTCCCAAAGCTTGATTGAAAAAAAAAAATAAATAAAAATCCCAGAAATTGCTGAAAATTTTCACTTTGCTGCTAAATAATTTTACTGAAGAAAAGCTGACCTTAAAAAAGCTGATCTTTGGTACTACTGTACCTGTAGTAGTACCAAACGTTAATAGATGAGTCCCTCACAGGCTTTAAAAGGTGGTACTCCCCATCACAGAGCACTCTGCTGAAACTACTTTGAAGGAGGATCCTGAGGAAGTTCTACTTTTTGGGTGTATCAATGTTAATTCCCAGAAACATTTTTAGCACTCCATGAATCTTGCTGATATTAATGCTGGTCCAGATACTATCCAATAACAAGGCATAAGGGTGAGAGCAACCCTTATATTATGCTGTGATGATTTCTCTGTAATAGCTTGTAGTATGAGCAGTCTTTAAGGAAAACTCTTGTTCTACATGTTCATATCTAATCATATCTCAGTCTTTTCTGAGAAGTACAAAGCTGTAGTTAAACACTACTGTAGACATCAAGCTGGCCACCAAATTAAACTATTTTCTATTTAGGGTGAACAACTATAATTGTAAATTGTGTTACTATAAATAAGTGCTTTTATAAGAACTACATGCATTTAGCAACCAAATTAAAAATCTTACCAATGAATATTTGATGAAGCTGCTTGTGCGTCAAAGTTAGACTACAATCTTCCTTCTCCTGGGTAGAAGATGGCACAGGACTAAGCCAGCTCCAAGTCTGTGATAAGCACAAGACACCTACTCAGAGCAGGATCAAAATACTTATGCTTTTTTATATAGTAAACACATTATGCTCACACTGCTAAGTCTTACCAAGCTAAATGCTCAAGTATTTAACTTACTTCTTTATTTGTAGTTGTAGATGTAATTGTTGCCAATTTTCGACTAGTTAATAGGCAATCATCATCTAAAGGAGGCATTTTCAACTGTAGCTTCTCCTTGGGAAAATCTGTGATTGAGATGTTTGGTGACTTAAGCCCTTCACCTGGTTTGATTCCTATGCTCACAGGATCATTATACATAGCAAACTCCCTACAGGGAAGGGGGGAAAAAAAAAGAATATGGAAATCTAAAAGTTTGAGCATTCCACGTTCTACAAATTAAATATTTTAATATTTTTAAATCAAACAAATAATACTTTAAGTAAGAATATTTCATAATTTAAAAAACTTTCAAGTACAGAGAATGCCTTGAAAATTCTTTTATTTTTTTTTGCTTAGACAAGAACTAACATCTATTGCATTTGTGGCAACCGCTTTGTTAAATAGGTTGAACATATAATGGCTACAAAAATATAAATATGATAATGCCTAAAATATCTCTTGAAGAGCAACTAAGTTGTAAAATGAAGCACTTAAAAGTCAGCAACTGCCAAGATTACAAAGCATCCTTTAATGGTCTATCTCTGAACTGAACCAATTACAGCATAATTTTCACAGCAATTAAACTTTTGGTCAAAGTTCAACTCCAATAAATCAATTTCACCTACAATTAAAAGATTTGAAATGTCCACAGATCTTACACAGGTGCTTTGTATCAAATATTCCTACTTTTGTATGAAGAAAATTATTAGTATATTTAATAGTAGCACTAAAATTCATTTGATAACTCTGAAATTTTCCTTTCTTTTCTTGCTCCTCATGCAGTATACCTTGAATATAATGGTCATATAAACAACAGGTCACACACTACACAACACTAGTTCCTTTCAAAAACACCATACATCACCTGCATGCAGAAAAATAAAATAAATCCAGCTCTGCAGGCCTTGTCTGAATCATGTATACACAGATTGAGATCACAAGAATAATCCATTGGCACTACTAATTTTTAAATAATGGATTTTGCCACCTTAACACCCTTAAGGTATTATTTATCTTGCTTTAGAGGATTTATGGTTTTTTCCTCTTTTAAATAAAACTTTGTAACAGTAGCAGAGCTGTCAGTGCTGCTTTTCCATGATTTTGTTCCTTAACATACCAATCATATATACACATTCATAAAGTGAGAATTTACTATAAGGTAAGGCTAGATGACGAGTAAGATTAGAGAATTGTATCTGCTTCATTCCACAGAATATATAATAATTTACATACTAAATCCATCACTCAGGATGAGCTAGACAACTTAGTTGGAAATACATATTTATTATATAAAAAGAAAGACTCAAAAACAATCAATGTTATTATTTTTTTTCTATTAACCATAACCAACTCTTCTTAAAACTCAACATCTTAATTTATTTTAATTTCAAGTGCCATGCCTCTATCTCTCCTTTTCACCCAGGAAATTACATGTCTAAATCAACAAAACCAGGTTTTGAATACACTATAAATTAAGGTCCCAAGCACACAAGAGTTTCAGCATGGGACAAATTTAGGGTGGCACTGAGGTAGTTCTGCACATACATACACATATTTGCATATGAACCCAAAGTACTCATTTATCCTTTAAAAAAAAAGTCTTACCTGGCAGCATCTTTCTCTAAACGACGCTGTCTTAAACTGGAAATGAAGTCACCATAGTATTTCTTATGTGCTTCTATTGACAGTCGTTCACAGTCAGTATAAGCAAATTCTGGATCTATGAAATTATATCTCTCGGTCTTTGTGAAAATAGTCCTAAATATTTCAAGAGAATTGTAGTTTCACTACATGTGCAAAATGATTCTGGGTCTTGTTAGAAAGAAAACATATTGATCTTGATGGATATATATTTCGTTGCAAACATTCTTTTTATCACAGCTGATTATTAATATTTGACCTTGTACAGGTAACCATAAAAATGAAATATTGCAACTGTAATAGCTACATTTGTAGTTTCATGTAGGAAAAGCAACTCAAGAAATTTATGTGCAAGAGATGCATAAATGCAATGAATTTTAAAGAACTTTCAGTGCAAAAAAAAACCCCAGTGAGTAACAAATCTTGATCTACTACATAATATATATAAATGTGTGGGTTTAAATATTAGATTCACATAATTTTTACCTGTATTTTTTATCCCATTCACCAGGCCTGACGCTGGTTGCACGATCATTAGGGAAAGCTATAAGTGCATCACCCTTACAATTCCTGTTTAACCGGTGGGTATGAATTCGTGTTTGGGTTGATTTAAGCATTGCCACAGGTGCTGCATCAGTGCACTGTACTGCCCCACGTGCTGCATCAGTGCACTCTTCTGTGCCATCAACTACAAACTGTCCGGTTGCATTAGAAATCGCTGGTGTTAAACCTTAAAATTCAAATAAAATATTAACTTAAACTGATATTTTCTAAACAAAACTCAAAGTATTAGAAAACGTTTCTAATTTGCACTGGTCCATCCAGAGGTGCAACAATGTCACCCACCCCATTGTATTTTCCTCAGACAAGAGGGAGAAAGGCATTCACATCATACCACGAGCCCACTGCCTCCCTTGGCCTTGATCACACAAACAAATACCAAAGCTCAAACCACTGCCCTGTCCAGCTGTGCCACTTTGTCTTGCACAGGCACATGATCAACACTCAGAGCTGCCTCTGTCACAATCCTGTCCATGGTGTCCTAAAGCTTTTCTTAAGGGCTGCAAGCACAGGCATGATTTTTGACAAAGAACTCCCAAGCTATCACAACTAAAAAGACAGCTCAGATATTTTTCACTCTAATTTTATAAGAGCACACATACATTAATGTTAAAGAGAAAAATTACAGCAGAAACTAGGCCATGTGTTTGCTCACCTCTCCTTAAATAAAGACATAAATTTAAAACAGCACTATAAATAAATAAATCCATACTTCAACTGCTCTTTCGTCCCTCACTTGCAAAAAAATTTGACCTTTAAATATATTTTTCCCACTTCAGCCTTCCTTTACTCCAAAATGGATATCAAAAAAATCCCTAAAAAATCAAAACCTACTTTCCGTCCTCTAAACCATAGGAGTGATTACAACTTTCACTGCCCAGGGAGGCACAGTTTGCAAGGTGCTTCATTCCAGTCTCTCCCCTGCCTTCAACTGAATACAGAGACACAAGTACACACATTCGTCCACAGAGACAGGGAGAAAACAACAGGGAGATACAGAATCATCTGTATAAGGATGGTTCTTAAAAAAATCACTTTTCCTCCACACTTCAATGAGGCTTAAAACACAGATATCAGTATCTAAAGAGTAAATATCCTTCATAAGCTCTTTATGAACATGCAAACAGGAGCAGAATGGGGACATTTATGGAGCAAATGGTAGACAAGAGCATATAGAAAACCTGAAAAACTTGAATACTACATTAAATATTTGATTAAAAAAAAAACCAAACAAACCACTTCTTTTAATCGTGTTTCTGAAGTTGGAAAACTGAAGGGGCTCTGCATTTCAACAATAAAACCTAGAAACTGCCAAACTACAGTTTCTTCTCAATTCCTGATAGCCATAGACTTGAACTACATTTCTGAAAGCAGCAAGAATGTCCAGTGGCTTATCAACCATTCTGGTACTTGTACAAAGAATCATGGAATCATAGAAATACGATGAGTTAGAAGGGACCCACAAGGATCATCAAGTTCAACTCCTGGCCCTGCACAGGACACCCAAGAATCCCACCAGATTCTCAGATGCCTGAGACTATTGTCCAACCACTTCTTGAACTCTGTCAGGCTTGGTGCTGTGACCACTTCCCTGGGGAGCCTGTTCCAGTGCCCAACCACGCTCTGCGTGAAAATTTTTTTCCTGATACCCAACCTAAACCTCCCCTGACTCGGCTTCACTCCATTTCCATGAGCCCTGTCACTGGTCACAAGAGTGAAGAGATCAGTACCTGCCCCTCTGCTTCCCCTCATTTTATCCTGACTTCCCAGTAATTTCCTATTTTTACTTCCCCATAATGGGAAAAAATGGGCATTGCCTTCCTGGTTCTCATTAGCAAGTACATATTCAATCTGGCAGCAGTCAGTTAAAGGGTATTCAAGTCCCCTCCTTATCTACACACACACCCCCCACATGCACCAGTTTGCTGGTACTACCTGCAGATGCCACCATACAAGTGATGCTAGAAAAAGCTACATATCCCATCACTGGTTTTAAAATCCAGTGACAGGCTTAGTCAAATCTACTGTAATTTCTTCCTGGAATATGTTAGGAACATGAGGAACAATTTAGAGTCTAATTATTGCATATCCTGAGAGATTCTTTATGCTGGAACAGGCTTCACAGGATGGGAAGACTCAATGGACACGGGACAGGCAGCAGGCTGTATGAAATGGCAAATTAATCTGGTAGTAGTAACTTTTAATCACTAAATATCCTGTTATCTTTCCTACCAACTTTCTGCACTTGACATATCTCAGTTTACTACTGAAACACATTAGCACTGTTTAATGGCATCACTTTCAAAACCCAAAGCTTTTGTTCTCTGATTTATAAAATTTAAATAATCATATGATGAAAATTTATATTTTATTTTTTTATAAAATGGGCGGAAAGAGAAGGGCACCACTATTTTGGCCATTATTTTATACTCTTACAGGTAAACGTCATACAACTGAGTATCCCTGAAGTCCCAAAGAGATATTACTTTTTATAAACAAACTAAAAATAGTAAAAAATCCCTCTTTTAAAATGCTAAAAGTGTACTTTTAAAACATTTTATCACTTTTCACTAATGTTTTTAGCATCTTACCAGGATTAATTGTGAATAGAATTTTTTTTCGTTTAGCTTTGCACACACCAATCAGGCTCAAATATAACTGGTGAAAGGATATTGTCTTCAAATCATGCAAATTATTTTTATCTATTCCTGTACCAATGATATCGATAATTTGCTTCATCTTAAACGTTCCTATTTGACGTGGAGAAAATGAAATCATCACATCCTGGAAAAGAAAACTCATTCTGAGAAATAAGAGGCAGAAAAGCAAAGAGTCAAATTTTTTGTAATTCCTGTATAATTGAGCCATTGAGTCACTTCTCTCCACACTTACCTCTAAGACAGGTATTGAAAACTGGGTTTTTAGAATATGCCAACAGACACACAAAAATCAGCAATATAAGGTAATATAAAAATGCTACACATTAGAACACAACAAAGTCTCACTTGCTCATTTTTGAGATAAATTCTTACATCTTGTACCCTGAGTTACTGGTTTGGGAAATTATAAATGTCTCCATATTTAAGATATATTCAGCAAACTTTCTGCCATTAAATGTTATCTAACTTGAATATTTGATTTACAGAAAAAAATTAAAAGTATCTTGCAAAAATATTTGAGTATGAAGCAATCTTCTCAAATCAGTAAAATACAAAAAAAAAAATAATTACGGATAGGAAAAATGTTTGTAAAGTTGCTTTAGTGCTACAATTATTTTTTCCAAATTTAAACTAACATTTGCTGCTTCCTGGAATACTGGAAAAAATGTTAAGAATGAGGAAAAAATTTATTTGGCCAGCATTGAAGTCATTGCTACCGAAATGAATTTGTTCTGGTTTACAAGAAATTCCACTGCTAACCACTGCACAGCTACATAAACTAAGAGGTAGTTACCTTTGCAGAACTTCTTTTGATTTTTCCTTTTTGAGGAGAAACATTAAAGTGAGCGGCCTTGCGGAAGCTGAATGTCACTGGAAGGGAGTCGGATTCATTTTTCAGTGTGCACAGAACTTCTGTTTGCTCACCCAAATAACAGTCCATGAAATTAATTTCTGGTCCTGGGTTAAAAGTTACCATGACAGGAAGCCCAGAACCCGTCAAAGCTAAGTCCACGTAATGAGGATGATTCCCTGCATTAGACAAACACAGACACAAACAAACAAAACCCCTCACACACCTATGAGCTTACAAACAGAAAAGTCATGCTGTAGCTGTATGGTCACAAAAACAAAATAATAGTGAAAAAAAAAGATTTATAAAGCAATTTTCTATGAACATAACACGGCTGTTAGATAAATGTAGTCCCTCATTAAGGAAGTCGAGGATGATCAAACATGCACTTGAAAATGCATAAAGCTGGTATTACAAAAGTGCCAATGACTTGCAAATGGTTGGAGGGAGCTTTAATGCCTTCTCAATGTTTGCATTCATGATTAAGTTCTAGATGCTCACTAGTAGCAGGTGTATTCATGACACACGATTTCCTCCTTTCTAGTCCCTGTTTGAAGAGGGTTTGGTGCTAAAGTATAAAGATGTAAGTTACTTCAAATTATTTGTATAGACATAAGCAAACAAATAAAAGAAGCAGATTTGCCATTAAAATAGAAATTTTTTAAAGAAAATAAATTAAAAAAAAATTCAAAGTATATATCAAGATATACAGTTTTATCATCCATGTCAAATGGTGACTATAGGTTTCTGATAACATACTTGTGGTTGCTGTGGCACCATCATTGAGGGCTTGCAGATAACCACCTCTATTCCCAACAGTTTCAAATCTCAGAAACAGGACATAATCTTGTTTCAGTGATGAGTCACTCACTTCAAAGTCTCCTTTAAATTTTCTGTAAGAGTCACAATCTCTAATTAGATGGTAGGGAAAAAAAACAAATTTCCAAACCCCAATCCACAAAAAAAATCAAGACATTTTTCATCATCCAGTCTGGCTTCTTTGCCATTTAAATCATAGTTTAAACACATGATCTTTATTATTCCTTTCAGAAAATGAAAATAGTAACAAATTTAAGCTCATCAACATCTGTGTGCTTATACTACTAGTTATTTGATATTTCTTCCAGTCTACAACAGTTTTCTAAACTAATACTACATGCAGAATAATGACTTATATTTAGAGTTTAAGTAAGGGAAAATGGCAAGAGTGCATTTTCTTTTCCTTATCCAAAGAGAAATGTTACTTTATAATTAGTTTTTGGGGTTTTTTAAATGGAATGACAGCTCTCTAAAATGTATCACTCTCTTGGTGGTTAATAAATGGCAAATTCTAATAAAATTCTTGTTTTCACAAAACCAGCTTAACCAATTCTTGGTCCAAATACACCCTTAATGTATTATAAAACACAGAATCATAGAATCACTTCAAACTGTGCTTTCTCATTTGTAGTAACACAGCAGGCAATTTCTTTTAACACACAAATACATAAGAAGTTATTGAGAAAAAAAATTTGTAGACACATTGACTTAAAATTTTCTCCAACACAGCTCTTACAGAATAGTTTAGACCAATCAAGTTGTGTGTGTGTACTTATCTACTTTGTACCACTCACTCACTCTGGACTAAAGCACAGTGTAACCAAAGATTTCTCATAAGGTAGCAAAGTTCCTTGATTGGGAGTGCACAGGATCAAGGTGGAAACATCTATATCTCTATTTCTCAGGCTTAAGTCCTGTAAAGCAGCATCTGTACTCCTCTGAAGATCTGTCCCCTAAAAAATAATCAAAATATTAAATATTTTGAGATATGAAATATGAAATATATTCAGCCTGTTCCACTTTCCTTTTTGTGTCTTTTTTTCCTACACATATATTTTCATGTACAACAAATAGAAAGACATACAATAAGAAATAGCATTGACATAGTTACACATCACATGGCTAATTAACCAATTTTTAAACATCAGCTTCATGTCAATGTTTTGAATTCCCTTTTTTAAACATGATGCTCACTCAGATGATTTCACTGTCTGAGAAAAACAAGTGAAACCACAAATGTTTAACATCTTAGAATACCAAAACATATTTTGATAAATCCTATTAAATAATAAGAAAACCAGAGGGATTTCAAACAATACTGCTCAAAAACAAACAAAAACACCAAAACAGAAACAAACAAAATCACCAACCAAACCAAACAAACAAAACCACAAACAACAAAAAACAAACCAAAAACCACTCCAAAAACTAAACAAACCCACTCAGGGAATGTACTTAACAATGTTAAGGTTAAAATGTCCTATCATGGAAAGGAAAAAAATGAAAAACTCAATCCCAAGGTTAAATTATAGTAAAAAATGTGTTGGTTGGACAGAAGTTTCAGAAGCCTATAGATCAGGGAATAGTATAACATAGTAAACAACATTAGAAGATGAATGTTAAGCAATCAAAACTGCAAAAGCGGAAATGAAAACAAGTTTTCAACTACAATAAAAACTGAAGCAGTTTCTTACCATCTCTCCTCCAATGGCATTGTCTTCCAGTACTGCTACCCAGTCCATATTCTCAGGACTTTTATTGTATAAAGATATTTGCTCAGTCTTTGAAGTCCCAAAGTAAACTGGTCCAAAGTTAATGCATTCCACTACTTTTCCACAAGACGCTCCAAGAACTTTAAGAACTTGTTCGACCACAACAGCTTTGACCCACACGTCAGTGCAGCCACGACCTTCCAATTGCACTCTGTCAGTGAGAGCAGCAAGCAGCAACAGATAATGTACAAAAGTGTTAAAAATAATCAGTTGGTTAGTTTGGTTTATATTAGAACCTGTGCAAAAAAAAAAAAAAGGAGCCAAACTCAAGCACTAAAATCACTGGCTTTCCATACATAAACTAAGCAGTGACCTCAAAGGAATATTACCAACCAGGAAAGATCACTCATTACATGGTGGAGTTTAATTTTTTTCCCTTTTTTAATGTTCGAAATTATAGGAATGACATCTGAAAAGAATGACAAGTGTCCAAGGATGATACACTGCTCTTATTTCTGAGTATCTTTATATCTAGATACCAATTTTAGCATATATACTTAATTTTCTCTTAGGGAACTGGAGCTAGAAGTTCATCTGAATAAGCATAGAAGAACTGCTGCTGTTCCTGCCTGAATGCTTGATCTTGATGATGCCACAAATCACCAAAGGATCACACAGACATCGTACAAATTTCTGTTACTAGAATTCTATTGGAACAAAGTATATTTGTTGTTGATGAACAAAATCAAGCAATAATATACATTATTTTTCTAACAGAATCAACTACCTTTTTGAACAGCATCTGAGCTAAAAAAATTTTAAAAAAGTCTTTTTATTGAATAGTCACATATGTGACTACACAAGGAATATGGGAGAGGATCTCAAACTCAAATCATCTTTCAAGTTCTGAAGCATGATTACAGGACATTCTAAGACATAAAAGAACTCTCAAAAAACTCTAAGAGTAGATTCCTTTGAGAATAATTTTGCTTGCACATAGAAGGAAAATGTTTAGAGAGCATGGTAAATGGAAATAACCAAGATGTTTTCATGAAAACTGTGCTATTTCTTCAAGTTCCTGTCAAATATCCATTGCAAGACTTTAAATAATACCCTGTTTGTTTAAACACATACATACACACCTGTATACACATATTTATGCAAAGCTTGACAAGAAAAAATAATATTTCATGTAATCTAAAGAATATAACAATAACTAATAAGAAATACCAAAATCACTGACAGAATTATGTGATATTTGAGGCAGGAAATAGGTAAATGATGAAATCTGCAGGAGACAGTAGCCATTTAACCAAGATGGGGTGAAGAAAATAGTGGAGGCAGCCTCGACAGCAAGAGAAAAGCAGAAAGCAGGACAATTAGCAACAAAAAGGTTGCAACTTAGTAGTCAAAGAAAAAAATCACACGAAGGGGGACGTGACTATGAAGCAATCATAGCATAGATAACATCTTCCCTGTCATTGTAATAGAATTTTTCTCCTGTACTTTCATTTCCTTTTCCAACAGGCTGCCAAAAACACAAGGAAGAACTGAACTTCAAGTCTATCTTAATAATTCAAAACAAAGGAGGAAACTTCTACAGATACACCCCAGACACCACCCCCCAAAAACAAACAAACAAACAAAAAAACAAAATCACAACAATTATCAAACAAACTAAACCCCCACAAACAAACAGCCACACCCTATTCACAGATTACCCAGAGAAGCTGTGGATGCCCCATTCCTGGAAGTCTTCAAGCCCAGGCTGGATGGGGCTCTGAGCAACCTGTGCAAGGTGTCCCTGCCCATGGCAGGGGCTGGAACTAGAGAACTTTCCAGTCCAAACCATTCTGTGATTCTATAAATTACTCATTTAAAAATAATCTACTCTTAAAAGATTACTGGTTGTAAATACATTCTCTCTCCATTGAAAATAAGATACAGCAAAAGACACAATAATGTTTCTGAGAGTCCTGAAACACATAAGAGCTAAAAGAAAATCAGCAGTAACAGAAGGTAAGAAGAGTAAAGAACACAGGATGTGCAGAAGGGTGAAAGATACTAAAGGTCTTGGTTAGTTTTATTTTGAGAGATGTGCAATCATATCATTAGGATTTATGAGAGATCTTTATTAGCACAGGTAGGTACAGAATTTATGCAGCACTGTTCTGTGGAAATAATATAATCATCAAATTAATTTAATAAATATAAGTTTGAAAGACAGCAACTGACAGTTAGGAACTTAACTTTTTTAGATAAACATTCATAATAAAATTAGAATTAATAACAGGCAAAAATGGAATTTGTAGAGCTGGAATTCTTCAGTCACACACTCACTTCATCACTTCTTTGATGACTCTGGGTACATCTGTGCAGATATCCACTTGAATTGTCCTTTTAGATTTTGGTTTTACCACTCCACTGGCAGGTGTTACGCTAGCCAAGACAGCCCCATCATATGATATTTGGAACATACCTAAAAAAACAGAGTGATAAACAGAATGCTACACCATATAAAGTTGCAGATTTATATTCTTCTGTTAAACACTTGAAACTACACCTCACATAATGCAGATGTTGACAAAGAAATACATTTTCCTATGGAAACTGGAAACACGGAGTTCAACTTTTTAAAAACTATTTCTAACAGAGAGTAGATCATTTTTCCAGCCTTCCTTCAAACACTACACACACATGTCCGATGTCACTTTGCAAGCTGAGATTGTAACAGAGAAGGTACTCACATTCCAAACAAAAGTGACTATAAGTATCATTTTGTAAGTCACAGGCTATTTTATACACAGCTCTAGGCAGCTACAGTAGCCAGAATGTTAAGTGTATATTGCAGGTAACAGCAGCTTTTTTGATTTGGTATGTGCATAACACAAGTTATTGTAGAAGAGGACAGTGAATACTTCTAGTTCATAAAAATATTTTTTAGACTGTAAAAAAAACTTAAATGTGTATTTAACCAACAGCACTAATTATCTGTCATTATATTACAGACAAAAAGAAATTGCTTCAAATCCTGTAGAAAAAATGCAGTTTGACCTCAGATAAAAGATCAGAAGCAGGAACAAAGGAGTTGTTTTGTGCATGGGATGACATGTGAAACGCAACCCTTGAGTCTCAGGCCAGCACTTCCTGCTCATATATTTTACATGCTGCCTGCTATTGTGACCTGTTGTATTACAATTTACAGAGCCTACAGAAACACAAGTTCAGCAGCTCTTCCTTTGTCTGCTCTCTATACACTATTTTACCAACCACCACCTTCATTCTAATTTTCTCTCTGTCCAATCCTACAAAACTTCATCATGCAATCAGAATGTATCATGCAGAGGTTATATGTAGAAACAGTTCTTTATACAATATGAAAAAATTAATAACATACCATACTAACATAAAAAATTAATAAAATTAGTTGTAGATGCGTATATAATGTAGGTTATCTCATTTTCTTTACCTAATCATAATTACCCAAAATAAGAAGTTAGCATGTATGAGTAAGAACTGATTTTATAAACTACACACTACATCTCTAAGTTGAACTGGCTAGAAAAAAAAAAAAACCACACATTTTCTCCTTTTATTTTATGAAAAAAAAATTTAAATTGCTTTAACTAGACAAATTTGATTTTTTGTTTTATTATTGGAACCCAACCGTCTGTTTCTGCAGTCATGTATTTTCTCTTGGTACAATAACTTGTGAAAATCTAGGAAACAAATGTTCACACAACCTTGGCCTAATGCAAATAGAGACAGCCTGTAAAACAACAAACAGCTCTACAAGTGAGGAACAGAAATATTTAACTGTTTTAAAGTTCTTGTTTGAAACTCAGAATAGTTGCCATCTTTTTTCTGGAGAAAGGTGTTTGCAGCTTTGTCCAGTGGCAAAGGCAGTCAAATAGGTTATTTGGATCACATAAACATTCTTATGCTCCATTGACCATGTTTTTTATTCTCCTTGGAAGGGTCCCCTTGCAGAAGTTGAAGTATGTGCATGTTGTAAAAGCTGTATGATTTCAAAAGCTATGGCAGCAGGATAAAAGACCTCTCATTATGTTCTAGCAACAAACACAGTTCAATTCCCATCCTAGAGGACATGAGCTCTGAAAGCACAGGGAGCTTGTGGTTGTTTATTTAATAGACAGCTCTGGGGATCACAAAAGCACAAAGAGAACAAAGCAAGAGCAGACATGATTTGCTGCTACTTATGTTGGGCACACTCAGAAAATGAGCAACTATTATTGTTGCCTCTTTCATGATGGGACTCAAAAGAAGAGAACTTCTAAAATTTGGAAAGCTCTAAAATAATTTTCTTTTCTAAGTGGAAGCACAGTAATGCCTACAGTAACAATGGGCCATATACAATACCTTCAACTACAACACTTGTAATCTGCATAACCCAGAACCCCACTTAATTTCTACTTGGCCACTGAAGTCTTAATTTGCATAAAATTACACTTCCCAAGAAAATAAAATATCTCTATAATTTAATGTATGCTAGATATTTACCTGCAGATGATCCATGGTTAGCAATACTAATCTCTTTACTAATTACTTTATTGCTTGCAACCACTTGACCAAAATCAATCTCAGACTCAATTTCCAGACAACAGTACGGAATTAATCTGTAGAGAAAAGACATGGTTTTATCTCCCAAAACTTGAAAATACCTTTGCATTTTTAGAGAAATTTGATCAAGTACTCCAGTGGAAGAGAGTTTTCCTTTTGTCCTAGTTCTCCTACCAAGGTTTTTGCAACTCCCTTCAGCACTATAGCATACACAGGGGAGATGTAAGAGAGGTAGTTATCTACCAACCTTTTTAATGACTAACTACTGTAACTTTAAAACAATAAAGCTTTAAACAATTAGTCAAAATGGAATGTATACATTTCTAATATTTAATTTATATACTTTATTATAGCACTGTAAATAAAACTATCTTGGGTTAATTGCATCACAAAGCAAGACCAAAGTTAACATTCACCATAATTCATTATCAGCTGCCTGAACTAGAAGCAGAGAGAAAGAAGATGTGCCAGTGTCCATTTAGAGCCTTTGTGTTTGATACATATTTTATGTGACTTCAACAAAACCTATTACAACAGACAGAAGTGGGTAATGACAAAAGCCACAAGCTATTTCTATTATTTATTTAATAGCCTCATTTAGCATGATGACATCTCTGTATTGAGTAGTTTACACAAAACAAACAGATCATTCTCGCTTCAAAAAACCTGTATTTTAAACACCCCGATTTTTAATATAATCGCACCCCTGATCTCACATCACACTGTTTCAAATCAATTGGAATTTTATATCAGCACAGCAGTCTATCTCCTCTTAACCACAAATAGGAACATTTAGAAACAATTACATCTCATGATCTGCATTACATGCAGCACAGAAAACTAAATGGAGAAGGAAGAAAAATATCCTTGGTCGAGTGAGGCAGATCCTGCCTAGACACTCCATACATAAAGGGGGGCAGAGGGGGAAGAAAGGGAGTGAGGAAAAAAATTGAATCAAGAAATGCCCCAAAAGAATTTGCTCTCAAGAATTTTAAAACACTGTTTTTAATTCTCTTTAATAATTTATTGTAATGCAAAAAGAATAAATTAGTGAATTCTTGAAAGAAATGGTCTAATCCAGCAGGATGAGTAAAAGAAAACCAAACCAAACCAAAACCAAACAAATAATTAAAAAAAATAAAAAAAAGCAAAATAAAATAAATAAAGAATCAGCTGTTAAGATTAGAGTACATTCAAATCAGTTGTTAACATTTCACACTCCAAGTATCCAGACATCCTTCCAATAAGCTTCACTTGAAAAAATGAAACAGAAAGATTTCTCCTCTCAAGATCCAATTATCTAACTTCCCAAATAGACAGGAATAAGCTTAAATTCTAACTGCAGTAAGATATTCTAATAGATACAGACCTGTGCAAAAGAGAAATAGTCAAGGTAAAGAGTCTGGAGTTTGTTTTCTAATACAGGGTGAGGTTTATTTGTTTGATTTGTTTTGCTGGTTGTGTTTTGGTTTGGAATTTACTACATTTGCATGATACAAAATACATTTGGGAAAACAATGGTAAAAAAAAATAAAAAATCAAAGTAAGATGGTGTTTTTCAAACACACACAAAAAATTAATAAGAGCCCATCAACTTTTTCCCCACAAAAGCCAGTTAAATGTGAAGACTTCAAATACTTAATCTATTGAAAGCCCTTTCCAGAAAGGAGTCACCCATAGCATTATTATCCTAAGTGGTCTTATCTTCACAATATAACATAATAAAAATGCTCAAAAAATTAAAAATAAAAAAACTCCAAACCTAAAAATTAAACTATTTAAATCAATACTGCTACCTAATAACTTTTTTATTCTAGGAAAATATATGTTGGGAGAACATATTCATAGCCAGTTTTAATACTAAAATGATCATATTGAATTACTAGGTTCAGTATTACCTTATGAAAAGTCATCTCTGTCTTTCAGCTGAAGAAAAACAATTAGGGCTGTTTAGATTTCTCTAAAGTTAATTAAAGAAAGCTATAATAACATGTTTAAGAGTGTGTTCTAAGAGAAATACAACTTACAGACACCACAGGGAAAAAACAACTAACTGAAATAGTTATTTGCAACTCTTCCAACAGCAGACAGTCTTTTGCTAAGAAGAGACAAAATTTACAATAACTTCAAAACCTCATGTCACACTCAACTATTTCTGTCCTATATTAATAATAGCATGACATTAGCATAAAAAAAATCCCACAACTTTTAAGATGAAACAAGGAAAAGCAAATCAGTGGAAAACTTCATAGGGTATAAACACAATGTAGAAGCATTTCTTATCTGAAGGCAGAGCTTTACACACTTCAGGCTAGCATGAGATGCTTCTGGAATTGCTTGATTCTTAAAAACAACTCATATACTGATTAATCTCCACATGGAAATTCATTTCTGTCTGTACATGTAAGCTGTAATGTTAAGTTCTTCATAAAAATGATGATTTGCAGTAGTTTGTGGGCTTCACCTGTCCCAATTTAAACATCTTCTTGACCTGTAAGCAGAAGTTTGTTGTCTTCATTTTTCTTAACAGACAAAGGAGAGAAAGGTACCCCAGAGCAATTCTCCCTCATCCTCCAATAACCACTGAGCCTAAGTTTGATAAACTATATTTAGAAGCTTACTTTTTCCACTCAGCCTATGTTTATACAATATATAAGAGATACATCCATAAAGACACACACAGATAAGCTGACACAATCACACGTGGACTGATGAAAGCGATCCCTGAACTTGTGATGTTCTTCTAAAACAGGCACCCTATTTCTAGAATCAGGCAACATATGTTTCACTATAATCCAGTTTTGCAACTGTGAACAAGTTACTGTTGTAAAAATCTTTTATATAAAGCATTGAGGGAGAAGGGAAGACATCAAGAGAGGGTGTTAACTTGTCTAACCATACAGAATTAAAAATTATCAACATTTTCACAACCGAGGTAGAATATAGCAAAACCAAAAATCCAGACTGTCTATGATCTTCAAGGGGCATCACCCCAATGAACTTCTTACCCATGTGCTTCTCCGAAAAAGAAATAAATCTTATTTTTGTAGGAAACTTACTACTTGTTTTCCATCCAATTGACAGACTAATTACAAAGCCATATGTGGCATGTATAAGTAAACTTTCCACAAGGTTAAGCTGCAAATAAACTTTGCACCAGACTAAACTGCAAATACTAACAGCAGCACTGAACTTTTGAACATCATACCCAAGCAGGGGGATATAAAGTACGTCGTCATCTACTAAAAGAATCAGTTTATCTTGAAGGTCTTCTATACGGTCGGGATAATATTCCACGAAAGCTTTAAGTTGAAGTCCAGATGCAACAGGTTTTTCTGGATTTTCCACAATCAATTTAAACTGCAAATCAAAGAAAATGTATTTTTTTAATTGTAATGCCTTCTGGATTAAGAACAATATACATATGGTTCATTTTCAGAGGAATACACAGATTGACTTAAAATTTACCATGAACTTTAAAATATACAGGGGTTTAAAATTTTATCTCCCTATTTACTGAAGTTCAGACTTTTTACAGTAAAACACAAATTGAAGTAGCAAAATTTTCTAGTTTTTCCAAGAGAGCTCCAGCTTTCAATAATCCTTCTGAAGAAACACAAAATTAAATCAGCTATTACTCAGTGAAGAATATTTTTAGTACTGAGAAAATAACATGGATTAGGTCTCTGTTCAAAGCAGCAACACAAGGGGACAGGGTAAGAGCTTCCTCTAGGTCTGACTGACATCCAGTTTACATCAACAGAAAGTCACACTGTACATTGAAATCTGCTTGAAAAGTTCATGGTACCTCTAATTTAGAGGGTCAGATGAATGGGAAAAAACCAGAAGCAGCTGATAGAAAGCACCCTTTCCTCTCTCTAAGTTTTCTGTTCTAATTTATGTTTGAAACCTTCAAACATAATTTACTATGTCTTGATTCTGTTGTCTAAGCACCTCCTTTTATTCCTTAAGAATTCTCCTAAACGCTAAAGGAAATTTGTTATGTAATATACCTCCTGATTACGGGCTTAATTTGGAAAGAGTAGTCAAGTTTTAATTTTGAGGTGTGTAAAATCTATCTCTAACATTCAAGGATATTCATTCTATACAAGGGAAATTAATATATTGCACTACGAACTTTCAATGATGCCTATGGAAAACTGCTTTGTGAGCTAAATTCCTTGAAAGGCATTTTTTGGCTATGCACTATGACAGCTCCAGGAAGGTTATTTTTCAGTTCTTGCACTCTATAAATGCCTCAATTTTTTTCAGATGAGTCATACACTTCAGAGCCTTTTAATCACAGACAAAGCAGCAAAAGGTCTGGGAATGAAAAAGGGCAACACAACAGACCTTTCTGGAACTGAGAGTGTGAAGTGGCATCTTGTCCCCCAGCTGTCATATTGGCCCTCTCATGCACCATAGCATCAAAATACACAGCAAAAGGCGTGAGTTAATCACAGAGGTAGAAACTCTTAAGCTATGATTGAGTAACCTTTTCTAAAACTGACTCTGCCCTTCCACTTCTGGAGCACATGAAAAATTGGTGAGGCTGATGAAAACATACAAAACGGAATAAGCACAGCCCTACCAAATCAAGCACCCTCGACAGTTTCCAGCTCATGCCAAAAGTCTTCAGCTACAGTGTAATAAAAATCAAGCTGCCACTCTTGCCCTCAAAAAGCAAAGCTGACTACTCAGGTTGTGAAATTATCCAAGGTACTTCAGTTGTCTGACAATCATATTGATTACTACCCTGGAATTATTCATAGCTCAAGCTGTGAACACAAAGCAACATCAGCTTCTGTTCAACCCCTGATGCCAGTTCAACCCAACACTTTGATCCTAATTTTGACATAATTAACGAGCAATAAACTACTAACCACAGCTGGGTTTTGCTGGGCACACACAGGTGACAAGTCAAGGGCTAAGCTGGTTAGAATTGTAAAGATGCTTTTAAAATGTCTGGCTATGAAGTGATTTTTCCAGTTAATCAGATGCTATTAAGAGGAATCATAACATCTTGAGAAACGATTGCAAAACTCTTTTCTGAGAAAGCTCTCAGCAAGGAAGCACCACAAAGGGACTATTGTAGTCAAAAATACAACCTTAGAATACAACCCAGAAATGAGGTAACAGAGCTCCTTCACTGATTTGTTCTTCACACCCTAGCAAAATGACCCATTTCTACAGAATGTTCCCTGAAATGACAAGGATCTCATGGGCTTCTTGTGGGACAAATTCTGGACAGCACGAAGCCAATCAGGAAGGCAAAGCAGGGTTTGATACCAACAGCACTTGATCATAGAATCATTAAGGTTGAAAAAGACCTCCAAGATCCACCTGCTAACGGCTGAGGTAGGAAGACATGAAAAGCCTGTGCACTTCTACTGAAACTAAGGATTTAACAAACAAGGAAAGTCTCTCCAAACAAGGAAGCTCTCCCCCACAGCCTCGGGAGAATAAAGGACTGGGGAGACGGGAGTTCCTTTCGTTCGGGAGCCGCTCCCGCAGGCTGGAGCGGGGCGATGCGCTGCCCAATCGGGACCGGTGCTCGCACAGAGGCGGCGGCGGGGCACCCCCAGCCGCCCCTCACCTGGGGTCGGTGCGGCGGTAGCAGCAGCAGGCGGCAACTTTCGACCCGCAGGTTCTGGACGGTGAGCGCGGCGCGGTAGCGGCGGCCCGGGACCGCGTTCCTGAAGCGCAGCTCGGCCGGGACGATGCGAACCCCGCATTCCTCCCGACACTCGCCCGCCATGGCCGCCATGGTCGGGAGTCGAGCGCCTGGCAACGGACGCGCGGCGCTGATTGGGTGGGAAATGGCAGCGAGGCCTAAATCCACCAATCGGAAGAGGAGAAGCGGGGTAGGGGCGGGGCCAGCGGCTCGGACAGGTCCAGTTCCCTTCAGCTCAGTTCGGCTCAGCCCAGCTAAGCTCAGCTCAGATGGGCCCGGCCCAGCTCGGCCGAATCCGCTTGTCCCCAGGCACGCGGTGCCGATGCCTGAGGGATGGGATTTTTATCCCGCAGCTGTGGCGGTTCCTGGTGGTTCCCCCCAGCCCGAGGCAGCCCCTCCGCGCCCTCACACGCCCGGCAGGCGCAGGGAGCCCCGGAGGGCGCGGCTGCGGTTCAATGGGCGCCAGCTTGGGCGGGAGCTGGAAGGAAATAAAAGCCCCAGACGCGCTGGGGGGTTGTTTGTTTGTGGGTTTTGTTTGTTTGTTTCTTTGTTTTGAGTTTTTTGTGGGAGGTGCACCAAATTGACTGAATCATGGGGCTGAATTTCATCGAATCACAGAATCCTTAGAGTTGGAAAGGATCTCTGGAGGTCCCTTCAGTCCTCCAGTGCAACCCCTCTGCCAAGACAGGGTCACCTGGAGCACAGGAATGTGTCCAGGTGGATTTGGAATGTCTGCAGGTGGGTTTCGAATGGACACTCCTGGGCAGCCTGTTCCAGTGCCAGGGTAAAGAAGTTCTTCCTCAAGTTGAGGTGAAACTTCTTGTGTTTTAGTTTATGGCCATCACTCCTCATCCTTTTGCTGGGAACCACTGAAAAGAGTCTGGTACCATCCTCTGACATCCACCTTTGAGACATTTAAATGTATTGATGAGATCCCCTCTTAGTCTTTTCCAGAATAAACAAGCCCAGCTCCCACAGTCTCTCCTCATAAAAGAGATGCTCCACACCCCTCATCATCTTTGTGGTCTTGGCTGGACCCTCCTTGTAACTCCTTGTCTGTCTTGTGCTGAGGAGCCCAGAACGGGACACAGCGCTCTAGATGTGGCCTCACCAGGGCTCAGTAGAGAGGGAGGATCACCTCCCTTGACCTGCTGGCCACACTCTTCCAGATGCACCCCAAGATGCTACTTAGCAATAAAGAGACACCTAACCTGGGACTCGGGCTCAGGGCTGTCCAGCACATTCCCTCCTGTTTGCCCCAGATGTTTCCTGCTATGGCTCCCACTCCAACAGCATCCCAGAAGAGCAGAGGGTGTGGTTCAGACATGGGTGCTCTTCTTGCCCTGGGTTTCTTAAGGGCTGATTACAGTTGGATTGAATTGAACTCAAAATGGCCTGATTTCTCTTCTGGGCATGCATATTAATCACAGACATGGTCTACATAGAACCAAAGCAGCCACTAACGCTCCTGAGTGCTGGTGGGACCTCAGTGTCTGCAGTGCCAGCAACCACACTAATAATTCATGGCACGCATTTACTGAGTGGTGGAAGATGTGTTCCTGTTCTGATCCTTCCTGTGCTGTAATTTAAGTGGTAAAATGAAGTTGACAAGAATCCAGCACTTAGACTTGGAGGGTTTGGGCCACTCTGTGCTTTGCTTTAAAGTAGCAGAAGAAAGGAGGGGGAACAGCACGCACAGCATGCACTCAGAACCTCAGACATCAGTTTTGATTAACCCAAAATGTTTTGCCATGGATTACTTTGTCCCTTGAAAGTGCACGAGGACTCAAATTATATTTATTTTAAAAGTCGTGTATGAGGAGCTGCAAACATGGATGGCACAGATCAAAACTACAAAGTGTAAAAAGGGCAAAAAGCCTCTTTTTAATGGGTCAAGAAACCAAGAGGGAGCAAGGAAAGAGAAGAGCCCTTGTTTCTGTTGCTGAAGAAGGATGCTAACAGGTGTTTTTGTCCCTCTTAAAGATTCAATTATAACTACCCATCTGTAGATCACTGAAGACTGTTTGGGAATATGGCATTATAAGCACTAAGGTAAAATCCAAGCATCCACAGGGAGTTCTTTGGGAATGCTACTTGAATCTGTTTAATGGTAGCATGGTTGTACTTAGTTGAAACAGATCCAAAAAAAAAGAATTAAAAACCCCAGAAGATTACCATACCAAAGAATTAAACTCCCTC
The DNA here is from genome assembly GCA_013397135.1 of Pachyramphus minor. Classification (NCBI taxonomy): domain Eukaryota; kingdom Metazoa; phylum Chordata; class Aves; order Passeriformes; family Tyrannidae; genus Pachyramphus; species Pachyramphus minor. The sequence goes on from VYXB01007044.1 coordinate 581,294, forward strand.
TGTTTTTTTGCTAGAGAATGGAGAACACTCCTACATAGTTTCTCTGGTCCTTTGATACTATTTTTTTAATGACAGAAGTGATTTTTAAAGATTCCTGTCTCTGCTGCTTGCTTCAGCCCCCACTCACAAGGTTACCACTCCATACGAGAATTAGTATCAACGAACACTGCTCTCTTTTCACTTGATTCAATGTAGAAGTGTCCATGCCAAATTTTTAGCAATCTAACTAAATCTTTGAAAAACTATTTTTAACTGTGATTTAGCTTGTATATAGAGGATTAAAGTCCAGCACCAAAAGAATCCTGAACTCTCTGGCATAGTTTGGCTGGGCTCTCTTTCTCCGCTGCAGACCATTATATCCAAATACTTACTATCATTATGGTAACTCATTGTGAAACAACATTAGATAGTGGACTCTGCTCCTTCCTTTCCTCAGCCTTGGATGTCTTCATAAGATTTTTTTATTAATCGCCTGATAATCATCCCCAAAGTGAAAACTATTGTAAAGGAACAGGTGTACTTCATTCTGATGACAGGATCCTTTATAGCTAGTGCTGAGGCATGGATTATTTATTGGCATTCTCTTTTATCAATGAATCATATGACCACATTGACTGCTTTTAATTCTGCAGAAATTCATGGTATTTCACAGTGTGATAAGCTGTACAATTCACATTGCATTCACCTTAGCAGTATCAGATGATGAATAAAAATGCTTCACAGCAAATTTCTCACTATTGTATTATAGTGATCAGAGTGAAGAGTATAACCTTATAAAAATCCCCACCGCACCTCAAGATCTGACTGACTTCCAACTTTTATAAACCAAACTTTCCTGATCTGAAACTTCTTTGACTATCTGCTGATCTGACTGTCCTCCCAGGTTTCAGGCAGAAAACTGGAATAGCATCATTAGTTTTGTCCATTGAAAAACAAGGCTAATTTTTAAAAAATTAAATAGCCACCAGTTTGTTCAGATCTTACCTGGGGCCACAACCAGTGTAAAACATGGTGCAGAATCAGAAAGCCCCCTCCAGTCTGTTTTCCCCAGCTGCTCTATTAGAAAAAGCTTTATTAGAAAACATAGATTAGTAAACAGCAAGACCTGAGACACTGATCCTATCTGTCTATGTTCTAAACACGGGTCAAGGATGTTTCTACAGCATCTGAGGCATCTGTTAGATCAGAAGTAGTTCTCATTCATCCAGGAATCTCTAAAACCACAAACCCCTTCAGAAAGTATACAAAATTTTAGAAAAAGGGTCAGTTAAAATCATCATAAGGGTGGTTTATTTGACAGTTATTCAGCAACAAGAAATGACAGTGATACCTGAAATAAGTAAAGTAATTTGAACAAACTGCCAGTCATTCTGCCCTTTATTGCTGGAATCTGAATCCAGAGGAACTGTGATTTGAACTGTGAATGCTGACCTATTTATTTTACTTCAGGAAAAATAAATATTTTTAGAATATACTAGAAGGAAATAGGACCACTTAGTGGTAAAACAAACACAGAGTGTGTGTTTTTATATCAGCTTTTAGGAATCAGAAACAGACAAAATCCAAATAATAATGACTAATAAGATATATTCCTTTGCGTTTAATCTTGCAAATTGCTCTGTTTAATGGAAAATGAGAATGTTCAAATGACAGATTAGAGCTCTAATTCTCTCTAAAGGTCTCTTCACTCAACAAAGAATTCTGTGAGAAGCAGAACTAATGAAGATTTTATTGGGTCTTTTTGCTCAATGAAACCATCAGTCTTCACAAAACGTGTAAGAATTGCCAATCTCTGAGATGCCCCTCCATCTCAGAATGGGCTGAAAGGAGCGTGACCAAAATTGTTGAAAAAAAGTGAGCAACAGAGAGATTGTCAGTTAGACGAGGCCATCACAAATGCCTTCCCTTTTTTTGACCTTTTTAGAGTGACTGGAGAAATTGGTAAAGGAAAAATCTGTATCATAAATACACACATTATTCGATCATAGAGCTTAGGTCTTCTAGACCCACACACTGGACTATTCTATGTATCTATGGAGCATAATCAGAGTGGTTTTATCAGCATAATCATTTGGTTTAGCTAAACAGCCTGACTACGAGGTCAGTCATAATACAGCTGTAACGTGACAACACTGATCTGGGGACCAAGGCTGGTACCAGCACATAGAGCTGAGCTAAAGGTTTTGATCTTATGATTTCACTGCAGTTTGTCCAAAGTTTTCAGCACCAAAGTACAAATATGCCCTTTGTTTCCTCAAGTCTGCAACAATGGAAATGGTTTCTGCATCTGACATGGTTTTTAGTCACAATCTGTGAAAACATCTTTGTTCATGAAAAATTTAGTAACTCTAAAAGCCTCTGTATCCACTCATAGATTTCATGTATGAGACAAATATAAAAATTGCAGAGTGGAAAGAAAAATCATTGAACTTCACTGAGAAGCATGGTGAAGATGTATGTTTTTGAGCTGGACAGATCCTCTGTGATCAAAAAAGAACATAAACATGGAAAAACTACATATATACAGATGATAGGAAATTCAGATAAAGGACAGTTCTGAAAACCCCTCATATAAATAAGGTCTTCTTTAATAGCTGTCTGTGGCTTTTAAAGACTCCCATAAAATAGTGCTGAAACCAGAGCAATAGACCTTCCAGGCTGGTATCAAGATGTCAACAGCTATTGGCATCTATGAATCAATATTAAATTTTCACTATACATAAGTAAGATGTGATTTTCTATAGTTACTAACGGTGAGATTAATCTCACCACACTTCACTGATAGAAAATCAATGTCTAGTCTAAACTTCCACTATGGTTAGGAGTGAAGTACCTCCAGAGCATGAATATTTGCCACCCCTTGCATATTTAAAATAGAATTTCAGATATCACATTGGCTTTAGGCAAGTCTCCTGCTACATCATTACTTAAACAACTTCAAGAATCTTTTTCTTAGGCAGTAATAATAAAATTATTGAAAAGTATGTTCAGATATTAGTAAATTCATTTTCTTTTTGCCTGAAGGCTGAAAATTACTTCCTAGTCATTTTGTGGTACAATTTTTATTATACATGTATCTTCTACAGTTAGTACACAATTTATCCAACTTACTTCCATAGAATCCAAGGATTCTAAGAATCTTATGAACGATTCTTGAAAAATTAGAAAAATTAGTCAGAAATTAGTCAGAAAAATGTTCCATCCATTGTGATCATCCAGAGTGTTGTTATCGCTCCCTGGTTTTCAGCTTTTTAGGTTACTGAGCCTTCTGAGCTGTTTGATGTTTTTATTTCCTTGACTTCAGTTACAGTTGGAAACCATTATCAAATAGTTGTGTCTATTTACTTTAAATGCAATCAGACTGTAGTTCAGTATAACCTTCTGTGGCTACTCATTACATTATTAGAGAATGATATATAATGATAGGAGTTCGAAGGGACCTTAAGAATCATCTTGTTCCATCCCTCCTGTCATGGGCAGGGACATCTCCCACTAGACCAGGTTGCTCAGAGCCCCACCCAACCTGGCCTTGAACACTGTCAGGGATGGGGCATCCCCAGCTTCTCTGGGTAACCTGTTCCAGTGCCTCACCACACTCACAATAAAGAATTTCTTTCCAATATTTAATCTAAAGGTACCCTCTGTCAGTATAAAGCCACTACCTCTTGTGAAAAGTCCTTCCTCAACCTTCTTGTAGGTCTGGAAGGTGTTATAAGGTCTTCCCAGAACTTCTCTTCTGAGAAAGCAGCCCCAGCTCTCTCAGCCTCTCTCCATAGGAGAGGTTCTCCAACCCTGAGTTCATCTCCACGGCCTCCTCTGGACTCTCTCTAACAGGTCCATAATCTTCTTATGTCGAGGACCCCAGAGCTGGATGCAGCACCCCAAGTGGGATCTCACAAGACCAGAGCAGAGGTTCAGAATCACCTCCCTCAGCCTGCTGCCCACGCTGCTTTTGATGCAGCCCAGGACATATTTGGCTTTCTGGGCTGTGAGTGCACATTGCAGGGTCACATTGAGCTTCTCATCAACCAGCACCCCCAAGTCCTTCTCTGCAGGACTGCTCCATATCCAGCCACTTTTCCTCAAAATACTATCTCTAGTCCTCATGAATGTCATCATAGCTTGTTGCATTTCACTAGGAGAGCTCATTTGTCTTCATGAGTTACAGATGAATGGATACTACCTAATTTAGCAGGGTCCTTACCAGTGATGGCCTTGAAGATCAATAGCAAAGTTTCAGAATTGCATTAAATGGGAATTAGGATAGAACGTATCTTGCAGAGTATAGATCTACGTACTCTGGGGAATTTATGCTACTCAGTAGTTCAATGATGCATTGTGTCAACATGTGCTTTCTTTTATGAAATTTACACTCATTTTTTTCAGATTGCTGTTTTAACATTTTGTCCCACACTAAGCAAAAGAGGAAACATGGACATTCAACTGACATTTATTATTTCATTCACTATTTTATATACCTCTTCCCTAATATTTTTTGCTCAGCTTAATCCCGCATTTATATATTTTTCTTGGTTGAGGATTTCTCCATGCTATTTCTTTTCCCTTTTCTAGTCACCTGCCATTTTTCAATGCTGTAGTCTACCTCTAAATCTATCTGTAGATACTTTTCCTAGTGCAGTTTAAAATCCTGTCTGTATTGATAATTTGTATAATGCACTCATTAAATTGATTTCTCCGTTCTGACATATATTTCTGTTTCTGACTGGTTATATCAAACTAAAACAGGTCTTCATCTCCTCCTTTTATCATGCAGTACTTTCACCTTATCTACATTTCACCCGCCATCATGTGGCCTAATTTATCAGATACAGATTTAGCATGTCTATTCATTATGGCAGTATTTGATATGTCTGAATTTTAGGCTACATATATTGGGCATTTTGCACTTTCTAATTTTTCCTAGCCATAGTGGAAAATATTTAATGTACTGAGGGGGAAAAAACCAAAAAAGACAGGCTTGCAGCTAAGACCCTTATTGAGACTCGAAAGTTCACATCATATTTTTAACTAGGCAATAAACTTTCTTTCAGCAATATCATTAAGCCCCTATGTGGTACACAACAAAATTACATCCATTGGTGCTGTAGGACAAGAACAGAAACAAGCAATGCATAATAAAAGCAATTATCCAGTGGGAATAGAGGTCACCAGTATTACCAGTCTTGAAGACTGTTCACACAGAGCTATTAGTTTGGGAAACTATTGAGAGCTGAATCTCATTTCTTCGGTACTTATTACTTTCTATTAACTGAAGAGGATTCCACAGTCCTGAAATTACAATTGCTTGCTCTTGTTCTTGTGGGGGATTTTAATTTACCAGGCGCCTGCTGGAAATGCAGTACAGCAGACAAGAAATAGTCTAGGAGGTTGCTGGAGAGTGTGGAAGGTAACTTCCAGACACAGCTGGTGAGGGAGCCAACCAAGGAAGGCAACCTGCTGCATATGTTGTGTGTGGACAGAGAGGGATTGGTGGGTGATGCGGTGGTCAGAGGCCGTCTTGGGCACAGTGATCAAAAAATCAAATTCAATTCTTAGAGAAGTAAGGAGGTGGGTCAGCAAAACTGCTGCCTTGGACATCCAGAGCACAAACATTGACCTGCTTAAGAGCCTGGTTGACAGAGTGCCTTGAGAGGCTGTCGGGAGGGGTAAAGGAGTCCAGGAAGACTAGACATTCTTCAAGGGGAAATCTTTAAGGCACAGGAGCAGGCCTACCAAGTGGACCAAAAGATGAATTTGTGGAGAAAATCAGACTGTGAAACTTAAGGAAAGAGAAGAGAGTTTTTGACTTTTGGAAGATGGGGCAGGAGGACTACGCAGCTGTCATGAGGTTATGCACAAGGCCGTGTCTCAGCAGCCATCAAACTGTGGCCACAGATGGATGAGTCTCCTGCTGTGGTTCAGGATCTGATGGTCAGAATTAGGTAATGTGATGGCTTCTACATGCCCTTGGGGGTTCACTTGATGGGACAACACTACTAAAAGGAACAGTCTGAGGAGAAGCAGCAAGACCCTGTGATGGAATTGCTGATTTCAGCAGCATCTTTTGAAGCCAGTTCAGAGGTGTTTTGGGAAGGACATGGCAAGGAGGAGATGTCAAGAACACCAGGAGAAGACCAGGAGGTGCTAAGCACCTCAGCACAACTGTATCTACTACAAATGTGAACCGGAGCACAGACTTTATGTCTCTGTTAAAGCGGGAAGATGAAGCCAAGGGGTACCATCCCCAACATAGTCTTGCCCAGACACCCACAGACAAAGCATTTCTCAAAACAAACAATTTTATGAACATATTTTAAAGGGGTGAATCTCTCCCACACCTCCTGGCAGGGGAGCATCAGGACTGGGAGCAGGTGCAGAGGTTGCACAGGAAGCAGGGATGTGGCTTCTATTTGTCTCCTCAGGTGGGAGGGGAGGAAGCACAGCGCATTCTTCAGTGGGTTCTCCACGTGGCTGCAGGAGTATTTTGCCAGGAGACCCACCACGATGCTGAGCCCTGGTGGAAAAAGTGCACAAAGGGTGGTCTCAGGGACACGAGCAGCAGGAGGTCGATGATGTTGTCCCTGAGGGCGCCAGGACTTTGTAGGCGCTGCCTGCTCTCATGGCTGGGTGCAGCCATCAGAAAGTTGTTCTTGGGAAGGGCTTGGCAAATGCACCGGAGGTCCCTACCTTATCCAGGGGCTTGTCTTGAGTGTTGTAAGGGTCTGGAT
>VYXB01007044.1:588377-618533 GCA_013397135.1 Pachyramphus minor
TGGGGGTGGGGGCACATCCCCAGGCCACATCCCCATGGGCACTCCCTGTGTCTGGCAGGCCTGGGCACCTCTGCACCTGGCCCTGAGAGTGGCACCTGCCCAGCCCCAGACACTCCCCACAGGCCCTGCATGCCCTCCCCAGCCTCAGAAAACATCCCCCATGGGCTGATTCTTACCCAGCCCTCTCTCAGCCCAGCCTTGCCCCTGCCTGTCCCATTCACTGCTCCCTCGAGCTGCACTGCAGCGGTGAAGCTGCCGGATGGGGCCTGTGAGGCCTTGTCCCCTCTGATGTCACAGGCGCCAGAGCCCCATGGCCACACCCCGCCCTGCCCACCTGGGCTTTGGATGGAACTCAGCTGGAACCAGAGGGTTTATGACCTTTGGAAGAAGTGGACGTCCACTGAGGAGGTTTACACAGCTACCATGAGGTTACGCAGGGAGAAAATCAGAAGGGCTGAACTTAATCAGGCTTCTGCTGTGCAAGAGAGTAACAGCATTTCTATAAATGCATTAGCAAAAAAAGGAAGGCTAAGGGTAATCTTTATTCTTTACTGGCTACGGGGAAACACAGTGACAAAGAATGAGGAAGAAACTGAGATCTTTGTCTCAGCCTTTATAGCCACTTGTTCTGCTTGTACCCAGGCCTCTGAACTGGAAAACAGAGACAAGGAGCAGAATGAAGCCCCTATAAATCAAGGAGAAATGGTCAGCAACCTGCTACACCCCTTGGACACATACAAGCTTATAGGGCCACATATAAATAGATCCACCCAAGGGTTCTGAGGGAGCTATTTAAAGAGCTCACCAAGCCATTTTCTGTCATTTACCAGCAGTTCTGGTATGTGGGACATATTCTTTGATTCTGTGATATGCTCCAGTGTGGGGAGCTCTGAGACCAGCATTGGTGATCTCTGCTCCTGCAACTGGAACACCTCACCCTCCTTCTCCTCGTCCTCCCCTTCCTCCTCTTTCTCCACTCATGTTGCTGATTGCAGGGCTGTTCCTCACACTTCTCACTCCTCCCTCTGCCAGGCAGCATTTTGCCTCTTCTCACACAGGCCTCCCCTGCAGCTCCAGTGCTGCCAAACCTGGACACCTGGGCCACAGACACGGATTTACCTGTACCAAGAGTGACCTTCTCAGCTGCCTGGGACACACAGGCAATACTCCCACTTTGGAATAGGAGTACAGGGAGCAAAGCAGGAGGTCTGTGTACACAAGGCTGTCTCCCAGCAGACATAGAACTGTGTCCAGAGTGGCTGAGCCTCCAGCTGTGGGTCAGAATCTGATGGTCAGAAATAAGTAATGCGATGGCCTCTGCAGGCCTTTGGGGATTCTCTTGATGGGACGACCCTCGTAAGAGGAACAGTCTGAGGAGAAGCAACAAGATCCCATGATGGAACTGCTGATTTCAGCATCATCTTTGGAAGCCCGTTCAGAGGTGTTCTGAGCCATGGGAAAGTACACAGAGAGGAGGAGATGTCAAGAACACCAGGGAGGTGCTGAGTACCTCAGCATAAGTGTAATCATTGCAAATGTAAATTGAAACACAAACTTCATCTGTTAGAGATGGGGAGATGGAGCCAAGGGGTACCTGCCTCCAGCACAGTCTTGCCCAGAAGATCACAGACAGAGCATTTCTCAAAACAAACAAACAATTTTATTAACTTATTTACAAAAGGTAGATCTCTCCCACACCTCCTGGCAGGGGGAGCATCAGGACTGGGAGCAGGTGCAGAGGCTGCACCTTCACTGACTGGTCACCCATCTTCAGCATGTATTGCAAGATACCCAGCCCAGTCAGGATTTTTGTTGATGTTCAGAGCCATGGCTTAGTGGAGTAGGTGGGAGAGAAGGGGCTCAGTAGGGCTGAGTGGCAGGGAAATGGGAGCTGGGGCAGCAGGGGCAGGAGACAGAGGGCAGGAGGCACAGGGCCCTGGGGACAGGTGGGAGGTGGAGTGAAGGAGCCCAGGGGAAGGATAGGGAGAGTTGTGGGGATGGGGGCACGTCCCCATGGGCACTCCCTGTGTCTGGCAGGCCTGGACACCTCTGCACCTGGCCTTGAGAGTGGCACCTGCCCAGCCCCAGACACTCCCCACAGGCCCTTCACACCCTCCCCAGCCTTATAAAACATCCCCCATGGGGCTGGTTCTTACCCAGCCCTCTCTCAGCCCAGCCTTCCCCCTGCCTGTCCCATTCACTGCTCCCTCGAACTGCACTGCAGTGCTGAAGCTGCTGGATGGGGCATGTGCCCTATGGCCACACCTTGCCAAGCCAGCCTGGACTTTGGATGGAATTCAGATGGAACTCAGGTGGAACCAGACAGTTTATGACCTTCAGAAGAAGCAGCAGCCACACAGGAGGAGACGCAGCTGTCGTGAGGTTATGCAGGGAAAAAATCAGTATGGCCAAAACCTGACTGGATGATGACCTGGACAAGAGGATTGAGAGCACCGTGCCTCAGTCAGTTCAAAGATGACACCAAATTAGGTGGGAATGTTGATCTACTGGTGGGTAGGAAGTCTCTTCAGGGGGATCTGGACAGGCTGGAATGACGGGCTGAGGCCAACTGGATGAGATTCAATAAGGTGAAGTGCTGGGCCCTGCACCTGGGTCACAACAACCCTACATATTGATCCAGGGTNATGTGCCCTATGGCCACACCTTGCCAAGCCAGCCTGGACTTTGGATGGAATTCAGATGGAACTCAGGTGGAACCAGAGAGTTTATGACCTTCAGAAGAAGCGGCAGCCACACAGAAGGACACACAGCTATCGTGAGGTTATGCAGGGAAAATATCAGTATGGCCAAAGCCTGACTGGATGATGACCTGGACAAGAGGATTGAGAGCACCCTCAGTCAGTTCAAAGATGACACCCAATTAGGTGGGAATCTTGATCTACTGGTGGGTAGGAAGTCTCTTCAGGGGGATCTGGACAGGCTGGAATGACGGGCTGAGGCCAACTCGATGAGATTCAATAAGGTGAAGTGCTGGGCCCTGCACCTGGGTCACAACAACCCTACATATTGATCCAGGGTGAGGGAAAAGTGGCTGGAAAGCTGCCCAGCAGAAAAATACCCGGGGGTGCTGGTCAACAGCCAGCTGAACATAAGCCACAGTGTGCCCAGGTGGCCAAGAAGATCAGTGCCATCCTGGCCTGTATCAACAATAGTGTGGCCAGCAAGACTAGGGAAATGTTTGTCTGCCTGTCCTAAGTGCTGGTGAGGCTGCATCTCAAACCCTGTGTTCAGTTTTGGGCCCCTTACTACCAGAAAGACTTTGAGGTGCTGGAGTATGTCCCGAGAAGGGCAGTGGAGCTGGTGAAGGGCCTGAAGCACAAGTCTTATGAGGAGCAGCTGAGGGAGCTGGGGGTGTTTAGCCCAGAGAAAAGGAGGCTCAGGGAAGACTTTATCGCTCTCTACAACTACCTGAAAAGAGGGTGTAGCAAGGTGAGAGTTGGTCTCTTCTCGCTGGTAACAATCAATAGAACAAGAGGAACTGGACTTAGGTTCTACCAGGGGAGGTTTGGAATGGATATTAGGAAAAATTTCTTCACTGAAGGGTAAATGTGAGGCATTGGAACAGGCTTCCCAGGAAAGTCATGGAAAAGAAAGCTAAGTAGCACAAGGTAAGTACCATATAAGGCAGAATAGCAGAAAGCACCAGAATTGCTTTACCTGCTGATGAAAAAAGCACACCTGCTGTGCTTTAGCAACCTGCGGCCACCCTGTGGCAGTGTTGTAGGTTGTGCTCAGACAGCTCTGGCTGGGCACAGCACCCAGGGAGAGCAACGGTCCCTTCCAGAAACATTCCTCTGTGGTTGATTTCTGGGCACTGCATGGCCTTTCCAGCATGTCAGCAAATTCCATGTGCATTTTGGAAATGGAAGAGGTTCCAAAAACCATTGCAGCTGCTCTACTATAACCGAATACCCCTGTTTCTCTGAATCTAACTGCTTGGTGAAAAGCAAAAAGATTATTTGCAAGAGCACTATGAATTCCTAGGAAATATTGAAACAACAAAAATAAGTTCTTCCTGGATTTCATAAATAGCTTAGTGAGGATCAGTACTATCTGAGAGGTGTTTTCAACTAGAGAAAAAACCCATTGAAGAGCTCTTAATGTAATCTAGCAGGCTAATAAATATGTCAATCATACCTCAACGAGTCTGCTACAGAGAGCAAAAATCAGGATTTTTCAGTAATCTGCTGATAGTGGATCCAGCTCTGCTGTCATGAGTTCTACCTGACACAGCAGTGCAGAAGGGCTGGAACTGCTATGGGAGAGCACGACAGGCAGTGAAGGGGAAGGAGGAGGAGGAAAGTCGAAAACAAACGTCTCTCTGTTCTTCCTGGACACGCACCCCGGCTCTTATCCACATAAGCTGTGAACTACTGGGGTGTGACCTTCTAATATTTGTATATTTTTAAATAAAAACATTAAGTTTAGCAGTGTTTCTTTCTTATATCTCAATGTGTTCTCAGATGAGATGTTCTGGAGAGCCATGGCAGTTACCATCACAGAATTATCCCATACAAGCTTCCTGCAGTTTTCTTGATAAACATTTCAGCCTCTCAGACTTTTAGAATAAGAAGAGTATTTGAGGAGAGTGTTTTTGCGCTCTTCTACGTTCTCAGTTTTTAATGAACCTTGCTTCCAGGTTTGTCTTTTCTCTTGCACAAATCAATGGTGAGCAGATCTCAACTCTCCGTTGGTCCTAAGAGGAGACATTTAGCTGAGCCCACCAGCCACAGAAATAATAATGCACTGGAGATGTGTCTGGATGACTTATTTCTCATTTGTCTTCCCTTGCAGGCTTCCAGCACTGGGTGCACAGCTGTGCACTGAGCTGCATAGATCAAGCAAGCTACTGTATTTATGACAGCGCTCTTCTTTTCTCTGTTGCCAAAAGAGTGGTCAGATGAAGCACAGCAATTTACACTGCTGACATCTATTACCACAGTATTTTTATATTTTTGGCCATACTCTGGAAATAAATTTGTCTGCCCTATGCCATTATTTGTTGAGGAAGTATAACAATATTTTAATACTGATTTTAAATTCCTTATATTTGAATTAGCTGCTTATACTTCACAGTGGCATAATTTAATTCAAATTCAGCTTTCAGCAACCACTGGAACATTTCCCCACAAGGTCCTACCCACAGGAATATAAGCCATCTTATAAAGTTTCTCAAGTTTCTAGCCAAGGACATGATAAGTATATCTTTATGGTAACATCATGAGGCCAGCACTCCTCCATCATCCTATATAGCTTCAGGACTCCAAACAACCACAGTATTTAACACATCTCTTGCTACATCTTGCCAGAGATTGAGAAGCATTTCTTGGCAGTCAGCAAAGTTGGGGTTTCATAGTCGTCAGTGACTTTTTATAACATTTAACTAAAAAGGGTCCTGTGATCATCTAAGCAGACAGTACAAATGTCTTGTGATTTACCGAGATCTAACTGCTTATTTAACTCCAGTAGCTGGAATTGTACTTATCCTTCAGAGATTGTGGTATAAAGATTTTGAGTTCTGATGTACTTGTATTGTTCAGTTGGTTTCAACAGCTAATTATCTTTCTCTTCCCTTCTTTATTCTCTGTACTGTCCTAGATCAGGGTCCATCATCTATGGATGAACTCATTATGTCTCTAAACCGTGGATGAACTCACAATGTCTCTAAATCCAACATCTGTGACTGCAAATTAAAATTCTCTCACATCTGCAGAAGTAATCAAGGACACCAAAAGAAGTTTTATTGACATTTTTGAACAGTAGATTGTTGATCTGGTATTTTAAATACATTACTGGCATTCCTGAAATCTCTGAGTAGCCTCATCTTAGTTTTATATTCAGTCTCCACTTAGAGACTAGAAATTCCAAGCGCACAGAAGCATAAAAACAGTCTATTAACACACAGTTAAAATTTACAAAGACCTATTCCAAGATATGAAGGACATTAAAAGGTAAGATGTTGTTGTTTCTGAACATATATCCTTGTTGTTTCTGAAGCATATAAGAACTATGGATGGACGAAAGAGAAATAAACATAAATGTGAATGCAAAGAAAGGAAAATTAACAAGAATACCGGTATAAGTGACTTTTCTTCTTACTCCCAGACTACCAAGATCACAACTGAAGCACAGTTTGGGGAGATTACTACTGCATATAGTAGGGAAGTTTGCTAGAAGTTTTGGCACATAGTCCTTGAAGTATCTGAAGGAAGTCTTAAGAATATGAAGCACCTACAAACGTTTCACACATTGCTAGAATAAAATAACTAATAAATAACAATATAGCATTTTAAAAGGCTAACACATGAAAACATTTATGCAATGAGACAAAAAGGAGCTGTAGGTCAGTAGCTGCAATCTGAATGATGTGGAAGAGCTCACTCATAAAATGGCAGACTCAGAAGCTGGAGAAGTTGAACAAAAAGTAATATTTATTCAACATATTCAATGGTGAAAGAGTATGTTAATATTTGTTAATCATTAAGATCAATGCAAACAGTAAAGCATAATGAAGAGCTGGATTATTTACTTGAAAGGTTTGCAGTAGCTTGAAGGTTATGTCAGGATGCAGGTTTGTACTGTCTGCAGTTGCCTCAGTTTTTCTAGATTTCCATGTATGTTTTTCTAACGGTGGGAAAAGCTAAAGGATGGTGGTGTAGTCTGGACAAAAATGTGCTGACAACTGACAGTTCATAGCTGCTTGAGAAAAAACACTTGACATCAAAGGTGGTAATGCTGGAGGCAGCACAGCATCATGATCTAGGGTGGTGACTGCTCCGGTGACACCTGAGAGGCAGAAAGAGAAAGGGAAGGGGTTGAAAAAGGCCTGGATAGACAGACAAGTACTGTCCAGTGAGGTACTGAGGTACTGTTCAGTGAGGCAATATGCTGAGCCTATGGTTGTGGAACCTAAAGAGATGTAGTCCTGGTAACTGCAGCTTCAAGGGCAAAGCCCAGCAGCGGCTGGTTGAGCTGAGCTGTCAGTTTTAGTGATGAAAACTACCTTCTAAGAGATTCAAAGGAAGCTCTTATCTGGAGTGCTCCAGAGGGGTCACAGGCAGTGAGTGAGGTGCTGTGACCCTGGCAACCTCTCCAGGGTCCAGAAGAGTCTGAGGTACCAAAACAGTGTGTAGCTGACCGGATTTGGAATTAACTCAAGGAGATAAGGGAAGCAGCCTTTTGTAGGCACCAAGGCCTCAACTCAAGGAAATACTGTGTAAAACAGCAAAAAGGGTAAAGTTGCAGAAATGCTACTGTATTCAGCTAAAAGGGACTGAGGAACGGAACCTACAATTATCCTTTATCTCCTCTGTCAAAAATATAGAATCATAGAATCATAGAATAAGATGGGTTGGAAGGGACCTCTGAGATCATCAAGTCTAACCCTTGATCCACTACCACGGCAGTTACTAGACCATGGCACTAAGTGCCACATCCAGTCTTTTCTTGAACGCCTCCAGGGATGGAGAATCCAACACCTCCCTGGGCAGCCCATTCCAGTGCCTGATTACCCTCACTGTAAAGAACTTCCTCCTGATATCTAACCTAAATCTCCCCTGGCAGAGCTTGAGACCGTGTATGTAGGGGCTGTACCCAACCCTCTCTATCATGACTGTGTGCCCTGCATTCAAGCACAAAAGATTTCATAAGCCCTTTAGTCTCTCTGAATAAGGGCAATTCTGTAGAGCTGCTCTGTGTCTTTGCCTCTCCATGAGTCATTTTTGGGAGGGGAGATCAAACACGTTGTTTGACAACAAGCCTCTGAAGACAACAGTTCTTTCATGTCAACTATATCCTGTTAAATCAATAGATCAGACTAACCCACGGCGGTCATTTAGTAACAGTAAAGTTTAACAGTGAGTTAAAAAGAAAAATGAGGGACATCTTTCCCTTCTGGATTCCAAGAGGGAGTCCTAGAATTGGCATAATTTCTTAGAAATCTATATATTTAAATTCTGTACATATTTTTGCAAAAAGCATGAGTTCGTATTTTAAAACTGAAGGAATAAACACAGCTCATACTTCAAAAGGCTCTTTTGTACCTCCCTAGAAAGGGAATGTTATAAACAAAAGGCAAACAAAGAACCCTCAGATATCTCAACTTACCCTTCTACAAATGAGGAAAATAATTTTAGAAAGGCATGAACTTGCATAAAAGAAACTAAAAAGTCTACCTTTACTTTTCCAGGCCATCCTGTCATTGTCTCTGTAGCGTTCAGATGCTGCAGCATACACTGGGGTTTCACAGCTGTGGAAGCTCAGAGAACAGTGATTGTTTCCTCTGCTTGTCTTTATTCCTTGTCTTTGTTACCTAATAAAACTGATTATTTCATCCTCAACATGACCCATTGAAAATGGTTTTTGTTAGTTATGGCTCTCTTTGTTATCTATGGCACTCTTCATATCTTTGACCAGCTCACTGNTCCCATTTATTTTTAGTCTTTTCTTCTCCTTCCTCTCAGTGACTCAGCCTGTGTTTCCCATGCTTTGTGCTTCTATTGTATTTGTAGCTATTTTTTGCTTGTTCAGCATCAGCTACTGGAACTTTCAAAGGGCATGAATACACAGAGGCAGCTTCTGTGCTGAATGGGATGATGTCAGCAAGATATCAGCAATGGAGCTTCTGAAAGCACATTTCATCCCACTGAGTTGTTAACAATTAGGAATCACAAAACAAATTGTTCTGTTGTATCTGTAAGATATAGCTCTTGAATGTGTCTCCTGCAATTTGTTTCAAACTTTATTCCGCTTAAATCATGCAGTTATATGGCAAATTGGTGTAGCTGTTTCAAACAACCACACTGCATGATCCTGCAAGAAACAATTTAATGGCAACCAGTGATCATGAAATCACCACTTTAAATTAATTAGTAAGTCAGCATAATTGCAAAGCAATCCTTTTTATTTCCAGTTTTGGAAATATCTTTCATACTTGAAGTACAGGAAGGTTAATTTCAAAGTATGATGTCAGCATTGCAAGAGTAAGTACCATGTGAATGAAGAATAATACTGCTTTAAACTCAAGCATCAGGAAACCAATAATTTTAATTCTCCATTCCTTCTCTCTATTGCAAGCATGATTTAGTAAAGGATACATGTCCTCTTTTTCTGTTCTGCTCAACCTCTTTGATCTTTGTAGGGTTTCTCCCAGCTCTAACACTCCCACCCTACAACGTGACTTCCCAGTCAGTTGGGTTTTCTGACTATCACCATGATATATGACACTATATATATGTGAGAGAGAAATATCTTTCATAGCAATTCAAGGTTGAATACTTAAGCTTTAGTAGTAGGAACTTAAAAAAAAATATTCTGTCCCAGAATTTCAAGTAACGATCACCACCATTGGTGTGATTTATAAGATAATTGAATGGTGCTTTCCAATCCAATTTCCCATGTAATACTTTTATTATAATTTATTCATAGATTATTTCCTTTGGTGACAGTATTAGATCGTGTAGTTTGATTTCCTTTATAGCAGAAGCTATTAAACTTTGCATTGTACTTTTGAGGAGGCCAGTAACTCCTACAGAAAATTTCTATCATGTCTTCCAAGAGATTTTATAACATTAACAGTGGAAACCTCAAAGTCTTTTGACATTTTTTTTGTTGTTGTTGTTGTTTAGTGGACTTGCTGTTACGAAAAGTAACAAAATAAATATATGCCAATTTGTACTCTGAATGTTTTTGGCCTTAATAACCAAGCACAGATTATTGTTTGGCTTGGTTCCACTGAGAAATCTTTATTATTTGCTATATTTTCATTTAAAAGTTTTTATACACTCTTATAAAGCCACTTTCTATTAGATAAGTTGAAGAAGTCCAACTTTTTCAGCATCTTGGGGGTGCATTTTAGTGGATGGGTTATTTCTGGTGAACAGCATTTAGTTTAACACTGCCCACATGTTAACAATCGTGTTGTAAAACTCTGCCAGATGTTGTGTCTTCATTCAGTGCTTGAGTGCTCCACTCCCTGGTTTAATACACAAAAACTTCTGGACATATACTTCATGTTGTTTGTGTTGCTGTAAGGTAAGACAATCTTTTATTGTATCCAGAGGTGTCACACTGTTGGTATGTTCCTGAGAAGTGTGACTGTAGCAAAGGAAAATGTTTGGCCTATCCTACATAGCTCAGGAATACATTATATATATACATATATATATAAAACATTTGATGACAGCATTATAAAATCTTGTTCGAGAGTTTATATAAGTATATATGGATAAGTTTCTTTTGACTGACAAAACTACAGTATTGAAGAAGTTGTGTTCAGGGGCATTGATGCATTAACTATGCAACAGAGATGTCTGCTGGAGTAGAATATTTTGTCTAAACTTGGAGTAATTTTTGTCATTCTTCTCCTTCCCTCTGTATTCTTTCAACCATGTACCAACCAAGTGTTGGTATCACAGCTGCGTACACAGGGGATTTTGTGTAGAGAGATAAAACCACCTCCATATTCCCAGCTTATAGTTCTGGGGTTTATGTTCCATAAACCCTTTATTACAGCCTATTGCATTGGGAGGCCACGCTACCTCTCTCCTAAACCTCAGACTTTATCCTTTTAGGTAAGATCCAAGTCTTATTGTTTGCCATATGTCATTCCTGCAGTTCATATTAAAGTACAACGTGTTCCATGGAGCTCAGCTTTCTCTCTTGTGGTCCAGAACAATCTATTTGGGTGACGTGTTTTTCGCACTCTTTAACACTTCAGACCATTAGCAAGTGTTAGCACCACTAATTTTATTTTTCACTTATATCTGCTAATCGAATGAAAACTATGAACACAGAGCTGATGAAAACAAAACTGGTTTAGAACTAGGAGTGATCACTAAAGAAACTTCCTAAAAATGTCATAATCAGTAAGAATTCCCCGCTGAGAAGTACTCTTTCATTCCTGTTAGCCAGTTTTTAATCCATTTAAGATGTACTTTATTAATACTGCATAGTCCTAATTTTCTTATCAGCATGTCATTTGTGCTAAATCAAATGCTTTACAGAAGTCCATTATGTACTTACTTCTATCAAACATAATTGAAAGAAAGAAATCAAATATATTTGACAAAGCCTATTTTTCATACATTTAGCAAGCCTAATTATAAACCATTCTAATTTTTTATGAACAGAATCTTTATCGTTTGACACCATTTTGCCAAGAACTGATATTATCTAGCAAGTCCCCTGTTATCTTCTTTTCCCCTTGAACATTTTGAATACTCATAAAATACTAGGACATTTTTGATCTTCAGAATCACCCACGTGCAAATACTTTCTCAAAACTGACATTTGCAGGAGGTAATCCTAAAACTGATTGCTTTTAGGAATACTGGTGTCAGGTTTGCCAATGTGAAATATCCTTCTGCTAATACGCTCATTTAACATCCACATTGCTCCTAATAGGGTGATTCATCTCACCTAAACGGATCTAAAATTAGCTGAGTTACCTGGGATTCCAACAACAGAGAAAGAAAAATAAGATCCCCCCCTAGAGCCATTTGATTCCAATTATCCCTAAGAGAATGAAATAAATTCAAACATGTGTCAGTAACATTGCTGTAAATACACAGATATTAATAGCACTAGGCTAAAATACACATCTATATTCTTGTATAAAGTGCTTAATAAAGGGGATTTTCTGGAACTCTAAAATTGGAATGTGTATGTGACCAAACAAAAATTGTTTGTGCCTTTAGGGACTATTATCTTGATGCCTGCCAAAGAAAAATAGGCAGTGGAGTCCAAATCTGCAGACAGAGGATGCTTTCCATGGGCAAGCAGGAAATGCAAAACATATTTTTGAAGGCATGACTATAAATCAGAACCATGTTAAAGGTATCCAAAGAGCTTATTTGATGAGCGGTTCAGGCATTGGAGTGTTTAGGAAGCAAGCAGAAAACAGGATCCAAGCCCAAGCATAGTTGGGAATGTGATGCAATCACAGAAGGATTAAGGACAGCAGCTATGTTAAGGGATTTCTTGGAAAAGGACAATATGGAACAGGGTGAACACTTCCCAGAAAGGGGAGTGAGTTAAGCCAAAAATTATGTGATATGCAAGCTGCTGTTTGGATTATACTATGCAATAAAAGGGAACATCAGAAATATTTAATCTTAAAAAACAACAGGAAAAGAAATTAGCTGTTACAGCAGATACAGTGCAGATCATGATCAAAGCAGAATTAGATGGCAATAGCTTGGAGAAATAGCAAAGAAATTAGGGACCTCTGCAGGAAGACTGGTGTGGTGTTTCATGTACCCACAGCAGTGATTATTGACCATCTGGGTCTTGCTTTTTACAGTCAAAATTAATTGGATTTTGTATTAAACCATTGTGACCATTAGTACAGTTATGCCACTTATTTTAGCTTTTAAACACTTGAGAATATTTGCATGGGTACTTTGACTGGAAATCACAAAACCAAAAATATATCACTGTGGTAAAAGTTCATTCTTCAAGTTCTGAAATAAACCATTTAGGATTTGGTAGTTAGGCTGAAATTTTTAAGATTTCAGCTAAGGTTGCCATTCAACGATGGCAACTCCTCTGCTTACAGCTAATAGTGTTATGATGTTTTCAGTTCTCTTCAAATCAAAGTCTCAAGAAACATATACAAATCAAACTGCAGTGGTTGCCCTTCTGGCCATAAGTACACAGGCAGCTTTCCTCCCCATTTTTAATCACTGCTTTTTACTAATTTTCTAAGTTTTCTAGCTTGTTCTGCAGGAATATTCCACTTGTCCAGAACTTTGAGGGTGTCCTGCTGTGTGGGATTTCTTTTTGCTCGATTTGTAAGACTGTGCACAACTCTTTCAGTATTTACTCTTGACATGGCATCCTTGGGAATTCTCCATTGGCAAAATGCCACATTATATAATGGCATCACAGCTAACTCTGTGACAGGAATGACTTCCATCCACTCTGTAAATGGGTGAAAAGTAACTAAACAGTTCTGGTTTCCACTGGCAGTGATCCAAAGGGGTGCTATGGAAATAGACTGAATCCTGGCCCAAAAACCTCCTCCACACTACAGCTGGATTTGCTTTTGAGGTATTAGAGTATTTACAATTTGTCCTGCTGGCCAGCTGTGCACCCATTGTTCTGCATCATCCACCACCACACAGAACTAACTCCATCTAATGTTTAGCTTTCCCAGAATAAACTTATTCTTGAACAGATCAGGTCAGACTTCTTTGCACCAGCACTGGACCTGCCCATGCTCACACTGTCTCCCTCTGCTCACTTTGTTTCCTTTTATTGGGCAAATACCAACTACTGTTGGAATCTAAGTCCCCAGAAGTCTAACTTTCCAAAGGTACTATGGAAAGTCAGGAAGGCTTCTGAATATGGAGTAGAGAGTTACATATGGTTCAAATTAACACAAGTAACTGATCCATTAAATTTCCTAATTATTCAACTGGAATGTATGCTGATCAAAGCATGTTTAAGCAACGGATTGAGAAATATTTGGAAGGGAGAGGTACCATTTTAAGTGCTTTATTATGAAATTTAGGTGTACTGAATGGAACATTGAATACTGTAGATCTCGAATCCGCTTGGGATAAATTATCAGTGATGGGCACTGGTGTGATTAAAGCCTTTCTGCAGAGAAATGAAAGACTACATATTTCAGTATATAGCCAAGGTGTATTATTGCTCCTTGGAAAAGCTGTATTCTCCTTAGTTTCAAATGCTAGAATAATTGCAGATTAATATGATTGCAATATTGTCAGGTCCATGTGGTTTGCTGATATAAAAATACAGTAATGTAAGGATTAATAGAAGTAAACTTGACCTAATTAAGTATAAAAAGGTCCACCACCTTGACTGTGTGTTAGAACACTGTAAACCAGTCACTTTACTTAGTTTACTGTATGAGCTGTATCGCAGATCTGTGAAAAGACCACACATAAACTAGTAACTGGTAAAACCCATCCCTAGTGGAAACATGGCATTTCTCAAGAAGAAGCTGACTGTGTAGTTTCAGGAAGTTATTAGGATGCATTCTTGCTGTAGAGAAGTGGAAGCAAATGCTCACCATAAATAATTATTCTGATCCAAAATTCAGCTGGTAGGGCTCAAACCCCAAATCATTTATCATGGTGTCTTCAGACTAAGACTGTATTTTAAAATTAAAACACACTTTTTGCAATGGTATTGTGGTTGTTATGTGCCAGGTTTTAGGTGTACAACTGAACATCATTCTCCAATCAGAATGACTGAAAACAATCTCTCTACAGGGCATGACAGCTATTGCTGTAACAGGAGAAACAGGAGCTGAATGGAAGAAGTTGTGAAATAAAGGTTTTTGTTACAAATCAGAAATAAATCAAGCAGTGACACTGTCTCAACAAACCAAGGAGAAAACTAAATACAGTAGGCAATAAATTACAATATGGGCATCAGAGATTAAAACAGTGTTTGCTAAGTCTTGGTGGCACTGGCTATTCTACAGTCCTACAACACTAACTTTGTTAGGTGTACCACTTTGCCCATTACTGAACTATCAGCAGTGCAGGTTATGGCTTATGTACAACAGTGGTAATTTGTTACATATGTTTTCTCAAGGTTATTTTCAACAAGGCACTGAAAAATCAATACAGTATGAGACAACCCCCAAATGTTTCCTCAGGAGGCCAGTGATTATGTGCAGAATGGGTGGGGACCAAACAGTTTGACCAG
The DNA here is from genome assembly GCA_013397135.1 of Pachyramphus minor. NCBI lineage: Eukaryota > Metazoa > Chordata > Aves > Passeriformes > Tyrannidae > Pachyramphus > Pachyramphus minor. The sequence goes on from VYXB01007044.1 coordinate 603,081, forward strand.
CTGTGCTTTTAAGGAAATTGTTATTTCAACAGGTCATCATGAAGGAGAGAATCGTTGTAGCCTGAAGAGAAGCAAATAAATTTGAGCACATACCAGTAGCACTGCTGCAAGCACCCAGACATTAGTAACACATGGGTGACAACGCATTATATGTATGTACACCCATATTCCTGAGAAAAGTGCCTTGCAAAGGGAGTTTTCAGGAATCCTAAAACAAGAACGCTTACGTGACTGAGTTACTGACCCTGGGATAGGAAGGCACTGCGAAGTGCTGAGGCTGTGACAAAGCCACACCTGGAAAGTTGCCAGAATATTTTAAAGAAAGATAAGCTCCACCTGAACAGACAATGGTTATACTGTCCCAGATAATAATCTTGACAGCTACCAAAAAAGGGCACTGCCATTAGATGATGCCCTCCGGCGTGGCAGCAATGCCATCAGCTGTGTGTGTGCCCTCCCTTGCTGCCAAAATGGGTGTGCACAGCCGAGTGCTGTGGTAGCCACAGATGCAGAGATCATTTTATTGTCATCAAAGGGAAGCATAACATACAGTTCTGGCCTGGTTCCTCACCTGAGACCTGGTGGTCATTTGGATGCTGCAGTCCCCAGTACACAGAGTGGAATAAAGTTCCCTATGGAGTACCTGCCCTTGACTGAGAGAATCATAGAATCATTCAGGTTGGAAAAGACCTCTAAGATCATTGAGTCCAACATTAACCCATCACCACTACCTTCAGCACTAAGCCATATTCCCAACTGCCATATCCACGTGCCTGTTGAATGCTTCCAGGGATGGTGACTCCACCACTTCCCTTGGCAACCTTTTCCAACACCTGACCAACCCTTTCAGTGAAAAAATTTTTCCTAATATCTAATCTAACCTTCTCCTGACACAACCAGAGGCCATTTTATCTCATCCTGTCACTTGTTATCCTGGGAGGAGAGATTAATCCCCACCTTGCTACAACCTCCTTTCAGGCAGCTGTAGAGAGCTATAAGGTGCAGCTGACTCACACGGTCTGGATTGATGGATACAAACTAGAGTCAGTGGGATTCCCTTCTCTCTAGCAGACTAGAGTACTTTTCCATCCTCTTGTGTTATGAGTAGTTTTCTCTGCTTCTTCACAAATGAAAGACAAAACCATTTATGAAAGACAAAACCAGCTTTTCCTGTTGCTCTTTATAAATTTCCATCTCCTTGTGGCAATGGATACCAGTTACATTTTATATTCTCCTTAATACCCTTGAGAAGGTGTTATTTTTGTCTTCTGTACTTCCAGTCTCTTTTTTTCTATCTTTATCTCTCCTTATTGACATTCCCTGTTTTCTAGCTTGTAATTCATACTCACTAATACTGAAAATTTAGGGTTTTTTCCATCCTTTAATTTCTTTCTCAGATTTTCTTTGAACTTCTTCCTTCACTAACACTTGAACACAACACTTGAACAAAGATAAACTGCCAAACAACACTTACTTGGGGAATCAATCTGGTAATGAGTTTATTTCACAAATTTAAGGGTTATTTTTTGTCTTAACCTTGTTTATCTCAAAAATTTATACATATATATATGTATATATATAATATATAATGCAGAATGGAACTGCCCCTTGTTATTCATGATGAGCATAAAACTGTTGGTCCCAAAGTAATGATCAGCTTGAAGTCCAGAGGTTATTCATGTATCTTTAACTGCCACACTGGAGTTCAAACTAGAACTGTGGTTAAGAAATTAGGTAATTCATCCTGACAATATTGGATCAGGCACTGGATTTCACTTACATCATAGTTAAGATTAGCTACTGCCTGTAAACAGACAGCAGGTAGGGAGGGATCAGCTCTCTTCCACCACAGTCAGGTGAAGCTTTCTCAGAGACACCGACTGCAAGATATCACAATTGCTGTGAGAGATCCACCAAACTGTTGGGAATCTCACTCAGAGAAACAACTGACTTACTTCTAGGACAAGGAAAAGCTGCCCGGAATAATACTGTGGTCCATGAAAAGTGTTTCACACTTCTGAATGGCCCTATTCCTTTGGATCTGAAGTGAACAGGAAAAAGAAATGAGCTTTTTGAGGCATAACCTTCATTTCAAAGGTGTTCCTTTGAGTTTCATAGGAAGGATGTAAAAGGTAGTCATCTCAGAGAGATCAAAGGCCTAAAAATATAAATCCCAAAGTGTAGCAAGTCAGATATACTCAAGTGAGACAGATATCACTAGCTAAATTATTTAACAGTATGAGTAATGTTTGGACTTTGTGCTGCCACTTTTTATGGCATCTAAATCAATTTATTTCTCTAAATAGATCCTGGTGCTTTGCTGCAGTAACTGGAAATTACTGTCACCTCTTCCACTCTATCAGTAAAAAAATTAAATTAGCTGTATCACTTCATTATAAGTTTTAGCAAATTATGTAATTAAAGAAGAGCAAAATATTCGAAACTATGAAAGCGCCAAAGCTGTGTTAATTTCTCTGAAGCATTACAGGAAAAGCATTCTGTAACTTTCAAATAAATCAGGTCATTCCTTTTTTTTCTAGAGTCCTAAATACAGCTTTCATTATTCACAGAATAATAAATAATGAAATAATAAGTCAGCTGTAACTTCCATCACTGAAAGCCAGTGACAGAGTCATTGTCCACAATGACTGTGTTTTCCCAGTACACCTAGGAATGTGGGTTTTACATCAGAAAGATATATTGTCATTGCACATAAAATGGGACTTTATTCTCCTTCCTACAGAAGTCTGTAGAACTCCTCCACATCAGTACCACAGAGGGTTTAAACATAAGAGCTGTAGGGAGTCCTGCCAAAGCACTTTATGATAATGTCTGTCTCAAAATTGTCTCTTTTTTTCTGCCAGAGGCTATTTTCCTCGGAGGGGAGTTGGCAGACTGCAGTATGTGCACATACTTCAACTCCTCCAGAGCAAATCCTTAAACTGTCAGCAAAGATGGGCTCGAGCCACACCACGGGGCTGCGAAGGGACGGAGCTAAAGAGCGCTTATATCTGCCAGCTTTGCAAAAGGGTGACAACCTCTGGTGGGCTGAGTAACCCAGCCAGCTGGTGTCTGGTATCAGCAATACCTGCCCCAGCCAGATATTGCCCACATTCCTCTGGAGGCTGTACATCACACCGCTGCACTTACAGCAAAACTACTCGTACGAGTACACGAGTCCCCGAAGTGGATGAAAAGGCACATGGAACTACTGGGTCCAAAGGCAATTTGCCTCTGATTAGAAAAAAGTGATCCTGCTGGAGGCTGTCAGAGGGAACTGGGAGGCTCTGAGCAACGCTGGCTGAGGGCTGCTGTGGCTTCACACAGCTGGTGTGTGTACACTGCTGCCATTCCACGTGAGCCAACGCCCTGCACACCTCTGCAGAGCTGCACAGCAGATGCGCAATAGCTGAAATTCCTGCATCAGCTGCCAAGGCTGCCAGACATCTGGAAAAGAAATGGACAGTAAAATAAAGGAAAACCCATCTTCTTTCTATTTTTAGGGGGCATAGTCCAGAGGCTGAAAGGACTCCCAAGACCCTTCAGGGACTTGGGCCCTGGAACTCAACAAGGCAGTCATGGAAATCATCCTTCTTGTATCCTGAGAGTGAAGAGGTCAATAATCTGATCCACATGTGCTGTCTCTGCTGGGACAGAAAATACACAGAGATTTCTTTTCTATGACAGTCCTATTACTGATATACAGTTGATGAAGCATCACCTCTAAAAGTGCAATGGTAACTCATGCAGCGTGGAAAAGGAAGCAATTATGTACATGTGGTCCTTGAGAGGCACAACTGCTGCCTTCTTCTTGATGTTCTGGTGATGTGAATAACAGGAACTGTGAAAGAACAGCTCTGCTGGTACATGTTGCAAGTACCTGCAAGTAGGGGATGACATTTACTCCACAATCACACCTGAAACACACATCTCCCAGGTAAAGTAAACCAGGATTGNGAATATGAACTGTGAATGAACATCTCTGCTGGTACATGTTGCAGGTGTCTGCAAGTATGGGATGACAACCCCCAGGTAAAGTAAACCAGGATTGTTGTGGATTCATATCACTGCCAAAATGCACATGAAGATTCACTTATTTTAACCAGTATGTGTTCTCATCAACACTAGAATCACAAATGCTTTTTTCCTAGATCCACTCATACACTTTTACATATTTCTTTATGCAACTTAATATTCTTCTATATACAGGGCAGTATTTATTCAGTCGACAAGACCATTTTAAAAAGACTATGTGTAGATACACATTTTCACTTGAAGAAGAATTAAACTCTGTAGTACAAAGTAAAAAATACCACAATTTCTAAAAGAACTTACTTGTCAGCAGTGTCAGTCAAAAAATGCGACTAGTCAGCTTTTAGCATAGTTTCCCAGAACCAGAAAAAAAAACCAGAATGGAAATGCAGAGAACAGCTTGAAACACAACTGAATTCATTTTAGAATAGGACCCTTATGCAAGACTGAACTCAGATTGTGTTAATGCTACTGGCATTTGACAGAAGATTACAGATTGTTCACATGGAGAATTATGGTAATAAAAGGTAAGCTGTGATTCTAAAGTGCTACAAGGCATTAATAGAAATTCATATGTGGACACTTTCATCTAATTATGAGGTCTTTTTTTTCTCAGTTTTTGGTATGAATTCCTTCAGAACTGATTCCACTAGAGCAGAAAAAGGCACTCTCATTCTGGAATATGGATCTCTATAGACACTTAGATTAGTACAGCTATGTTTGTATGTTAGCTTAATTATGCCTCTGTAATTTCCAGAGAAAATTTGTAGGATGGAAAGCAGTTGTAATTGTTGTTAATAATTTTAATTTTTATTATTTAATCGTGAGTACAGAATTAGTACATTAGATGACAACCACCTACCTTTGCATTTGACTCACTTGTGAATTTATACATCACACATGCTCATTTTTCTCAAATTTCAGTTCAAATCCAAATCATAGTATCTCACTTTTAAAAGAAATAGCTTTTAACATTTCTAGGAATAAATTAGTATAATTAATGTAATTTTGAATAATTTTCTCTAATGAACTATTATATAGATATGAAGGTAGTTTTTTTCCCTAGTCAGTGATCCTTGACTATAAGTATGTAAAATTTTAGAGGATGCTGTTCAAATGACAGATGACAGATAAAGCATAGTAAGGCAGATAAGTGAGCTTTGATGGTGCCTCATGAAAGACCAGTGCTCAAAACTGAGACTTCTGTATTCAGTGCTACTCATCCTTTACCACCCTGAGATATAAAATATATTGCTCACCCAGTTAGCTATGTGTAATTATAGGATACCATTATAAATCTAACAGATGAAAACATAAGCAATTATACCACTCCTACTTCATATAAATACAATAAAAATCACAAAATATTATTATCGTTATTTCTAACTCACCTGGAGTTATCTGGAGGTTTAAAATCCTACCTATCACTGTCATAGATAAACAACTTCTTGAACACAGATTTCCAGCAATTAAGACCTTAACGTGTGTCTTAATGAAACCAGAAATATCTGATCTCCCTCAGGTTTCATTGCATGTATCTACCCTTTGGGTAGTGTATTTTTGTCACTGTTATTTAGACCACAAAATTGAGGAGACAGGCATGTGAAGAGCCTTCCTTAGGCAGAAAAACAGTGTGTGGTCCTGAGGTTGTCCAATCTCCCAGCTCTGTGTGCTTCATCTTCTGATTTGTAAACTGCATCATCCTGGGAGATCAGCTGTCTTAGTAGTTCACAGACTCAAATTCAGCCTTTAATATAGTTTGGTCTTGATTTTTAATCACTTCAAAGATCTCGCTCTGAGCTCTTCAAGCAACACGAGGAGTACCCTGGGACCATGTGAAGGCATTAAACGCCGGCTTGACACGTGCACAGCAGACTAACACCACTGAGGAAGGCAGCCTTTGTACATTGTACCAGGAGGAAAACAAGCACAGTTTGCAGCTCTCAGGAAATCACACAGTTTAATGAAGACAGCACTGCAATGCACTTCAATAAGCTGCAGCCAGGACTCGGTGGGTAGTCCTCTGCAAAGTATATTCCACACCTCTTCTCTGTTCAGGCGCTTATCTTTGCATTCACTGTGCACAACAATGATCTTCTTGAAGTGTTTATTTTACTTTTCTGGCTTTATCTGGCCCTCAGTTCATTCCCCCAGTCCATTAATCTCAAGAGATTTCCCTGAATTAAAAGCAAACTCTCAGAGGATAAGAAACACGATTAATGCCTTCAAGCTCACAGTTCTCCACGGATATTGTGTTAGCAATTTCCGTTATCTTGATTAGAAAATGCATTAATAAAGCAACAAGAAGAAAGTGAGCATATTGGCATTCCAATAAACAGAAATGTAGAATAAATATCATAATTCATTATATTAAAGAATTAAATAGTAGGAGTCTTTGGAAAACAAAAAAAGATTTTATGTGAAGCGATAAAGAGGTTAGTTCTATGGGGACTGCCTGAGCCAAAGAATACATTTCAGCCTGAATACTGCATCTAGCCCTGTGCCTACAAGAACAAGGTCTTTGCTATTGAATTCAACACATCCAGGGCTTCACAGAATTCATAACCCTCTCTATTATGCATAATGAGCAAAATTATTATTCTTTCTTTTATGTATAGGTTCCATTTTGACTGCTTTTTTAAGATTGTTTACCTCTGAGAGCTCAGCTCTCCTACAGAGACCCAGTTTGAGGACAGCTATTCTGGCTCAGCGAAGATGCAGTGTGCATTTGTTGAAGAGGGGTTTTTTGTCAACTTGGGTGTTATTTTTTTTTCCCCCTGCAACATGAATCAGGCCAACAAATGCTCTCTGCTGCAGCACAGCTCTATCAGCAAGGGAGCACGATTATTTTCACACTTGCAGCTGAAATAACTCTGCTGGCAAAGCTCCGTGGTGCGGGTCCAATCTGAATAACAGCTGAGGGAGACTATATGACTGATAATAAATAATACATGCTCTGGAAGCCACTGTAAGTTATTTGGTTTGTTGGATTTAAAGGGGCATGGCTGTCCCATGGTGGGTTTTCACTCTTCCTGATAATCTAGTTTCTGCGCAGTGTGCGTAAGGGCTGCTGGTAGTAACAAAACAGAAACCATCAGAGTGAGTTAATACAGTAGCATTTGCACAGTGTGCATTTCTGATTGCAGCCAGTTCCCTCAAAGCTGCCAAAGAGAAATCTCACGGCCGTAAGCAAGTTTACTATTCACACTGCAAGCACCGTCTCAGCTGCCTCCCCTGTGTGCGAGACAGGCAGCAGTTCTCAGACTTCTTTCCCATGGGCACCTCTACACAGATCCTGCAGGCAGACAAGGTCCAGAGAGACTGGAGACAAACCATCTCCGAGGCAGCAGCTATGTAAAGCTGTTGTCGAGGGGCAAAGCTAATAAACCCTGTGAGACTATATCAGCTCAGGCTCAACAACGTGCTAAAACACCAGCACAGCTCCCAGTTGACTTAGAGTGTGATAAAAGCGGATTTGTATCTGCCTGTAAAAGACTGGAGGGTTGTTTAAATCTCCAGAGAACAGGATGTTCACTGAAACTTGCCCAATATACTTTGAACGTTCAGGACATAATGAAAGTCGGGGGGGGCTGCCAGACAGCTGGGTAATGTTTTGCATATAGGGATTCATTGCAATACAAGCAGCTGGAATAAATTTTATTACAGACTAGGTCATATATGCTATTAAAAGACCTTGGGTTTGATGTATTAAGATTCTGCAAACTTCAGTTGCTCACAAGGAAATTTCCCCATATCTGGTGCTTGCACAGTGTTATTTATTTGGGAAATTTCAGTACTAATGAGTCACACATATGTGAAAACACAGCAAGGGAATCACATCATTTTGCCTGTGTTATAAAACAGTCCTGTCAGCTTTTTCATTGACCATTCTGTTTTCTCCATGTTTTAGTGCATGCGCTTGACCTTTATTTGAGGGTTAATATTTTTGTCAGGGGACAGTCATTTGCAACCTCATGCAAATCTGTCCAGCAGTCCAGTAAGGACAAAAGAAATCTCAGATTGCACACACTGGTAAAGCCCCATCAGAAAACTAACTACAGTCCATAAAGGTCTAACACTGTGTGCCATCTATGGAGGATTGTTACAGACTGTTCCTTTTGCTTTGGTGTGAAGCCAGGGATTGCAACCTAGAATTTTACCTTTCTAAATGTCCTAGATGACCATCTTCAGATGGGACACATATTACCCAGTTTGAAAGATAGCCTACAAACTTAGGTCAGACTAGATGCCTAACTTGCAAATACCTATGGAAAAGCAAGAAGAATCTCACTTTAGATGATCCCTGCTTGTCCTGCAACTGAATGAGATGGTGATGTAACCAAAAAACTCAGTTATACTCTTAGAAAAGCAGCCAACTCACTTTTGCTTTACTGACTTCTATGACTTTGATTTCAGTAGTGTTTTTCTAACTGTTCTTGTGTAGGTAATGTTGCTCCCACTACTGAGCACATTTCCCTTCTAATGACTATTGTATGTAGTCACAATATTTAAGGTTATAAATCTATTAAAGAAAATATGTTTTTCTTAATAGTGTTCTTTTTAATCTTTGCTCAGTTACACCTACACTGGAGTTGGGTGCTGCATTACCTCAGCTCCTGGAGCTTTGCTATGTCAAGAAAATCCCTTTCCCAGTATCTGTTACTGCTGATCCATTATATTCTTGAAAAAACGAGTCCTCAATTCATCACCAGTTGTTATTTTGTGCCTCCTGTGTGGTAGAAAAAGGATGTAATATGCTCACATTATGACAGAAGCATTCACTCGTAGCAGCTTTGTGACTTCAGAGATTTTGCTTAACCTCCATAATGTATTTTGTGTTTAGAATCATAGAATCAGCCGGGTTGGAAAGGACCTCTGAGATCATGGATTTAATTGACTTTCTGAGAAGTATGGTTTCCCATTAGGGAAAATATGAGGGTCCTGATTGTAATTCTTGTGGAAGCCTAAAAATCTAAATGTGTAGATGCTTGTTAACCATAAGAAACCCCATATGATATTTTATAACTTCATACCTCTAAATTACATTAACAAAAACTAGTTGAAGTTTGGGTTGGTTATCAGGTATTTCATCATGTTTAGGCTCTTCCAGACAAAGGGTAACCTTTTGTCATTAATGTGAAGATCATTTCTAAAAAACTTACTGTGGAATTTTGTTGGGCTGTGTAAGGTGGTGGTTCAGCCCACCAGTTTAATAGAACAAAAATAAATTTGCTTAGTTTTCAAATTATAGAAAAATAAAAATATGCAAAATGGATGAATAACTGATGGCGCTTATTGGAACCAAATGTTCACGTGTTTGTTTCTTAATTTGTTTTCTTTGTGAAAAAAAAAATCCTCATTTTACATTCATTAATACTCCTAGGAAGGAACTTAATCTTTCTGAAGGGTTATTAATGTTTCTATGTGTGTAGAATAAATATAATGCCACCCCCAATCACAGCCTTTCAGCCTCATTAGGGAGACATGCATCTTGGCAAACTCATTAGGAGTTTCTTCTTGCAATCAAATTTTTCCTGACTTCCGTTGCCAGGGACATTATGATAGGGAGAACAAAAACTTGTAACTGCTCTTCCCCATTTATTAAATTCTGTACTGAATGCACCACCTTTGTTTCTCAAGAAGCCATCCACGAAAGTCGATGGAGTGTAAAAATGCTTATGCTGAAATGAATTTCATTAGTCAGTGCTGGACCTAGATTAACATTATTTATGTCTTTGAAGTTGCCATGCTGTAGCTCTAAGTGACAAACAGGGGTGCAGGAGGATTTTCTCTGTCTTATGATGTGTAGAAAACCACTTGAAGGTCTCAGGGGCCTTCTGTCAGTAGCACAGCTAACCTCCAGGTTGAAATAATTTCTGTGGGTGACTATTGGAGACACAATACTCCCAAAATCTTTGTCACTTCTACAACTCATAAGTTTATCGATGCCAGTGCACAGAGTTCATTTTGAAAAGGTGAGTCACTAAAAATTCACTGCTGCCAGTAAGGGTGAGGTCCTAAGGACCATCAGAGTGGGAGTAAGGTAGGGGAGTGGGAACGATGGACAAAATGGTCAGAACTGGGAAAGGGCTGGAGAAAGGAAGATGGATAAGGGAGGTGAGGTAAGAAAAAAAGGGTAGAGGAGATCTGGAGGAAGATGGAAGACAAAAAGGTGAAGGAAGCTCTCCTCCTTTCAGTCACACCAAGTAATTAGATCAGCTTAGCTATAATTTAGTATTAAATTTGGAAAGCATTGGTCATCTGGAATTGTCAGATAGGCATTTTCCAACGAGCCCTTGATCTAGAGATTTTAAAGAACCCTGTGAGGACAATTTTCAGTCAAAATTTGAGTTCAAAATTTAAGTTTGCATACCCTGAGAACAATAAAAAAGATTAACATTTTTCTGAGATACACATATAAAATCAACTACAACCAACAACTTTCTGTCTTTGTGTGTGTATGTAAAGCCTAAAGACAAGTTGAGAAGAAACAGATCAATTTGTTCATATTCTTACTGTGTGGCACAAAGTGAACATATGGATAAATAATGGAAGAAGATACAGTTATCATCTCCCATTGCAACAACTTCAGAAGCCATCTGAAATAAACACATCTTTTTCTTGAATAATAGGAATTTTAACCTGATAGTTTTCAGAACTAATGATTTTCAAGACTTTAAGTGAAATCATTACTCAAATGTAAACTATAAATTTATAGAGAGTTTCCAGAAGAAATTGAAGTTGCTTTATATTATCTTAAACAGCTTAAACAGCTAATACAAAGCAACTTATGCATTTCTTTATTTTTGTAAGGAATCAAACCTAGGAACAAATTTATTGACTTTGAATCAGTATTCAGCTGCCAAATAAATTACTTCGGATTTGCATATTTTAAATCTTTCATTTAATAATCAACATATGCTGGAAAGCAAAACAACACAACAGCAATGCAAACAATTTTTAACATGAAAATTGAATATGAAAGCAAGAAATGGAATTTATTTTTACAATATTGGTTTGCTTAATGGAGATACAAAATAGAGCACTTCAGACAGCAATGCAAAAATGTTTATTTGCAAGCCAAATATGAATTTCTGCCCCTTCATTGCATTATTTCTGACAAATTGTGCATATTGTTATATAAAGGCAACTGTGGAATTATTCAAATATCTGTTGAGGCTTGCTTGTCCCAGTTATGACTTTTTAAATATATTCTAAATATCTGTATATTTTATTGCACATTCACAATTTAAAATCTGATTTCAAGGACATATTCAGAGAGTTCTGTTAGCAAAAATTAGGATAAAAATATGATCTTCACTTTGCTATAGTGAATTTGGTAAAATCTCCTCAGTTATTAAGTCCAGATATAGTAACTGACTGTATAACAGCACAAATTTGGTGACAACGTTCCTTGGGGAAAAAACAAATGTTGTCAGCTATCAAATACTTTGGATAAAATACTAACTATGAAGAGCATGATAACACTTCCCTTTCTGTTAAAAAAGTTCCATATTTTACTAGTCCTGAGTTGGCAAGGGCCACCTCACAGCTGAATGTAACAGTTGACAACACACATACTGCTAAGAGGGCTGGAAAGCAAAATAAAATGTGTTTGCACAAAATTGCCACTGAATGTTTATAAAAACTTGATTCACTTGGCACCATAACAGATAAGAAAAGTGCTCCAGTAAACCACCAAAGTCACACTGAGGGAATATATTTAACAGCAAAGGGCTGGGAAAACGCAGCTGTTCCTTTTGGAGGCTGCAGGTGGAAATGCTGTAAGTCCACAAAGTCCATTTTTGGCAGGAGACTGTTTCAGGAAAGCTCAGAGCCTCCAAAAAGAAAAGAGAAGCAGGAGTTGTTCATAAAGTTGCCTGGGTATCTAGTTGGATCAGGACTGGTATCAAGACTGTCCACAACAATAGCTAAACGTGGCTGTATCAGAGATCTCCTTCTCTTAACACCTCCCTGCGAAAGGCATTAAACAGAGTGCTGAGGTTATCAGCAATCAACCTGGAAGCCTCCTCTTCTAACAGCCAAGCAGTTCTACCAGGGATACTCCATAGAATCAGAGAATAACCCAGGTTGGAATGGACCTACAAGGATCACCGAGTCTAGCTCCTGGCCCTGCACAGAACAGCCTGAAGAGTCACACCACAGAATCATAGAATCTTCTGGGTTGGAAAGGACTTCTGAGATCATCAAGTTCAACCCTTGATCCACTACCATGTGCCAGAGAGCATTGACCAAACACTTCTTGAACTCTGCCAGGATTGGTGCTGTGACCACTGCCCTGGGGAGCCTGTTCAGTGCCCAACCACCCTCTGAGTGGATGGACTTTTTCTAATATCCGACCTAAACCTCCCCTGACACAACTTCAGGGCATTCCCTCAGGTCCTGTCACTGGTCACACAGGGCAGTGCCTGCCCCTCCTCTTCCACTCACAAGGAAGTTGTGACTGTGATCAGGTCTTCCCTCAGTCTCCTCTTTTCCAGGTTGAACAGACCAAATGACCTCAGTCACTCCTCATATAACTTGCACTCTAGACCCTTAGCGATCTTCACAGCCCTCTGTTGGACACTCTCTAACAGCTTTATATTTATATTTTCTTATACTGTGCCACATTGTATAGATGGGCATTATGAAGAGATATCCAAATAACCTGTTAAATACTGGGCTTCTGAATGTTTATCCATCCCTGAAAAGTATTTTGAGTTCACATATAGGATAAATGTATATATAATGCTCGAGTATACTACTTTTCATTTCTTTCTACAGAATCTCATTCTCTTTTTTTCAGTAGATCAAGATTATTGTTCATTCTAATCCTGTCCTCAAACATACTTGAAATTTCTCCACATCTTATCTGACAATGCAATAAGCTTTTTTTTCCACTTTACGCCCACCAAATGGACCAGGACTCCAGACAAATTCACCAGAAACTCCTTTGAAAGCGAGATATTGGTAACTGCTCTTCATGCATCACTTGCTCTTCTCTTTCACTAAGTGGTAGAGAGACCATTCCTAGGTCTTCCTCTAATCATTAACATGGTTAAAAAACAACTTCTTGTTACCCTTTTTCTTGTTTGTACACTCTCTGCATACTGCTGCTCTATAACCCTGGTTAGATCCCTCACCCCCACACCATTTTTTAATTCTCATCTTCACTGATCTGACATAGTTTCCTATTTATGTACTGTTTTTTCTTCTCTTTAGGAGGTCACAATTTTTTTAATGTAATTTCTTACCATTCTTCTAAATTAGCTGAGGAGACAAACTGCGAATGCTTATCAGAACAACTTGTAGCACTCACCATCGGATCCAGCTCCAATGTGGTTGAGTTAGAAAAAAAGAATATGACCTTTCTCAGGGTTGCTGGATATTACAAAGTTAAAGCAAGGTGAAAATGGTATATCGTTACCAAGAATTAACTTGAAGTTTAGTTTTAATAGTTCTTTTTCTCCTGCTCCTGACCACAAATCAGTTATTTGCTAATACAGCTGTTAGCTGTGTAGAAACAAGCTACCATTACACAAACAGCAATAATTCTCCAGTGTCATCCTACAATTTGCTTGGCTATCCAGAAACAATAGTTAAGACATTTCAATACAAACTGTGAGTGAACAGATGAATCACTTGCTCTTTACAATGCTGAGGATAAACCAAAAGCAAATGGTGACATCACTGATGCCGATATAGAAGCTCAACCCTTGTGATTCCATGCAGGCCTGGCTGCAGTGCACAGAAAGCCTCTCATTCACTAACATGCTTCTAACACAGACAGTGTTTCACTAGGGGGTCCTCTGCTTCCCATCTTTCCCAACAGTCACAGTCACATTTCTTCTGATGTTAACAACTCCTTAATTTCTCCCTTTTGACCATTCAGTTGGATTAGTCATGGATAACTCAAAAACAGTTCCTGATTTAAATCAGGCAGTAATTCACAGTAGGCATGATTTAGATGTCAGGGCCTGGAGTGCTCCAGCGTCTTGCAACACCTGCACCAGGAACAGGGGCTGCCTACACGATGACGGTGAAAGCTAAAGCCATGGATTGGCAGGAAGAGCATCAGGAAGCCTGACTGATGGAGGCATCACCTCAGGAGGCATCTGGGGATGATTTCTAACCACACTGCCATTCATAGTTCCTGCTCCCTGGTCCTCTTTTGCTGTCACCTGCCTGTTGTACCCTGGTACCGTAAACCAGGCCTATACCTTCATATTGCAGCTACATCCATTCTGTATGTACTTAGTCCCTCATAACCCTCTCCTCTTTTAATCAAAACACGTGTCATCCAACCTGATTCAAGACCTGGCCCAGTCCACTGACCCACTGCTATTGTCCTTACCCTTGCAAAACAATCATTTACATGGAAGTGGTCTGGAAACAAAAGAACAAACCAGTTAAGGCAGGAAGGGGTTGCTGGAGATCACCTAGTCCAGACCTTTCCTCAGAGCAGGTTGCTCAAGGTCATGTCCAGTTAGACTTTAATATCTTCAAGGATTGAACCTCCACAGCCTCTCCAAACAGCCTGTTACAGTGTTTGACTGCCCCAAACGTGATTAAAAAAAAAAAAAAGGTAAAATGGAATTTTCTGTATTTCAGTTTGTGTTATTGCCTCTTGTCCTGTCACTGGGCACCTCTGACAGGAGTCTGGCTTTGTCTTCTGTGGGAAAAACATCCCATCAGATACTTATACACATGTATAAGATTCCCCTGAGCATTCCCTTCTTCAGGCTGAACAGTCCCAGCTCCCTCAGACTCCCCAGACCCTCAGTTGTCTTCATGGCCCTTTACTGGACTCTCCAAGTGGGTCTCACCAAGGCTCAGCATATGGGAAGGATTGAAGGCCTCCATCAGCTGCTGCTGACTCTCTACCTGAAGCAGACCAGGGTGCTTTGCCACAGGGGCACACGCATTCACCGGGACTCCCAGGTCATTTTCTGCCAGGATACTTTCCAGGAAGTCAGTTGTACAGCGTTTTTCCTCCCCAGGGATGGGGCTTGTGACGTCCCATTGTTAGACTACATGAGACTTGTGTTGGCCCATCCCTTTAGAAGGCCAAGGTCTCTCTGAATGGCAGCACACCCATCTGGCCCAGCAGTCACTCACCCCAAAGGGACCAATGCTCTCCAGAAAATAACTGAGGTCTTCTAAGCAGGTTTTCCATTTAGCAGAATGACAGCACAACAGAGGATTTTGTCACTATTGTGTTGTGAGTAAATTCAAGATGTGTACTTGAGGACTGTACAGAATAAGTGTTGTACTCCTTAGACTCCTATTTACAATCAGAAGGCACACAGGGCTGCATGTTATAAGATCATGTCAGTGGAATTCTGACAGTATGTAGCAACAAACTAAACAACTAAATTTCCAGCTTTTATACTTGGAATACTTGCTTGCTTTTTTTTTTTT
>VYXB01007044.1:618580-681920 GCA_013397135.1 Pachyramphus minor
CCTTGTCACTAAATGTGTGTATCAGATCTATATTGTCAACAGCAAAACAAACTGTAAGAAAAAATGCACCGCAAGGAGGTTATTCTGTTGAGATGTTCTGGAGAGACACTTTAACCACAGAAATGAAATATGAGTTGCTTGTGGTACAGGGACAGTGAATTTGCTAGAACAGCCCTTTTAAACATAGTTGCTTATTTATTTTTTATATCAAATGGACTTTTTAAAGCTTCACATTGTTATAAAATGTCACTCATCTATTTCCTAGTCTTCTTAAAAGTAAGGAAATATATTCCAAAGTCACAGGGTAGAGTCTAGCAGTGTGAATCCAGAATCACTTATTTCCACAAACTGGACTATTTCCACATCACAGGGACTGGAATTTCCCTAACAGTTGTCAGGCTTTCTTTTAAGAATAGTATTATTTCATCAATTGTTTGTTTTATTTCTAGATGTTATGAATATTCTGAATAGTCTCACATTCTTATCCAGTAAGAAATAAACCTACTTGGAAGCCCTGACTAGAAAGTTGCTGAATTTATTGCCACAGTAGGGATCTGGGCATATCATAATGTAATCTTCAGTTCCAAGGTCTACAGCTGTCCTAAATAACTTGCAGATTCATGGCACAAAATGCCCAAGGCTGGAAGTGGGATGGGTTCGGTCACTAATGTGTAGGTAAGAACTGTACCGTTGAAAGACAACATTTGTTTATAAATATTTCCTTTTATTTGTTTTTCTTTTCCCCTTTATTTGTTTCAACACGGAAGAAATGATAAGATAAAGAAATGCTTAGGGTCAGAAAAATAATTACGGCACTTTCACAGGTGCCACATGGAGGCCACCAATCAAACTACAGTATGCATTATGAAAACAGTGGTATAGGACTTATATGCAGCCTGCTGTCCATAGTGCAGTTACAGAACAGAAATACACTTGCAATTCTTCGTAATATTTGTCTTTGATCAATTGCACACCTGTGTGATCTACAGAGATTCAGGTGAATACATCCACAGACGCAAAATGGTGCTTTCTGAACAATTCACAATACAACTGGAACACATACCAAATCCTGTCAATATTTGGGAAGGGAGTGGAGCAAATCATAAATTAGTTTCAGAAAGCATAAAGCCACTTAAATGTGAGCAGCCATTCAGAAAACTAAACATTCCAATGTTGCTTTGCTAGAATAACGAGGGAGTATAAAAAAAAATCTAAAATATTTGAATTGAGTTAATGTATAACACACTGATATTTTTGCACACTTGAAAACAGCCCAAGAGCGTAGAATTCGCTCATGTGGTGTTAGTTCTCACAGTGCACAGGGTGATGCTGAGTGCAGCCTGTTGGTGTGAAGATTTTGTTTCGCAGCACTTCAGTGCAGCAGCGGTGTTGGGGTCATGACGAGGCTCCTTGGGAACACCACTCATCGGTGGTGCTGGTACTGACTGACTCCCCTGCCTAAGAGGCACCTTTAATGGGCTCTATAGAACAGCTCATTATTGCCTACGTGGCTGAGAGGAGCACTGCTCCATTCCGACATCTCAGGGCAAAGGGACTGCAGGGGGGAAATGGCTGAATATGCTGGGCAATATGGCACAGTTCCCCACAGCAGTAATTGTTTCTTTGCATCCTGCATTCTTGCATTGAAACATCAGAAGTTTCAGAACTAGATGGCAAACCAAAATGAAGGGATAAAACGATCAGGGAAAGTTTGTGTTGTTTTCTTGTCATCAGAGTAACACCCTTTGGTGCTGAAGTTTCTCATGTGTCAGGAGACGAGAAAAAGTCACAGAGCAGGAAACACTGAGTAATGAGGACATTGGATCTGCATGTGACATGGCACTTTAGAAACCTCCTGGCTTTACATTTGTTTGCTTTACTTGATGACAAAGAAATAATAAACCAGTTACATTTATGTGAAAAGTGTGATATCCGGAGAAATGTTCTAGTGCAGGGTAAAAGTTAGGTGTGCAAACACAATGCACAGCACAAACAGGAAAACTGATATGTGGGTTTGAAAGACAGAACTCATAATAACCCTTGGCAGTAAATCATACTCTGTATATTTTGCCTTTGCTTTTTTTCAAGTAAATTCTTTATGTAAAAGTGTTTTTACTCATATCATACTACACATACAAAAAAATAAGATGACTTTTTAGTGTACATTTCCTCTATATGCTGTGGCTAAATTTAGGGTATATTCTACAATATATCTTTCTAGAAAACAGTACAGTATCACAATTGTGCTAGAAAAAACTCTGCTTCCTCCCACTTTTTAAGTCTTCTCAGTTCTTTTACTGCAATAGCTTTTGAATTTCCATCTCCCTTCAGATGAAATACTTGTTTCTTCGACTCCTTATCCTGCTCCTGGGCTGCATGATAATGATAATTATTTCACCTCAGAAAGATCTGGCTGCATTCTTACTTTTGTATCACTTTCTTCATGACTCAGGAGTGAACCTGCTAAGGTACCTTTGAGTTAGAAGCAACTGTGTAATTGCCCATGACAATCTTTTTAAAATCAAACCCCTGTTTACTCTTAGAGATGAAAGCAGATATGAAATGAAAATTCAAATTTATTTGAATTATTCTGTACCACGACAGAAGTTGGGAAAAAACCCCTGAGGTTTAACAATTGTTTTGAGAACTGAGAATTGTTCAGCTCAACAGGATAGTAGGATGGTCAGGTGGGTTTACTACTGCTGTTCTCATCAATACTTAATTATTTGTATAAAGTGAGACGTTTCCAAGAAGGGGGACCCAAATGTTTCCCCACCTCATTTATTCAAAGTAGAAGAGCCAGGATTTGAATTGATTTTCAAAAATCCAAGGAAAGTACTTACACAGCAAAACTATTATCCATCCTAATGGGTGTCCTTCTGTCAGAAAATTCCACCATGGACCAAGTACCTCTCCCAGTTAACATTTTATTAAACTATATCCTTAAAAATTGGTTAATTTCTGAGGCAAAAGTCCACATAACTGGAAGATTCCCCAATGAGTTCTACTCAAGTATTGGTCTGCTTTTCTACCTCCACTCCTTTCAGCAAGGCTCAATGACAGTTTTCTCTCTTCCAATGTGGCCATGACATTTCTTGTCCTCTGTTCACAGTGTTTTCTAACTTCTTCATAGCCTTTTTGAGCTTTTGGCTCTCAGCCTTCACAAACAAACTGTGCAATGCATCTGGAATTAAGGAAGAAAAGACTGCATAATTATTAAGTTAAATATTGTCTCCTGACCCTTAATTTTTCATTTGTTGCCTTTCCTGGTTATTTCCCAACCACCTGCTATGAAGTTAAACAGACACAGTTGAATACAGCATGTTCAAACAACCTGTAGCAAGCATTTGTAAATTATTACAGGAAAACTTCCTGCCTCTGCAAGAAAGGCAGATGTAAATTCACTTTTCTTGGAGACCTAACCTCTGATGGTGTGTGCCTCTCTCCATGGTCATTGAAGACCATTTGTTGTCAGGCCCTCAACAAACTTTAAAAGAGCAGAGGTATTTTGCCTCCCATTTTTTCTAGGGATTCGAATTTCTGAACAATTTTGTCAAAGAACTGTCAGGCACATTAATGCAATTTCTTTTACTTAAAACCTGATGTCTTAGTGTCAGTTCTGAGCTGACATATATGAAAGTATTAATTTTTATTATAGGTCCAGATCCATTAAAGAAGCTGAGACACTTCTGAACTACTGCAAACTGTGTCTCATCTTTCTGTTCCCTCAACATTTCTGCGATTGTACTATTACCTTATTCCTTTTCTGATGATTGTCATCTATCTGTTAATATAAAACTAAAGGTAAAAAGTACTGCTATACAACATAGCAACACTAAAAATTAAAGCCACAGAGCACTGAACATGAAGACAGCAGTGACACAAACTTCAAAAACCACTGCATATTTATAGAGACTTTCATGGAATAAATGCTATTTTATGCTCCACACCATTTAGACCTCAGTCTTTCTTCTGGCAAGCCAAGCTGTTATTTCTGTGAATTGTTTCAAAGTCATTCATAACCAGGTCAATGCATCACTGACAACAGCACCTTTGAAGTTAGGTAGGGATTATTCATTTGCTGTAAATTTTCTGAGGAGCTTTATCCTCTCTTCATACACAGCCATTAAAAATCAGAGGCAAAAATAAAGGTGCTAGTCACAAGAAAAAGTAAGCTATCAAACTCTCTGGTTTGAAAGAGTTTGGTTTCAGATGAATTCTGGGCAGTGCAAAAAGCCAATTACATTTTTAATGTGGAACCTTTAATTTTTAATGTGAAACATGAAGGGGTTTAGGGTTCCTGAAATGCATCTTCCAGGGTGGTGAGATCCAAGCACGTCCAGAAGCCCAGAACTCTGGAAAACAAGCCCAGGGATCTGTGCAGCCACCCTTGGGGACACACTGAAGAGGAAAATTATGACTGTAGGTGTAATTTTTAGCTCTCTGTGGAAGACCACATTTGCTGGTGTTTGTGCGTGTGACTTCCCTACAAGAAGAATAGACTGTGCGTATTTATATACAAGTTGTACAGGAATTAGGAGGAATTTCTCCACGGGAACGGTGATTAAACATTGGAATGGGCTGCCCAGGGAGGTGGTGGAGCCACCGACCCTGGAGGTTTTTAAGGAAGGACTGGGATGTGTCACTCAGTGCCATGGTCTGGTTGACGAGGTGATGTTCGGTCAAAAGATGAACTGGATGGTCTAATTCTTCCTATGATTCTTTTATACACACAAACTGATATAAACTTCAGGACAGAAAACGCCTTGCGCGGGGGGTTTCAGCCGGGCAGCTGTGAGGCGACCACCGAGCTCCCCTGAGCCCGGGGCTGCGGCCGCGGGAAGGTCCCGATTGGGGCGGTTGAAGGGATCACCCTTTCCAGAGGCAGCTCTGGAAAAGGTCTCGGCTGAAGGCCCGAGGGAGCAGACGGGCGTCGGGGAGCGGGGAAACAGTCAGGAGCAACCTCGGATCGCCCTCGGTCTCTCCCCGCCTCACGGCCGCCCTCGGGCTCCCGGGCGCATGCGCGGAGGCGCCGCCCGCTCCGCCGAGAGCGCAGCGGGAGCTGTGGCGGCAGCGCTGGGACACCCCGGCCCGGCACCCCCGGCCCGGCTCCGGAGCCTCGCCCGGGCGGCGGCGGTGAGTGCGGGGTGTCCGCGGAGGGGAAGGGGCTGCCCGGCAAGGGGAGTGGGGGTAGCGGCCGGGGCGGTGCCCGGCGGGTGCGCCCGGGCCGGGGGTCCCGTCTGGGGGCTGCGCGGGGAGACCCTCGGAGGGGAGCGAGGGTGGAACGTGTCCCGGCGCCCCTCGCCGAGCTCCGGGAGCCGCCCGGGAAACTTGTCTCAAGGGATTTGTGCCGTTTCCAGTTAAGCCGTGGAGGAAAATGTGTGGACTGTAGCGAACAAAGGAAGAATCCTGCGGAGTTTGTCTTTGGGAAAAGGTTCGTGGCTGTCTCCGAGACACGTTTTTCTCTGAAGTTTCAAAAAACGCCACCACCAGAACAAAGCCACGGCCATCTGAAGTTTTCGTATTCCTGTTAAAACTCTTTGCACTTTGGGCAGGGTCACCCACAGACCCCGCCCGTGTTTGGGCTGCCGTGCCCGGGGCAGGGCTGAATCCGGGAGATGCTGGGGATGGGAAGGGGTGTTTGGGGAACCTGACCCCACACCCGGGGTCTCATGGACCCTCCCAGGCCTGGAGCTGGCAAGGGGACAATGTATCCACATCCACAGGAAACAGCAGGGGGATCACGGTTGAAACTGGGATTCAATGTAGCATTGGTTGAGCGGTGAGAGAATAGTCAGTGGCCAAGTTGGGAACAAAATGGAGAGGATGGGGCCAGTGAAGAACACTGATTTAAGTTTTCATAGATAAGTCCGGGAAGAGAAGAGGGACAGTTATGTAGATGTTGGTGTTCTAGATTAAAATCAAGACCTTAAATTTATTATCACTATTGGCTGTTGCTGTCACTGAAGTCGTGCTTTTTCTGCCGCCTGGGCTGCTCGTTGCCACCCTCTGTAACATCATCTCCCCATGCTTGGCACCATTGTTTATGCAGCAGTGGGGTGAAGTGGCACAGAGCATTACCCACAGATTCACAGTGACCTTATAAACACTTTCTGATTAACCTAGTTAGTGATCACATCTGTTTCTCTGACTGCCATGGGGGAGCTTATACTGGCTCAAGGAAACGTGTGATGGGGAGGGAAATAGTTTGTTTTTGTTGTACATAAATAAGTAAGTATGTATATAATTTTTTTTTAATGCATAAACATAGGCAGAGACAGACCTGTGCAAAGGGGTTATGCAACTGTGATGTTGAGCATTCTGGCTCATGTGTTGAACAGAGGGAGTGCCATTGATAAAGCAGCTGTGGGGGAGGTTTACAACTGCAAGATGAGCAGTCTGAGGAGCCTTAGCCAGTAAAGGTGAGTGATATTGCAAGAGTAGTTCTTGCTGCACCAGGCGAATGAAATTAGAAGCCAGAGAAGAGGGGACAGGGAACTTATGTGTGAGCATATTGCATCGAAACAAGAGTGAGATTTGTAGTCATGTGTTCAGCCATCTCATTTCAACCTCTCTTAGACTAGAAAACTTTGTTTCTCAAACCAGATGAGGCTGGAGCCTGGTATTCCGGAGTATTTATTTTCTTGGAATTAGCAAATAACAAGAAATCCCTTGGTGAAACATCCATTTCTCACACAAGTTCATCCGGAAGTTTGTCCAACTAATATATTAACTCCAAACAGCAAAGCATTGCATCTGGTTATAATGCAGATGTTGAGATTATAACTTGGTGACATCAGTTTTCTTTCATGAGAAGTTGCTAGTTACACACAGCCACAGTAACTATATCATCTATATCTGTCATCTCCAGAATGACTCAAAAATGGAGACCTAAAGTTCTGAAGTTAGCTTTAATTGTCTCTTCATACATCTAGATTGAAATACAGTTTTCTATTAAGTAATAACATTGTTTATTGCGTAAAAAATCCTGTTACACTCAAGGCATTAAAGAGATGAAGTATTTTGGTCTCGTCCTTATTAATTTGGTTGTGTGACATTGAGACATTTTCTGAATGTGACTCAAATCTGCATCAAATTCTGCTTTGACTACAGAATAGCAAATTTCCTTGTGTCTTCTGTTGTGCTTATCACCACAGTATCTCAGTACTTGACAAAATCCCTGCTTAACTGACAAAACTCTCCTAAGACAAGGAAATCATCCTCCCATTCCACATGAAGAATGAAAGATAAAACTATGGAGACCAGGTCTGGTCCTGATAGGAGCTGATCTTTTTTGGGGTATTGAGTTCAGTGTCCTGGTTTATATTAAGTGTACAGGTGCAAATAAATTTAATATCTGGTCTAAGCTTATGCTGCTTTTGCAGATCAAGAACTCAGATTTTGGGAGAGGCATCCCTAAAAAAAAATGTATGTAGTTGATTCCAACCTCAAAACAGCATTTTTAGGTAATTTATCTAGAGTCATGAATGAATTCTGTGTCAAAAACAAGATAAAATATACTTCAGGACACTGCTAACTTATTTTAGAACTACAGTATTGTGAACATATTTGTTTTCTCTGTCATTTTAAATGGCTCCCTTTTCCCATGATTGTCTTGTCCATCATTTTGTTCTGCCTACCTCTGTGACCTCCCTCACCTGTGATAGTGTAACCATTTCCATAATCATCTGATGAGGCAGATCACAAAATTAATCAGCTTGGAAAAAACCTTATCTGACTTACTTTGACTCTTACCCGTCTCTTAGAAACAGCTGCATGGGCAGGGAACAAGACAGGTGGTTGGTACCACTTATCCCGAGTATGAGTACTGGGAAAAACCTAAGCCCTTTTGCCCTTCCACTTCCTTTTCCATTGTTCCAGTAAATCTTCTGTGCTTCATTTTTTCCCATTTACTCAGCAAATGACACCGGATTTCCTAAATCCAGAATTTTAAATTTTTTTGCACATCCTGTTAACAGCTTTTTGCTTTCAGTTTCTGAACTCAATCCTGAACTTTGCTGCTGGTTTTCATCCTTCTCCTGCATGAATTCCCATCAGCTGTCTGTTTCCAGGATGCTGCCTTTCTCTGGCTGGTGTTTCTTTAATGGTTGATTTGCTTCAGCCTCCTAAGACAATCTGACTTCTTCCTCCACCCTTGCTTCCTCTCTTCTTGCACATTATAAACCAAAGCACTTGCATTATGCAGTAGAGAACCCTACAGAGCTGGCAAGGGAGTGGACTGAATGACCTCATGTCTCGCCTCTGTTCTCCTGCCAGCTATTTTTGAGTTCAGATGTTGGTAACTATTGACCTTTTAAAATCTAATCTGAGAATACCCAGCCCTTTCCTTGTTTACCTGTGTTTGGCTTACTGTTTCTTGTGAAACAAAATTTTATGTGCATTTGTGAGATCTGAAATACACTTAACCCATTCTTTCCTTTGCCAGCACTTTTGATGGTACTGATTATCAAGTAATCAGTGTTTTAATCAAGGTTGCTGAATATCATTATTAAAATAGCTACATTTCAAAAGTGAAGCCTGTCTTCATACTGGAAGTTAAATAAATTATATCCTAACCACCTCAAATCACACCATGGATTTTTGGCTTGCTTAGGAAACATATTTGTTGAGAGCTATTTTATATGTATTTCAGCCTATCGCTCATATTTAGTGTTAGATAATCATTATGTAAAACATCTTTACTTTTGGATAAAAATTAGACATCTGTTCAGAAATAAATATGTAAAATCAGACAAATATATTTGCACAGTATAGCAGCACAAGTGCTGCCCATTTTCAAGCCAACAATGCTGCTTTATGTAAATATTTTTGAGAGTAGATGTCTTGACATGGGGGAGAGACAGACTGCTCTGCAATTACACCTTGAAAGATCTTTGAGATTCCTTGTCTTTTACACATGACACTGTGTTGTGTACCTGCTCAGTGGAGTGTTTCATTTAAAGCATTAAATCAGCCTTCTCATGTCCCTTTGGAAATGACTTTTGAAAATTGTCGTCTCCTGTTCTAAGGTCACACACTCAACATATTTCCAGTTTTTCATTTTAGTGTTCAGTCTGTACCAGTATGATTACTCCCAAGAGTGGTCATATTAAATGATGCTAAAATCCAGATAGACCACATGAAGTGTAGGATTGGAGTAGTTTATTGTAGATAAAGCTTCTTAATCCTGGTGAAGTACTCATTTTATTGCTTGCCTGAAAGTGCAGAACCGTCTATATTTTCCGGAACTGTAGGATAGGTGAGATTTTGTTTGGTTGTTTGTTTACACCAAGATGTTATACCCTTTTGTAATTCTGGATGTTCCTGTTTTGCTGAGCTCTTTGTGTTCCTGTAGTGTAACAATGGAACCCATGGACCAGTTTCAAGACTCACTTTACAGCAATTCCTCATTAAAATCCCTATCGCTAAATTAACTGTTTAACTTAACTGCCTAAACTGCAGTATTTATTGTAATTAGCAGTATTTCTAACTGTTTCCTACTTGGCATTAAAGAATGACTCAAAGTGTGAATTTGTTAGCTCACTGGTGTGAGGCAGTTTATGGAATTCTACCAGGAAAATTCATGAATGGTGGCTTCATCAGACCTGAACTTTAGGACCTGGCTGGACCCCCAGGCTTATCAATGAGCTGTTGACTGACCTTGTGTGTATTCTCCAGCTCTTATTTGCAGACTTTTACTCTTCAAACTATTTGCCAAATAAACATGGGAGGAGAAGTAACTTTCTATTTTAACTTTCAGTCCCTAGTGTTCATTCTCATGGCTTCGGGGAAGGGCTAAATGAGGTTTCAGCAGCAGGATTATCAGCTAAATCTCTTGCTGCCCTTTCTATAGATTTCTCCCATGGCTGCTGAAATTAGCCAAGTCCATGACATTTCATTTCAATACTGCTGAGCAGCTCTGAGTATCAGAAATGGAACGGACTCACTGTACTATTTTCTGTTTGTTACTCTTGGTTGTCTGAGCTGCGGGCAGCAGCAAAATAAAGGCATAGCACACTGAGTGTGTGGCTGGGTAAGCAGCTTAACTGATCTAAGCTTCTCCCACTGCCTGAAAACAGGAATTCTCCCTTTTCCACTCCATCTTTGCCAGGTTTTGTGTTTTGACTGCTTCCCTTGTGCTGGTACTCGAACTCTTAATGCTCTGCAGTCAACTGAACCAGGGAGCTGATCTGTTTTATTGCAGAACAAGCATCCTGACACATATGCACACAAAAAGCTTTTCCACTGGGTGCTGCAAGCCAGAACTTGGACTGACTCGGTGGGAGAGTCTGTGTGTGTGTGACCACCTTCTCAGGCAGCAGCTTCAACTGGGATTGATCTGAGTGCTGACTCCAGAACCATCAGTGAAGCAGCAGGGTGTCAGTGTCTTCCTTTGCTGACGTCTCTGAAGAACAGCTTCTCAAGAGGGAAGGTGCAAGGAAGTCCCTCAAAAGGGCCGAGNCTGCTGACGTCTCTGAAGAACAGCAGCCAACTTCTAAAGAGGGAAGGTACAAGGAAGTCCCTCAAAAGGGCCGAGAACCCAGTGAACAGACCATGGGGTGAAACTCAGAAAGTGAGAAGAAAGGTGAACAAACTTGTCTTCCATGGAAAGGCCACTTAGGGTGAACTGTAAAGAAGTGCCCAACCACAAGCTCATCTGTAGTTGTCGCAGATGGAAGTATCAAAGCACTTTCACTGTGGCCATTCTTTAGGAACTCTTGGCAAAGATTTGGCCAAAGTTTTCATCTCAGTGTAAGAAAGAAATTTTTAACTGTGAGATCAGTCATTCATTGGAACAACCTGCCCAGGAACATGGTGAAGTCCCACTCACTGGAGGTTTCCAGGATGCAGTTGGACAAGGATGGTGGATAATCTCAACAGGGCTCCCTTTCCCACAGTAGATTGCACCAGACAAATCTTTCGAGATTCCTTCCAACCTGGGCTACACTGTGATTCCATGAAATTTTGTGTGGGTGAAGTGATCTACACCAGAAACACAAAAGGTGGAGATGCACCAGCTGACAGGCAGCATGTCTAAGATTTCTCCAGTGGCTTCTTCAGTGAACACACAAGTGAATGAGTTACCAGATCTAAAAAACAGCAGTGATGTCTTTCTTTACATTAGAAGACTCCTCCACGTTTTCTGCTTGGGGAATTTCCACCTTTGTGGAGGTGTGGGGGAACACCCTTTAAATCTTCCAAGAATAAAATGTGAGACATGTTAGATTCTGTAGAGGATCTGTCAGTTGTGAATGACGTTTTCAAGAGCTAACTTTATTTTAATTCTAACTTTATTTTAATTTAATGCTTTTGACAATATTAAGATAAATTATGTCTTCAAATACAGTTGATTGCACACATACAAATTTGACACATTAATTTGGCATATCAGTGTTAGGAACTTTAATATGTGTAAAATTTTTTTCCACTAAGTCTTTTAAATCAGATTTCTAAAGTGAACATCCTCTGCATTGTTTTTGTTACATACTTTTTTATGCTTCCTACTCAGGCAGAATGGTCATTGTACTGAATCACTTCATAAGGAATAGAAGAGCAACAGTAGAATTACTGTTTTACTTTGGGAACTGCACTTGTGTTTTCACAGTGCTGAAAAGCGTGCAAAACTCTTTATAAGTATGACCTGATACTGTAGTTCTGTGACTGCTGGAACTCATGGAGCTTTGTTTTGTATGGATTTATGCTGTGGGATTGATCAGCTGTGACTTAGAGCTTTACTGGGATATTTATTTCTTCATAAATGACAGTTTGAATTAGATGTTAATTCATCTTTCAGTCTTCTCTTGAGCTACGATGTTCAGAATGCCTCCATCCTCTAGACCAGTGTGCTTTCTTTAGGAAAACTTCCATGAATTTAAGGTTTTCTGCTGTTCTGTAGGAATTGACTGGAAAGGGCCAATGAGTAAAGTTGTTGGACTAGAGGACAACACATAACCCTTATTACTGAACAAAAACAATCATGAAATAGAAAATCTGTGTTAACACCCTTTGTAAAGAAATACTGTTGTTTTCAATTTTTGCATTTTTAGTAATTCTTACAGAATTACACCCATTTAAAATAAAAATTCATCCTTGACTTCAGTCTTACTAAACCAAATGTGATCTATGTTTTAGAGGCTACAAGGTAGCTAAGAGGGATGCAGAACTATCTCCCCGAGAGGTTAGTTTTGATGGCAGATACAGTCTGGAAAGTTCATATTTCTTTTCTGCTGCTGTTCTAGAGAGGAAGGGGTAGAGGAGGAGCAGGAGGTTGGTGGAAGAGGGGCAAAGCTCTGATGCAGAGCACAGAACTGCATCAGCCCACATCAGGGCAGTAAGGAGTGGGTATCTGGGGCAGGAAAGGAGGTAAATTTCCTTGACTCCTCTTCAAGGCTGAAGCCAAAACATCACGTGTAAGCCAAACATGTAAATGAGCTGGAATACTTTTGGGTGTAGGTTTGTTCAAATCCTACTCAGAAAAAATGAAGTGCAATTAAGTAAAATAGTGTGTGTATTTTAATGTATTTGGAAATCCAGGTAAAGTTGATGTGAGGGGTAATGGATATGGGCATTGAGAGAGGGGAAATAATAGTATTTAAAACATTTTTTTCCATGTTTTGTAGGGCTGTTTACCCTTCTGTTTTGCTGCAGCATTTCTTTGGATTCTGATGGTGTACAACTTTTGTGCACTCTCTTTATGCAATTTTCCAGTGTGACAGAAAATTTAATAAAATCTGCAAAGGAGTTGTGCCTCATTATCTTTTCCCTAGTTACCATATAATTCAATAAGATGAAAAATGTGTTTGTGACTTTTATAACTTCTATGCAATTTGATTTTTGGTTGACTGGAAAATCCCATTAAAACATGCTCTGAAATGTGGTCATATATGCATTGCTTCAGGGGAGGACAGGCAGCGTGGAAATACATATTGAAGCGTGCTGACGGTGCGTAAATACTTGGAAGAGAAGGCTTTGTCTGCACATTTCTCTAGTTTAGTTTAGCACTTCACAAAGAAATTGCTTTTTATTGGGTTTGGTTTAATTTTTCTCAAATAGATGGGGAGTTAGACCTTGACCTACCAAGCAAGTGCTAAGTGGAATATCTGTACAGAGCAGTGTATTTGCCTCATCACAGAAAAGCAAAATAAACTTTATGAAGAAGTAGGCTTATGCTTGCTATAAAATTATGGCATGGAAAACGAGGATGCCAATGTGAAATTATCCAGGTTTCTTTTCACAACCAAAATGCATGTTCTGAGAGCTAGAATCTTTTGAGGGAAAATTATTTTTAAAAGTAGCTATTGCTCCTTGCCTTTCACAGTATTGCAATAATTTCGAGAAAAACTTCAGTGAATTGAGGATAATCTTTTTCAAATGTGTGGAATTGTCAGGTCTCTCTGTGAAAAGAGCAGAATTGAATATTGGATACAGTTGGAGGCTGAATCTTGTGCAGCCAGTTTGTGTTATACGAAAATCTGTAAAAGAAGGTATTATTTGTGACACTAAGGTCATGGGTTTGCTTTATAAGCTATGTCGAAGAAAGTTTCAGATCAGGATAAATGGTACATTGTTAGCTTTGATCTTGTGACCTTCTGCAGTGGACAAACACTGTATCTGCAATGAAATTACAGTTTTTTGTGAATGGACTGTGCCCAGATACTGTTGCTTGGCCCTTTTCTTTCATGCCTGGAGAGATACAATCTGAAGTAAAGGTAGCATTCTTTTTACTTTTTTAGGTTTTATTTCTCTCCTACCTAATCCATAAGCACTTTTAAAAGGTAGAAGACACTGTTGTAATCTACTTTCTGGTTATTCTGAAAGTTTTGGTGCGTTGATTTGGGAGTCTCAGAGCCAACAAAAAAGGGAGGTTGTAGACAATAAGTAGGTTCTGTTCAAGAGACCATTTGCCATCTATCAGCTCAGTTTCTGGTTCTATGGTGGTATTATGTGCTGATAGATACTCCCCTGGTCCTAATCCAGTTTAATCCACTTTGGAGAGGACCTGGATGTAGTTGTTGGGCACTGAACTGCTTCCCTGCTTTCATAGCCACATGGTTACCAATAAAAGGTTACAGTTAGATCAGCTCAATGTCTGCCTTCTCTGAACTGAGGGGTTTGTTATACGGTGATTATTTAAACAAAAGTTGAGAGCTACTGACTGTTACTCGGTTTGTTATCTGCAAAACATCAGGAGGTGGTCTGGACTACAAAATGGAAGTTGGCTTGATCATGATTTACAAAACAGATGCAAACATTTCATTTGTATGGAAACAGGGACAAAATAGAGCAAGAAAATTAAATGAATGCACATTCAGAGCATTTAATTTAGCAAGGCTGTGAGTGAAAACATGCTATAAAGAAAACATTCTGCAGCAATTCTGATAACAGGGCATGTGTTTTGGTTTTTTTTCTTGAAAAGCACTGGCAGGTCCATTGATTGTTTTATCTTACTATAAATTTAAAAATACTTGATAGTTATTCAATATGCAGCTGTCACCTTACTAGTATAGCATAAGATTCTATCAATACGTTATTTAACACTTCAACTACCTTTAAATGCATGGCAAAAGGATGATGCAGTTTCTCTGACTTCTTGTGTATTGACTTTGTGTGTTACTTTATGGTTTTAAAAGCTGGTAACATTTTGGAGAGGAGCTTATTGGAAATACTGATAATGGTGATCATAAACTGGATGTTAATTTTCTTATCTGAATTGCAAGTTTCCAGTCTTTGGGTGTGTGAGGGGACAATGTGCTTTTTTGTTTGTGGAGGTTTTTTTGGGGAAGTGAGGAGTGGCCAGGTTTTCTCCTAGTTCCCGGATTAGGTATCTATGTGTGTGTCTTTTTCTGGTGTTTCCGAGCAACCACTCTGGTATTTAAGGTTTTTGGCCTTAGATTGGTGCCTGTGGTATCCTGTGTATTAGCAGTATTTAATTTCTGTGGTAAGAACATAACATTTGAGTTCAAAGACAAGCACATAGATTGAGATTCAGAAATCTTACTCACTGTGGTGAGGTTCTTTGTTTTTGCGAAGTTTATTTGTTTGGTTTGGGATTTTGCTCAAGGGAGACCCTCATGTTACCTTTGTTTTTGTCAATGTGTTTGTCAAATAATTTGGTAACTTTTTAGAAAGTTTTGCCAGACATTCACTATCCCCCCATAACAACCTTTGGCTTTTTCCTGAGGAGTCATTTGCACAGTTTCCTTCCTTGTAGCTTTTTACTGTTTTGAGTGCAGTCGTACAGCGCACGTTGGATGTATCTCCAGTAGCATTTTGGCTCAGATTAGGAGTGTGCTTGGAAAGCAAATCTCCCAGTTGTCACCACTTACTGTGCTTTGGTTTGTGCTGCAGAATCATATTGAAGCACTCAGACTAAATTCTTTTTGGATGAAGGTAAACGAGAAGATACTCTTCCAGAGCACACCTGCTGCAGTCCCACTGCCACAGGGTGCTCAGCTCATGGAATGAAATTGTAGCTACCCCAAAGTAAAATTCTTGACCTGTGTTGTGTAAATAGTGTCCTCAGCTCCAACTGTTTAGTTCTTCCAGTGCACTCCTATTGCTCTGCATTCCTAGCTAATGTGACCACAGTCATGGATAGAGATAATTATTATGCACTTAGAGGTAATTATTCACGGCCACTGTAATTGCTTCAGATAAAGAGTCCAGCTATTCAAGCCTAGGTTAGAATAGACAATATCCAAGTGTCTGACAACCTGAGTTTGATTTGGAAGCTGAGACTTAAACAGTAATTAGGTCAGGGAGCATCAGAGATATAAGGAAGCTGTTTTCCTGTTTCTGTTACCTTTTGACCTTTCCTGCTTTATTAATGTGAGTTCTCCTCCCTTCTCTAACATGCCTACCCTTATTAGGCAGCCACTGGCCCAAATTACCTCAATATTTTGACACCTTGTGCTGCCAGCAGCTCTTTCCCTCTTCTCATTTCTTCAGTTTATTTGAGTTCCCACCTAGCAAAGGGCTGTGCAGCAGGCAGGGGCTGGTCCTGAACATGGTGTTATGATTCCTGACTACCTACTTTCTGCTGGCAAAATGGGTAGTGATTTACAGCCACCATGTTTCCTGAAATACTGCCACAATTGGTAAACCCATATTTACTTGAGTGACAGCATTAATCGGTTTTCTCTGTTCTTTTTGGTCTTTGATTTTCATGGAAAACTTACGGGAGCACAGAAAAAAATCTCAGTGTCAGATTTGGTTTAAAGGTATTGGGGTAGGAACAGAATGTAGAATAGGTAACTCAGTATCATTAGTTTTGTGTCCAAACAAGATCAGGATAAAAACACATCCTGCTGTGGAAGCTTTATTTAATTGTTCACCATTCTCACTTGAAAAAGAAGGAGAAGAATTGGCTATATCAACACTTCAATGAGGTTAGATACTCAAAATTTCAATTCCTGAAACACAGGAGATTGTCTAACCTAAAGCAATGTCTTTTAGCAGTAGCTTACAGAAGAGAGAGGTGTCTGAAGCTCTGCTCTCTGGGCTGCTCAGAAAGGTGTGGTTTCTTGGGGACTTGTGGAGTTCTGGTTTCCACATAGATAGTTATGTGAGTGTTAAATGCTGCTTCCAGGAACTGCTCCAGATGGTCCCCAGGAGTTTAAAACAACCCAACCTACCAAAATTCTTCCTCACTGAATAGAAAATTTTGTTACTTCTCCTTCCTGATGTCCTGGTTGCCAAAACGTGTGTATCAGGAAAATGTTCTTGTCTGGTTTTGTAAGGGAGGGGAAGGGAGAGATGTCTTGGCTTAGAGTGATTCCCCGTTTGAACCAGAGGAACCTGGAAATATCCAGAGAACAACCAGCCAGAATATTGATGCAGCTTTAACAGAAAAAAACCCACTGAAGTGCAGAAGGGGCAATGAAGTTGGGGCAGAAGCTTAGACTTCAGTCTCTGCCAGCTGAAGTCCTGCCCAGCTGCAGTGGTGAGGAGCCACCTTCTCTCTGCTCTCAGGGCGGTGTTGGGGAGCTGTGCTCAGCCTGCTTGCTCTGTGAGTAACGATGTGTTTCACAGGGTTTAAGGTGCTAAGTACAGGTTTCTCTCAGTGACCTGGTCTGTG
Organism: Pachyramphus minor; assembly: GCA_013397135.1. NCBI lineage: Eukaryota > Metazoa > Chordata > Aves > Passeriformes > Tyrannidae > Pachyramphus > Pachyramphus minor. The sequence goes on from VYXB01007044.1 coordinate 635,658, forward strand.
GGCTTGGGCCCTTATGTAATCAGAATTAATGATGATGTTTTACAATGCTGTGATCAGATAGCACCTACAAAGCAGAGGGGTTTTTTTCAGTTCTCTGTTTTGCTCTTCTCCTTATCCCATGTAGTCTGAGGTGGGACAAATCTTTTGCATCCCTGTCTGATAGAGTAGTTTCCAAAATGTTCCATTCCTCTTTATTCCCACCAAATTCCCTGAAAATCTTGCTGTTGCAAGCAAACCAACTTAATAACTACAGGGTTTTTCTATATCCTATAGACTTTGTTCAGAGAAAATTAAGTCTATTTTATCAGCATTTGAATGCATGTAAATTATTTGGAATGCTTTTCCTGGGAAAGTTCCTGTGAAACAGATGATAATAAATAAAATTTTAGTCTTCTGTGACATTTTTTTCCAAGGATATAAAAGATGTATGTGGTGGGACTGGGATTTTTAGGTAGGTACATAATACATTTTGAATAAATAGCAGTCAGATAATTAAATAACTGCACAGGAAGACAGATTGATAATCTTTTAATATTTTTTCTAAACAGACCTCCCACAGGAGTGTTTCAGTTGTTGCATTGCACCTGGTTTGAGGCTAGAAAAGGGGTATTTATTTTTAGACTGAACATCTACTAATGTTTTAGTTAACAGTGTCCCTTGAATGGACCTGCTTTCATACAAAGCTCCAGAAAAACCTAAATATTTATTACTTCAAGAAATGATATAGCTGTATGTGGCATCTGGTTATAAATTGTGTCCCAGTGTTTGCATTAATTGTACAGATTACAAAACTAAAATTAACAGCTGAATTCTGTGTAAAGAATTCTATTGCAGAATGAAAAAATCTACTTCCCTCTTCCCTACCTGGGTGCCATCAGGCTCATCCCTCCCCAGCTGTGATAGGAACATGGTGGCCTTGCAGTGTTTTAATTCCCTGTAAATGTAGCAGGTGTGAAAGTAAGCAAGGGACAATACTGCTGCTGCTTTACATTAGCCTTATTTTCCCTTCTCTTTCTAATCCCTTCCCTTAAGGACTTGCTTTGTTCTTGATGTTCTGTATCCTTAGAACACGTGGCAGTGAGTGAGAACAGTGCAGGCAGTTTTGTGTGCCCTCAGTCAGATCTTCTGTCCTGTAATGGGACATGCTGCACACAAGTTTCCATCAGTCAGGAAATGTACCCAGAAGAGGTGTGTGCTGCCAACTGAAGATGGGTATCTTAATAAATGCAACAAAATCTTGCAGAAATATTGTCTTAAACCAAAAACTTTTAATGCTGAAATTAGTTACCTTTAGAATTTAAGGGATACACTCTGCTGCTAGAGTATGATTGCCAGCTCTGGAATCATGTACACAGATATTCTGTGCTTTATGCTTACAGATAGTTCAGGCAAGATGTGGGCACTTTCAGGCTTGAGGAAAAGAAAATTTAGGTTAGTTGTGGAAAGAAATGTGCATCTTGATTTGTTATTTCAATATTTGGTCCTTAGGCTTTCATGCAAAATATTTCCCCTTGTTAAGAGGCTGCAGCCCTTTGGTGGTGAGCAGGGTGCTGCTGGTAAATAGCACAGGCTTTGTTGGTGAGTCTCCTTGGCTGTCTCACGTGCTTTAGAACTTGTATTTCTTATTGAGTCATCATAATTCCTACTAGCAGTGGGTGGTTCACTGTTTTCTTGTCTTGTTTTTTAACTGTTCTGCTGAGAGCCAAGCAGGCAGTGAGGAAAGATCACGTGTTGGTTTGGGTAAGTCAGCTGCCACTGAACTCAGAGTTCGACATTCAGTGTGGCAGTAGAGCTGCCCATGCTGTCCACCCTGTTGTCACTTTTTCCACAAGCAAATTTAAGGTGATGTAACCTCGTGGAGGGAATAATATATAGAAGAGGGATTCCTGAAACAATAAACATTGCTGTTACTAGTAAGATACTGTTGGAGGTGTGGGGTGAGGAGTGTGTGTTCTTGTGTATGTATATGAAAAAGAATGTTCTGTATACATAGGCTTCAGTAAGATTTGTGAAGACTTAAAAGTAGAAAACTAAATAAAGAGCTGGGTAGAGGAATAAATGAGTCAGTAGCAAGTCAAGATGTTCCTGTGGTATGGCCAGCCCTCTTCAGCTTTATTAGCTGGTTTATGAGAGTAAAAAAGATTTTTGTACTTGTCTGTGTTCAATCCCTTCTTCCAAGCAATGTTTGAACTGTTTAGTCAGTTTGAACCAAGCCAGTCAGAGAAGAGGACTAAAATATAATTAAACTTCTTCCCTTTAGGGGAAGGGACAGTTAAGTAGAGGGTGAAGGCACAAGCAGTTCCTCTGCAGTGGGAGAGTTTGTTCCGTGAGTGAAATGTCTGTGTAGTGGCAGGGCAGCCATTGCCCCTGTCCTTAATCAACCTCTTGCCCTGTAGGTTTTTGGATGTCATAGAAGGAAGCTATGATTTGTGGGAGCTTGGAAATAAAGGTTGAGGAGGTATGGAGAGGAAAGTCAGGGGAACATAGAAAAGACGCACATTTGGTGCGTCATGGACATGATTAGTTCCAGGGAGCTCTAAATACTTGTAATTCCTGTAAGAATCTAATGTAGATTGATGAAGGGGAGTTTCTGTATTACAGCCACTGATTGGAAAGATGTATTTGATATTTCCTAGAAAAGGACATACTGTTTCCTTCTGTAATGAAGGAGGTAAAGAAAAGTGTAATTTGTGTTTTGCAGCCACTTCAGGAAATCTTTATTTTGTCACCAACTCGTAATATACCTACCTTTGAAGAAATTAAAATGTATTTTTCCTTCTGTGTTTTCTTTTTTGTCTTTCCTGCTCCACGTGTTTTCCCCGGTTTCCCAGACCATGTATGTCAGTTTTCTGATGTTCATTCCCAGAGCTTATGATATACCAAGCACCTAGTGCGAGGTGCCAAGGCAGAGGCAGTGTCGTGCTGTGCTCCTGGTGGAAAACATCCCATAGCAGGGGAGAGGCATGTAAATCTCCCTTGTTTCCACCACAGTTCCAAGTGGGCAGAGCCATCAGAGCCATCTTGTTGTGACTCATAGACGTGGATGTGTATATTCTGCTTTTTTTTTTTAATGTTTTTGAAATCCACACCCAAGTTATTTGTTAAGGGGATGAAATATTAAAGACTAATTGAAATTTATTGCAGAAAAACGACTCCATTAGAGAGGGGGAAAACCTGGCAAGGTGTGTTTAATGCACAGCATTACTACCACTTAACAGAGCAAGGGAGCTCTCATGGCTCTGCCTCTTCTGTTGCTATGTGTTTTATCTGATATTTGCAAAAGCAGCCATCTGAAATGGGTGGTTAATAAATGACAAAAGAAAATAATGATGTAACAGGTGAAGAGAATAGTTACACCTCTAGCTAATTCTTTTGTGACCTGTTTGTAAGTTTGGCAACTTCTTCTTTACAGATATTTGGGTTGTAACAATGTGACTGCCCAGAAAATTATGCTAACTTTAATTTTATTTAAGAAGCAATTGGCAAAGATGGTTTGTCTTAGCACAGAGTAGTCTGGTAAGAAAAATTCTATTTATTAAATGCAGTCTCATATATATTCTGAAAAAAAAATTCAAGTCTTCTGCTTCTGTTAGCCTACAATACTTAATAGTGACAAACTAAACAGTACAGTGGTGAGATTTCAGAGTGCTTTAATGTTTGCTGTTTATCCACATTTATTTGCCTTTACAGAAATTTGATGAAGTTGCTTTAAAATCAGTTTCCTCCTTCATCCTACATGTCTTGTAGTCCCAGTCCCAGCAGGCTGGGATGTCTTTACAGAGTTCCACTCACCTCAGCAGTCCTTACAAATACTGTTTACAAAGTCTGCTCTTGCCTGTTGAATTATGGTGTTGGACAGGCCATGCTGGAAACATTCACTTTCCCTCTTTTTAAAACAGCCATGGCCAACCCTTTTTACAGAGAGGTTGGCTTATGAGGGTTTGGATTTATGGAAAGTGAGGACATCAGTGGTATGTGTTGATGTGTAACCTGTCCTCTGAAGACTCATGCTAACCTTCAAGAGTAGGTAATTTATTAATTAAAAAAAAATGCCTTTAACCTCATGGTGTTTCACTAACTTGGTCAGGCAGTTGTACCTTTCTTGTACTTTGCTTAATGCTTTTATTTTCTTAACTCTTTCCTTACTAATAAAGACTACAAGAACCAAAAAACAGTTCCTCAAACTACTGTTGCTGCCTTCAGATGCAGTTCTTGTTGGTTCCCTATCTGGTGGGTGCAGTGAGCTTCAGGCACTTTAGCTGAGAGCATCTCTTGTCTGTTCTCTTTCCAAGATGAGGTACAAAGTACATGTAAGTTCTTGTAGGGCAGGTAGGGAGCCTCTCATGTATTGCAAGTTCCTTTGCCAAACTGCAAGCCTTGTTCTGCCCTTGAACTTTGTGCAGGCATCATGTTTTAGTCAGTAGCTGACTCTGAATGAATTCACATGTTTGTTCTGATTTCAAAAAATCTGATCCGTGGACTCAAGATAATGTGTTGACTTGATCTCTGCAGAGTAAATTTAAGTCTTAGTGAAGATATAAGTAATTACAGTGAACATAATACCTTACAGGTTCAATGAGGCAAAACAGGCTGCATTACATTTTAAATGATACACACCCTTTATTTCATAGTAACATTTTTGTATATTCTGAATGTGAAAAGCCTTGAAAAAGGTTAAAGCATTCACCTGTTCACAAGAGTTAACTTGTTTGGATAGTACTCCTATATTACTGAAATTGGTTTGCATGCAGTAGTGGTCAGTCTCAAAAGAGGGATTAATCTCGATCACAGGGTTTCCAGTACTGATATGTTTGTAACAGTATTAGGGAATCTAGAGAAACTTTTCCAAGTTCATCATAATTCACAAACTCAACAGGATGTTTCCTCTTTTGTTTACAGACTTGATACTGCAAGTTCCCTGCCTTGACAGCAATCATGGATAGTGGTAAGTTTGTTAACTTAGTGATGAGTGTGCCTTTTTTATTATTCCCTATGAAATGGGCAGTAACATACCCAAAAACTGTCCTCTCCTCAAAATCCCAGTTACTTTGCACAAAAAATGCCCTCTGGCATTGAACTGGTTTGAATGTTATGTACAATTCAGATCTTTGCCCACACTGATGTGAACTGGAATCATACGACAGTTCTGACAGAGGTATTATTTGAGGACCATAATAACCACAGACTTTCTTGGGACCCTTTGAAAGTTGGCTGCAGAATGAAAACCACAGAGCTCAATTTCCAACCTTGAGTACTTTACTTTTAACTGTTTTTAATCTTGTCCCAAATTGTACCTCCAAAGTTTTAGAGCAGAAGTCACTTTATAAGTTTTATAAAGAAATGTACAAATCATTTTTCATCCCTCTGCCTTATTTAAACGAAATAGCTTTATTAAGATGAACTACAGAAAGACTCAAATTTAATAGCAGCAGCTTCAAATTTAAAGTTTAGTGTTTATTTTTAGCATGGTGGTTTTAGTCTGCTTGGATGTTGGTAAGGAGTCAAGAAAAGGAAGCCTCAATAATGGTCTCAATAGAGCTGGTTTTGGTGCCCAGGATGCCCCAGGCTTTGCTTTGGCAAAAAAAGTCCCAGAACACTTTTCCCACGCTCCTGCTCGCTGTTCCTTCTGTCACTAAAGACCTGAAGCCTGTTTTCTTTCCCTGTGACAGTTCAGCTGGCAGGCTGCAGGGTATTTACCCTCTCGTGTCCTCGCCTGTCTCTGGTTCTGATTGAATCTCACCTTGGTGGAGTATCCATCCTCTATTAGGATATCATGAAGGTTTTACAGAGAACATGTAATAGATTGATCTGACTGTATTGCTCTCTTCAATAATCATAAGTGAAACTAAGTCTTTGGAATTATTTTTTTTTGTAGCTTTCTGATGCATAAAAACTTGGTAAAAGACAAGTATTGCAGTTACACACAGAGCTCAACTGTGTCTGAAGAAATAATGTATTTGAATGCATTAAAACTGGTAGCTGATCTGTATCTTCATCTATATTCTACAAACATTGAGGGAGTGAAAGAGGCTTTAAATTATTTATTTCTGTGTCTATTTTACCTAATGCCAAAATCATAATTTTGATTTTTATCTTGTATTTGCTAGTTACTCTCCTTAAAAAAAAAGTAAGAAAGTAAGTTTTATCATGCTTCATTACTTTATTCTTGCCACATACAAGTATTCCCTGATTGTGTTCAGCTCCATAGTAACAGCTATAGTGAATTTGGCCACACTGTGGCTTAGCTGAAAACGCAAAGTAGGGTTTTTTACACACTCCTACCCAACTATAACTGAATATCTACAGGATTATGGTCCTGGAATACTAAGAAGTCAAAATGGGTTCTTTGATATGGTTCCATTCTCTCTTTTTGTACGGTTCATCAGGCAATGACTGATTCTCATTAAATCCCTGTATTTCAATAAAATACCAGTTTTAAACCTTTATTCTGTTTCTAAATTGGAATGTGCATGCAGAAGAAAAGAATTGTATCTTGTTTCTGAGAACCAGAGTCTTTAAGTTCTTTAAGTCTTTCAGCTACCTGCGTTTTCCTGTATTTCTTTTCCCTCTGCATCCGGTACAAAGCTCTCATAATTTCTCTCATTGCTCTTTTCAGGGATGAATTCCAGCTGTGAAATGAAATTCCCTAGGTTTTATCTGCTGGAGGAAAGGAAACTTGGTTTATAGTGCATTATCTACTCTTCAGTGACTCTTCATATGGGCACTCTTAAGAGAATCTGGCCTGACACTTGTTCCCTTCAGGAATGCTCACGAGGGGTTGGGAGAAGTAGGTGGAGCACCAGCAGCCCATCCCCTGGCATGGCTGTGTGCTCCCTTCCTCATGTGGAGAAGTCCTTCCGCTCATCACCTTTAGGTGATCACTGAGGCATGTGGAGAGAAACCAGGTTCTTCAGGCCTAGAGGGGAGACAGGAGAATTGTGTGAGAAAGGGAAAGAAGCCATCTTTTTCGAGTTCCTTTTTGAAGAGATTTATTTAGTCAGTGAATTTATAGGATATGACCATGTGCTTACCTGTGGTGCTATAGAAAACCAAATTAGTGGGAGGTGCAGTTGTAGGGTTGGCACTGAACCCCTGGCACCATCATGGATAGTGTCATTTGTGTGTGCATGTGTGTACATGTATTCAAACTGGAAGTATAGGAGTGAGTGGTGTTTTGCAATTTAATCTTCAGATCTTTGTTTAATCCTTTGCAAAAGGAAGATCACTGTCTAATGATTTGTAACCGAGTTGTGGGTTGACCCTGGCTGGACATCAAGTGCCCACCAAACCTGCTGTCACTCTGTTCCTGGTCAGGGGAGAGAAGATACAGTGAAAGGCTCATGGATTAAGATGAGGGAGAGTTCACTCACCAGTTACTGTCACAGGCAAAACAGGCTCGACTAGGGGAAATTTATTTAAATTGTGAGAAAATAAAAACAAATCTTAAAACACTTTTTCTCCTCCCCTTCTGCCTGGTCTCAACTTTACTCTCCATTTCTCTACCTCCTTCCCCCAGTAGCACAGGGGGACAAGGACTGGGGGCTGCGGTCAGTTCATCACACGCTGTCTCTGCTGCTCCTTCCTCCTCAGGGGAAGGACTTCATCACACTCTTCCCCTGCTCCAGCATGGGGCCCTCCCATGAGGTGCAGTCCTTTGGGAACAGTATGCTCCAGTGTGGGTCCTTCACAGGCTCCACAGGTCCTGCCAGGAGCCTGCTCCAGCATGGGCTTCCTACGGGATCACAGCCTCCTTTGGGCATCCATCTGCTCCAGTGTGGGATCCTCCGCCCGCTGCAGGTGGATCTCTGCTCCACCATGGACCTCCATGGGCTACAGGGACACAGCTGCCTCACCATGCTCTGCACTGTGGGCTGCAAGGGAATATCTGCTCCAACACCTGGACCATCTTCTGTCTCTCCTGCTTCCCCAGCCTCAGTGTCTGCAGGGTTGTTGATCTCACATATTCTCACTCCTCTGCTGCTGCAGTTGCACAGAGGTTTTTTTACCCTTCTGAAGTATGTTGTCCCCAAGGTGCCACCACCATCCCTGATGGACCCAGCCTTGGCCAGCAGTGGGTCCATCTCAGAGCCGGCTGGCATTGGCTCTGTTGGACGTGGGGGAATTTTCTAACAGCCTCTCACAGAAGCCACCCCTGTAGCATTGTCACTGCCAAAACCTTGCCACGTAAACACATTACAGAGACTAAACAAAATGAAATTCAAGTAGATCAGCCTAATTATGCTAATCACTGCTGACAGATGCCACCACATCTATCCAAAGCAAAAGCACAGTGATCATCTTTGTTTACTTGCTGCCCTCCTTCTGTAACATTAAAAATCAGATGATTAAGGGGGAAAAAAACCCCTTCTGACTAAATGTAAATGAAGCAATGCACAAATGATTGCATAGGTCAGGAAAGTGGTATGAGTTCATTAGTGTGGCAGTGCATTGAATCATCATCCCCTCTTGCTGGCAGTGAGAGCCCAAGAGCAGTGTAGCACTGACATGATGTTCCTGCTTCCTGACCTGAAACACCTGGAGAATTTCTGCAGCATTTACTGCAGATGTACCTCCCAGGTAATTCAGTCTGATGGATTTTGGAGTGTTCCAATTGCTGCCTATTACTGTAAAACCCATTGGCACAGGGAGTTTGAGGGAAATCTGGAACATCAGAATAAAAGAGAAAACTAAAGAATGCAAATAAAGAATACCTGTGTCAGAGCATTGGTTACCTTTTGGGATTGTTTTATTTGATGAATCAAGGTGAGGTTTTGTGTATGATTGAAGAAAATAGAAAGAGACCAGTTCCCCCCACACCTCTAAAAGGGTGCCCATTTCATGGTTGAGATTTCTGGAGCGAAGGGAGCCAGTCAGCTTCAAAGTTGCTTCAGAAAACTTAACAGATTAAAACATTGATAAATGCAGCTGTTCTGGTATGAGTGACTCTGGGTAGTAGTCATAAATATTTATATCAAAAACTTCAGAGCATTCTGGCTGTGATGTCCTCAGGCAGTTGCAAATATGGTTTTGGATGTTCACAGGCAGGATTTGTTTGTTCTGTGTCATCTTAGCTTAAGAAGTTGCTTGAGCTGAGCATGTGCCTGTCTCATCTGAGCACTTCTTAGGCACCAACTTCAATCTTGAAGCACACAGGACTATGATGCTGAATTGAGATCTATTGTGTTCATGAAATTTTAGCAATAACTACTGAAATTGTAGGCCCAACTACTTACAACAGCGAACAGAACTAGGAGAGGCCTTTTATCATATGAAATAAAAGGGAAGACTTTGAAAAAGCTGTTTCTTAAAAGCATGTTTTCTTTGAACAATTCTAGCATGAGGTTTTGGGTATCTATTTTAGAAATGACCTTTGTTGTCTCACTTCTTATTCAGTGTTCTTAACAGAGGACAAAGCCAACTCTGTGTTAAAAAGATACCCAAGAGCCAACACATTTCTGGAAGAATTAAAGCAAGGTGACATAGAACATGAATGCAGAGAAGAAATCTGTAGCTATGAAGAAGCAAGAGAAGCATTTGAAAATGAGGAAAAAACGGTATGTTGTCCATGTAAAGATGGGTGGGGTGTACTGACACTAAATTTTTAGGTGTGCTGAATGCCTGTATGTTATCCCACACTGTATTAGATTTGGGTTTATTTTGGTAGTGTTTCTTTAAGCAAATAAGGTGTACTGTGGAGAAGGATGAACCACACAGCAGTAATTTTCAAATCCATCATGGAATTATAGAAAGGTGTGGATGAAAAGGGGTCTTAAAGATCATCTAGTTCCAACCCCCCCACCATGGGCAGGGATGCTCAGAGCTCCATCCAACCTGGCCTTGAACACTTCCAGGGATGGGGCAGACCCAACTTCTCTGGGCAACCTGTTCCAGTGCCTCACCACCCTCAGAGTAAAGAAATTCTTCCCAATATCTAACATAAATCTCTCTTCTTTTTTTAGTGTAAAACCATTCCCCCTTGTCCTATCACTATCTGTCTATGTGAAAAATTGCTTTTCCTCTTTTTTATAAGCCCACTTTAAGTACTGGTAGGTGCTATAAGGTCTCTCCAGAATCTTTTCCAGGCTAAACAGCCTCAGGTCTCTCAGCCTGTCCTGATAGGAGAGGTCTCCCAGCCCTTGGATCATGTTTGTTGGCCTCGTCTGGACCTGCTGCACTTCTCTCTTGTGCTCAGGGCCCCAGAGCTGATGCTCCAGGTGGGGTCTCACCAGAGCAGAGGGATAAAATCCCCTCCCTGGCCCTGCTGCCCCCTCTGCTTTGGATGCAGCCCAGGACACAGTTGGCTTTTTGAGCCTCGAGTGCACACATTTGTCCCAATTAAACTGCATTTGAAGGGGGTAGAGGTTTTTTTAGAGGTAATTATGCTTATGTGTGTTGTGCACATTGGCAGCTGGAAAGAAAAGAAACATGAAATAATACTCTCACTTGAGAAAAGGTGGCAGACGAGTTTTTACCCAAGTAGCCCAAGTACTGGTTCTCACTGGATGTCATAAATGTAGTTGTCCTACTTGGAAAAAATGATGGAACTGGGACAGTTATGGGGAGTATATAGAAGCAGAGAGCACAAGTCTTCACTTACCTCACTCCTGCTGGAATAACTTGTTTATTGAATATGTTCACATGAAAAGAGAGGGGAGCTCAAAAAGCTTTTTCATTTAAAATACACTTTTGAATCCCAGGTTTTGGTGCAGCTGGCCAAAGTGTTCGCTGCCCAGACAATTAATAGTCTAAAAATAAGGAAAGTGGCCTTCTTCAAGCTAAAATCTGCAAGTCTCTGGAGAGTATTGTCAAGCACCAGTGATTTAAACATGGAAGGAGCAATGATTTCAGTACTACCATGCAAGGGCAATGATCTATTAACTTGATGGGAATGAAGCAGAAACTGCCCACACAGAATTGTTGCCTAACTCTGTTGGCTTCTCTGATTTAAAGAAGCTTGTGGGCTAATGGCTCTGCAAACAGTAGCTGCACATCATACCCAAAGTATCTTATATTGCTTCACAATAAATAAAACCAGGTTTTTGGTGGTGGCATCTAAACTATTTAATGCAATACTTTTTTTAATTATTCAAGATAGATATAGATGAAATTAGGGCTGAATTTGAAGATAAATCTGAAGTGAAAAGCAGTTGCTAGAAAGTGTGACTAAGTATCATTATCTGCTTATCTCCACTAGAAGCTTCTATCCCTTCTGTGTTTTGGCACAGGGAAATTGTACTGACAGGGCCAGTGGTCTAGTGGTCGAAATGACAGAAGCAGCACTGCAGATGTCTTCCAGAATTTACACAGGTAGTGCATTGCACTCTTCACAAAATAACAATGTGAAAGGCACACTGGACACTTTAGGTTCTTGGCATCTTTTAGTTGGAGGTCATACCTGGGGAGATGAATGAGAATTTTCTGATTTATTAAAATGAAATAGCAGGACATGTGCCATTTCTTCAAAGCTACTTCTTTCTGAAGCTTTAAAGTACATGCACTTTTTTTACCTCCCAAACTTGCCGTGGTGTGGCTATTCCTAATATAGCTCATTGTGTAATTAAGAGTAATGTGTACAATGAGACAATTTGTATAAAATTCTAACATGATATCACTTTTGCATTTTGTTCAAGTCATTAGAGAAAACACAACCTAAACATGTTGCTTCTCACTTCAGCTTCTTTCGTCGCATTTAGGAACATTTCATGTTTTAGTAGGTAGCAGAGGCATTTGGGATGTAGTGAAACAGAAATAGATACGTTTCTGTTCTTGCCACAAGTGAGGAAGAAGCTTCCAATAAGGTCCTGAGCTTTTATCCATTTCTGCTACTGTATTCTTTTTTCCTGGCTGCTGTATCGTGTTGTTGGGATCTTGCTAATGAGCCAGGCTCTGCTAATGTGCAGTCGTGCCTGACCAGCCTTATTTACTTCAGCTTTAGTCCATTGTCCCCCAGCAGTATCCATCCACACAGCCACTTAGGAAGACTTAATTTGTGTGCCCCAGGGAAAGGAAATGGATGAAGTAGACAAGGAACATGATCCAGTACATTCAGAGAAGCAAAGGATCAACATTTTCATAGTATGGCTAGACTGGGATTCAAATAGGGTCTGTAGCTTATTTATCTCCTAGTAACTTTATTCTGTATTCTCACTTTGCATTTTTCTCTTGTTCACTTGGTTCTTTGTTTTTCTGCAGTCTCTGGAGTGCTGTGCAACATACAGATTTGTAATATTGAAGTAACATCAAGCAGTTCCCTCCAGTTATTTTTGGTTCATGAGTTTTTAATTAGCACTGTGTATGTCAAGTACACATACATAGTGTTCAGTACTTCCATGACAGCTTTTAATATTGTGTAGGCTTGGGGATTTTGACAGGTTCAGAATTATTATATAAAATTGTAAAGTTAATTATAAAGATAATACATTTATGTTAGGCTAGAGCCAACAGGGAAGAATTTGCAAGACTTTGTGGTTAAAATAGAATATGAAATTTGGTGTTGACAAATATAATGCATGCGGGGGCAAAAGGGAACATTCATTGTATATATAATTGGTTCTGAACTGAATTCAGGAACAAGAGCTGAATTCAAATCTATGAAGACTTGAATTTAACACTCAGCAGCCAAACAAAAACAAAATAAAAAACCTGAGTGTTGAGAATTTGAAAAAAAAAACAAGGGTCAAAATAAATAGTGTAGTTCTTTCAGTGTATACCCACATCTTGAATGTGCCATGATCCCCCTCTCTCTTTAAAAGCAAATTAGTAGCTGAGGAAGGAGCAGAGAAGAGTGACAGTTGCCAAAGGTATGAAAAGTCTTTTGTGACAACAATAGCTCATAAAATAATTAAATCAGGGAGTATGTGCTGATGTCTGTGAGGAGCAGGAAGGTTGAGCTGAGGTCAGTCACTTGCCATCCTTCTGATGGCAGAGCTGATAAGGCCTCAAAGGAAACCAGAATGTGCAGGTTCAAAGCAAATAGAAGTATCTCTCCTCACAACAGCAAACAGGGCTGTGGACTGCCTTGCCTCATGATGTTTCGGATCCTAAAAGCTTGTATGTATTCAGAGAACATTGATGTAGATGAAGGGAAGATAATCAGTCTGGAACCATTAAATAAAAGGAATCAGCTTTGGCTGATGATAGTTCTTGAACTACAAATAGGTGAGATCTGGGAAAGTATCACTCTTACTTTGTTTCAGCAGTCTCTAACGATGGCTGTCACAGAGAAGTTACCAGGTTAGGTGAACCCTAGGGCTGATCCAGTAAAGCTGTTTATTGGTGGTGCCTTTGCCTGCAGCAGCACTATGTGTGGTCCCTGGTCAGTTGTCAAAGCTGGTTGGGAGACTCAAAGATTTATTCAAATGTTGCTGTGCAAAGTAACTGGGTGTGATTGTAGCACTGGCATTCATTTTATTTCCATTAACTAATTTTTCTTTTAAATTATACTCCATGAAGTTTTTAAAAGCTGAAAGTCACAGATCTTCCCATAAATTTTAAGTATTGTAGAAATTCCAGTGTTTTCTGTCTTGCTTCATCCTAGAAGACAAACAAACTATGAAAAAGTCTAGCAAACTCAAAACTTGTCAGCACCAGCTCTGAAATGATGTGATAGAGTACGACTTCTATTGTCAGTCTGTGTGTAATTATGGATGCTGGATAAATACCCAAAGGAGAAGAGGTAAATCTTTTCCTGCCACCTGAAATCAGGGCCAGATCAGAACAAAAAGGTGTAGCAGATGCACTCACTTCCCATTACTGCTTTGTTCGCCTCCTCTGCCGACCCAATACCAATACTCTTCTGGCTGGCAATGGCTGGCACCTTTAAAACAAATCAGACAATTGATCAAGGATCATTTGAGGCTGATGATGCTGCCAAATTTAGTAAAGGCTTCAGCTGAAATTCTCAGCAGGATGTGAGTCTCTGGACTTTCATGTGGATCCATTATTTGATTCAGTGTTCAGATCCAGTTGACTGATGCTGACTCTGTTCTGAGTATTACAAATAAAAGGGAAACAAAATTCTGGCAAGTTTGCTGTCACTGCCTTTGTTTGGGATGCATTTGAGAATTCCCTTTGATTATTTCAAACTAGATTTGCCAAAGCAGTAAGGTACATTCAGAAAAATAGTTCTTGGCAGGAATATATGTTAGATGTTTTCCAAGTCTTTTCCACAGTGGTTTTCTGATTCTGTGGCCTGCTTAACTTAGTTTTTCAGCCTTAGAAGGCATTCACACCTGGCATTCCCAGTTATACAGCACTTGAGGATAAATGATTACTTCAGTGTCCTTTTCTTTGATCACAAATTAGTAATTTTGTCAAGTAGAAAGTCAGACCTTTTTGTTGTTGGGTTAAGAGACCAGTGTTTGTGCTGTGAATTTTTCAACTGCCAAACTACTCTTTAACTTTCTTTATGAAGTTCACAGTTACTTTCTAAGTTTTCAGTATTTCCCCTACTTGTTTTTTGGGGGTTTTTTTCAGAGCAGTTTTTACAAATCCTGACATTGTGCAAATTCATCTGAGCTGTCTGTGGTTTTGCAAGGCATGGTTTGACTTTGACCAGATGTCTTGTACTCCTTCTGCACCATCAATTTACTGTGTGGTGTAGCTGTGGGATGACAGAGCAGAGGGAGAGCTGCCTGGCAGCTGTGCAACTCAAACCTTAAGGATTATTTTTTTGAAGCTCCTGTCAACTGCATCAGTCTGGAACTATGTCTTTGTGCTTCTCTTTAAAATCTGACTTGCAGAAATGCAAGCTGCAAACCTGGGATCTAGTATGCTTCGTGAGGTTTTGGTTGGTGGGTTTTGTGGGATTGTTTTGTTGTGTGTTTTTTTGGTTGGCTGTTTTTCACTTTGCCCCTGAAGAGGAACATTTAAGGAGGTTTGTTTTTTTTTAACGACTAAACAAGTATTCCTTTCTTACTGTCTTTCATCTGCGTTCAGAACTTTATTCCTCTGTGTCTGTAAGACAGTGTTAGATCTACAGTATGTAATTTTTGACCAGGGGGTGAGTGGTGTCTGAACTGTCTTGAATTTTCTTTACCTTACATATAAATGAAAGAGGACACTAAATGACTTTCATCCTTAAGGCAGTTTCAACTCTTACCTTAAGTTCTTTATTCACCTGTCTGGTCACATCATCAAATCCAATATCCCCACAGCCTGTTCTGAGCTAAGTGCCTGCCAGTCTGGGAAAACAGCTTTTTTTGCTTCTTGCCGTGTTGCAGAGTGCCAGGGAGGTATTTCAGCTGGTATTTAAGCTTTCTAAAAAAGGTACAGAGACATTTTCTACAGCAGACAGATCTGACCTAGAAGTAACACGAAAACAACGCTAAAATACCAGTCAGTACTTACTACCCTTCTACTGGAGAAGGTGCATTTCCTCTCCAGTCTGCAACACAAAATACATTGCAAGGGGAGAAGTGTGATTTCTTCTTTTTCATCAAAACTGCCTTTCTCCTCCAAAGTCTTTAAAATGACATAGCCTTGCACAGTCTATTTGACATCTTTCAGTAAAATCTTTGCAACCTTGGCTTTAGAAACAAGCACTGTACCATTTTATTTCTTTGCTGCCATTGAGGCAGCAGACCAGTGAAATAGGAAGTTTGGTTCCAGTATAGACAGTAGCATTTTGTAATCCTAATGAATCCTTTTCTGCTTTTTTTTAGTCAACAATATATTAATTATTTCACTAAATAATTTAGTTGTATTCTAACTGGATGGAAAAGTGATAGGTAACAGATCTTCTTGATTGCCTCTAATCTGGTGGGGAGAGGGTGAGGTGTTTGGTTTTGCTGGATTTTATCATGCAGAGATCCCAAAAGTCCTCAGTTGTGCATCTGATGTAATTTTTTTAATGTTAGTTCTCCCCTCTCCAAATATGTTTTTCTAAAATCAGCACAGTTGATCTGGGATTCAGTGTGGAACAGTGCATCAGGGAAGGCCCTTGTAGAGAAGTGTTTAGGGTCCATCTTCCCAGACTTTCTTGCTTTGTTTGAAGGCAGTCCCACCTGACTTAGCTTAGGTGACTTGGACCTGGGTTCACATCAAAGAGGGGCACTGTGATGATATGTTTGTAATGTCAAGCCTTGGAAATTGGGGAAAATGGATTGCTGTAGGAATCAAATTTTTTTTTTCTTTTTTTTTTTTTTAATTTGCACTGTGTGTAGGCATAAGAACAACTGAATTCATCTTTGGTAAAGAAAATTTACAGGATAGTCGTTTGTTTCATGCACGTGGCATTGCTCTTAACCTGAGTGAATTCTGATCCAGAAACATTGTGAGCACATGTTTTGTCCATGGTGTCCTGGTCCTGGCTTTGCACTGGGCAGGTTTAGCCTCCACACTGTCTCTGGACTCAAGCTGCCTCTGGGGTGAGCTTGGTGGCATTTTCTGTTTCATGCTGATCATGTGGCAGCAGTGCTGAACTAAAAAAAACTGATGGACCTGGTTTGTCTGAGCACTAAGTCAGTCAGTCAGTCAGCACCTGAATATGTCTACTAATAACTGAGTAATGACAATATCAATTGTACCTGGTGACTATTTCATAAATACTTGCATGAGGTGTGTGCTATCATTTCAAATTAATGCATTGCTGGTATGGGCATGACTGGGCCAGGGCTCTGCATTTTTAAAGGAAACTAAAGAGTTCAGAGTTTCTGGCATGGATTGCAGGGTGTCATTAATTATTTTTTTTCTGAAATTATATATGACTAGTGGGAGAGATCTTATGTTACAGGGGTGGATGGCTACTTTTTTGAGGCAGGGTTTTCTTTTATTTTTTCAAAGCTGTCGCTGCAGAGGAAATTGGATTGGCAACATGATCTTTGTGCTCCTGCTTGTGCATATTAATAGAGCAAAGATGACTTTCAAGTACTGGTGTACCCCTTCATCTTTCTTTTCGCTTGTTCGTATTTTCACTTTATGTTCCATTTATCTGTAGCTGTGTTGTCAAGATTTCTAGAATATAATAAGCTCTGTGATATTCTCATAGCTCTGAAGCTATTTTTAGCTGTAAACAGAGGATCTGGATCAACTCAAAATAAGCTGATAGCAGTTGCTGTATGAGCCAGAGGGTGGAGGAAGTCTAAATTATGAGATGACAGTACAACATAGTTGTGCTTTGCCAAAATGGTCTGTCATTCTGAACCAGTATTTCCTTGTCAAATTGTATTAGTGTATTATTGCAATTTTAAAACAAACAAACCCCAAACTCTTACCTTGAGTGGTGCTGAAAAATGTTGATCCACCTGATTGCTGATGTGCATGATGATTACGCAGGGGTTTTGGGGTTTTTCAGGTAGTTTGTCTTGGGGAGGGGACTGGTTGGGGTTTTTTTCTGTTTGGGGGGTTGATTGTTAGTCTAGTTTTGCATAGTCCTGTCTGTGCTGCATGTTTGCAAACGCTGAGTGCAGACACAAGAACCTTGAAAGTACTGTGGAGTTTGTTTTAAAAAAAATAAATCCCTTTGGTATCACTAATGACATCAGAAATAAAATTGAAAGTTTATCATGTGTGCTTATCCATGCTAGTTCTTATTTTAATCCTCGGTATTTGAAATGCCTTTTTTATTTTCCTCATTCATTTAAAACAACTTGCTTACATTGCCTTTTTTTTTTTTTTCCTTTTTTAACTATCTTATAGTTTCTGACTTACTGTGTCTTGCTCTTCTAGAAGGAGTTCTGGAAAGTCTACAAAAACGGACTTCAGGGAGAAAGTAACACAGGACATACCTGGTATTCATTTTACCTTGCGTTTCCATTAATCATTGGCCTTTTTGTTATCCTCATTGTCATTTTTGTCATATGGAGATGCCTGTTTAAAAAGAAAATGCGTAGACAGTCGGTGTACGTGCACAGGGGAGCCCACGGAGCGCTGGGTGACGGTGCTGTGGCTGATGGCAGAGGCCCTGTCCCGCCGCCCCTCAGCATTGTTCATTCCCCACAGGAGGAAATGTATGAAGCCAGTGGGCTCTCCCCGGGAGGTCTGAGCTATACGGATGCACGGTCGGACTCGATATCCACCAGGCTCTCGAACTGTGATCCTCCTCCTTCCTATGAGGAAGCCACTGGTGAGATCAGTGTGAGAAGAAGTGAAACTGAGCAACATTTAGATCCACCCCCGCAATACGAAGACATTGTGAACTCCAGCTCAGCCGGTGCCATTGCACTGACTCCCATTGTCACCAGTGCTAAGTGAAACAAGAAGAATGCCACGGACCTTTTAAAAATCAGTAATCATTTTGTAGCACTTTATCTTGGCATATTATGCATTTCTGTAATTTAATGGACTTGTATGATGGATTTCACTTTTTTTTTAGGTTCACTCGTTCTTTGGGTTTGGGATTTTTCACCCCTACAGAAGGTCTTAAAAGATAAGGAATCTGTATTGAGAGTGTAGTGCAGATACAAGTGTGGTGCTCTGTCATACTTCTCAAAAGTACCTCTGTTTTGAGGGATGTCACTTGTTTTATTCTGAACATGTCCACCTTCCCCACAAGATTTGTGGGATCTCCCTCCCCTTTCTTACTGCAGACTGTCATAATTCCCTGCAATAGGGAATCCTTAAACAACATTTTAATAGTTAGTTACACTAAAGGGGACTGATTTTGCAGTATTGCCTTGTCTGGTGGGTTCTTTTTTCTCACTTGGATTTTTGTTACGTGCTGAACCCTATCCTGGGCCCTCAGGAGGCTGAGAGCAGAATGCCTTTGTGTTCAAACCAGGATCTCATTTAGAGAATGCTGGTGTAATAGCAATAATTTCAGAGTCCTAGCAGAAAAGGTGTGTTCTAAAGCTTTTGCTATTACAGCTCAAAATTCTGTAAATGTTTAGAAGCTAAAAGTTCAAAACACTGATTAGTGAAATTAATGGTGTTTGGTCTTGTCTGTGTTTTGCCTTTCCTCTGTTTTCCTATCTGGTATTGCTTGTGTATTCCAGAGGTGGGAAGTATGCATATGTTAACTTTAGAACTAGAAAGTTCATGCAATAGTAAGTAATGAAATACTGAAATACTAAAGAGTGGATAAAATCCTGGTCATAAACGTTCTCCCATAGTCTTCGCTGGGACCAGGATGTTATCCATTAGCACATAAACCCAAAGTTATTACTTTCCTTTATAAAAGGGAAAAAGGAAAGTAATTCAGTGTGATTTCCTTTTTCCCCAACTATGGAAACCTTCTTCAAGGTTTCCCCATCTATGAACCCCTTCCTCAAATCCTGATACTCTCTTGCCTACTTATATGTGCTGTGTGTGCACCTTGTATTGGTGCCTTTGGAAATCCTTTGCAGAGAATATAGATACCTTTTTACAACAACAAATATATTTATTGCTTGTTCATTCCAATGAGGAATTCTAAGAGCATGCAGGTGTAACCCCAAGCATTAGTGTGGAGTGACTTTTTGAGGCTGAAGAGATGGATGCAAAGTATATACAGGCTTGTACAAAATTTCACCCACCTGGTTTAGATGCTGATGATAGTTAGGGTGGTGCAAGTGTGGTGATTCCTTTTTTCACAGCTTGATTTGGAAGTTCATTGCTTGATTTAACTTCTGAATATTAGTTTCATTTTTCCTTCTTCCCACACTAAGGTCGTGTGGCATTAGCTTAGTACTGTTCCATGTACTACTAATCAATCAGCACCAATTGAAACGTGTTTAGCCCTGAAGGACTAAATTATGTTATGTTGGCTTTCTTAAAACAGAAACACAAACTGCAGCTTGTTTCAGATACTCCAAATGAAATACCAGTGCCATACATTTGAAATTGCTCTTAATGTCCATCTCACAGGGGCTTGGCCCACCTTTTCCTGAAGGCTTTTTAAGGACAGGACTGGAAAGAAGTGTATGGTCATAGATGAGTGTGGATATGCACACTTTGGTAAGAGTTTGATCTGATGTGCTGACAAGTGGAGTAAGGATTTTATAATTAATTTAATGTTCTCATTTTTGACAAAGAGTAAGTTGCCAAAGTTGTCTGCTGGGGATCTTCAGTTGCTAAGGCAAGTTATGTTAGAGTTAATAGATGAACCCCTGGCCAAACTCCTGACTCTGTTGTCAAAACAGTAACTCTTATTTATGCTTATTATATATAATAGATATTGGGCAGATAAGTACAATATTTTGGACACTTGTAGTAAAAATTTCCTGGGTCTTGTTTGTGGGCTGTCTGACCTTTTCTTTTGAAGTGGCTTTAGCTCTTGTGAATCCTGAATTGCCACTTGTAGAAGTTAAAGCTCCTTCTATACTGAGCAACACTTAATAAATGAACTGCTTTGGGCAGATGTTACCAAAACAAAGTGCCTCATCCCAATGTGCAGAATCACCTCAGAAAGAGCTGGTACTTCAATGTCTGTGCCATATTGGCATCTCCTGTGCCTGCCAGCACAGATAGTAATTTTAGCAGTAACTTTCTTGTTAGAATAGGAAATTTCCTGTAGGAAATGCATGGAGATCACCCATTTCACATTAGGTTGTTCAGCAGCTGTTGTCATCCCCCTGAATATGGACAGTCTGGTTTTTTTTTTAACACTTTATTCCACTACCACTTTTAAAGGCTTTGTTTCTGGTTCCTAAATTGAATATGTTACTTTATCCTGTTATTGTATCCTGTAGATAATCTTATGTGCAATCCAAAATTGATGCTTACTGTTCCAAAAAAAATCACAACCAAATACCTGAAGTGATCTATGAATAAAATTTATCGGGCTATGCCTTTTCCATGTACATGAGCATGAAAGCCACTGTGGGCTATAAACTTATGTCTTGGTGAATAAATTTCATAGTTAACAAAACTGTGTGGGGCAGTTGTGCAAATTCATTTCCTCTGAGGCATGAACAGTTTTCTCCATGTTGGAATAATATCAAATTGCAAATTGTTTTGTTCTGTTTTGTGAAATGTGGGAAAACAGCTTAATCTTTTGGCTGGCTTTTCTAACCTGATTGAAAAATAAAATTTCATTTGTACTGGGGTTTTATACACCTTGTTTGTTTGTTTGTTTTACTTATCCTGTAATTGCATGTCATGCAATAAATATGAATTTATAGTTGTACCTCTCTAAGGTTTTGCAACTCTGAATGCAGTGCTATCTTGACGGATGACATGAACAGTCAGGATAGTGCCTTTCCCACTTCTGAATGTAACATTGAATCTTGTACTAGGACTGAGATGATTTAGCTACTAAAACTAAATTAAATGTGTTGCTGTTTTAAGAAATTATGGAAATTAATGATTTGCTTAGATTACATTAACATTAGTGAAGGTTGTTCTGTCTTCACTGGATGTAAATAACCTCTGATTACAGTATTGCATATTTTAAGGGGGGGGTGGTTTACAGTAAATTATCCTATTTAAGCATTTTTGCCTATGTTTATAGAAATTTTTTTGTAACATTTGTTTTTCGATATGGTAAATAAAATTTTTTAAGATGCCTCTATTGTTTTAAAATATCAATCCTACACAACTACAATGAGAATTAACTTTGTGTATTTAAGTGGTCTTTTAATTTCCATTCCTCTATGAACTTAGTTGCATGAGTCAATTGTTTGGATGATATAAATTGTTTGGAGGTAGGCAAATATATTATTTCAAAATTCAGGCTCAATTTTAATCAAATTTGTGAATTTGTATGGTTTTCAGTTTTAAAAAAGGGCATTTGTTCTAGCCATAGTGAAATAACAGTCACAGGCTGAGGGAAAGATTACAGCTGAGTGAGAGGACAACTCTTTGACAGTTTTTACTCCACAGGCAGCAAGATTGATTTGAAATTTCTTTGAATTATTTGAGGGCTAATTCAAGAATTAGTCTGGTTTTTCAAGCACTGTAATTGGGATCAGAACCGGGTCAGAGGATTTTCCTCACACTATCTCATTGGCTGTTTTATAAACATAAGCATATTCCCTTTTTCACTCACTGACAACATCACGGGCTAATCTGGAATCATTAAGAGGTTTTCCAGCATTAAATATGAGCAGTGACATTGTTAGGAATTTTTTTTAAAGCACAAAAAAATCTTCTGTAGCAAAAAAAGTGGTTTTCAAATCAGAGGACTTAATTCCACAGTTGACTTCAACCATTTGAAAGCGATTGCAAAATTTTGCCATCGTCTCTGGGAATGTCATAACAGTGAACAAAACCAACCTTGCATAATGACCCCCTGCTGGAAACTGAAGGTCTCCATTGCAGTCAACACACACTTTGTGTCATCCTTTCTCGCTCTGGTAGGCAGGATAATGTGTCCCTGGTATTTTTGGAGAGGCTGGTGAAGCCTGGAGGGAGGTGAGTGTCTGAGAGTTCCATGGACACGAGGGCAGTTTTTACACTGATCATAACAAAAGGGCAAAGAGAGTGTTTTGAAGCAGCAGGGTGAGTGTGACTT
Organism: Pachyramphus minor; assembly: GCA_013397135.1. Lineage (NCBI taxonomy): Eukaryota > Metazoa > Chordata > Aves > Passeriformes > Tyrannidae > Pachyramphus > Pachyramphus minor. The sequence goes on from VYXB01007044.1 coordinate 658,027, forward strand.
TCCAAGCTGTCACACGCACAGTGTAGCACCTTGGAACGCTTCTTACCCAAACAGGACACTCTGCCCTGGGTTAAGTGGCATTTGCTGTGCACGTACACGTTTGTGTCCTGACCATACATCCATCACCGTGGGCTGATGTGTTTGCACATGGCTCGGTGCATGATTGCATGCCTGGCTCCCAGCTATGGGAGCGTGGCAGATACAATGTTAAACTGGTATCATGAATCTCGGTGTCTATAAAAATCAGATCATCGTGCGGGTTACTGGTGATGAATGTTCATTATTTATTGTTTTGCACGCCCTGAGCACTGTTCTCTGCTGCTCTAAATCACATTGATAGATTTCTTTTTATCTTCTGCATAATGTGAGCGTTGTAAATGTCTCCTAGTGCTACTTGCTGATTTTTAAAAAGAAGGAAAACCATGTTCAGCTGAAAGCACAGAGGTGACATCTGTACTATCTCATTGCTTGCTGCACACAGATTTGATTGATTTGCTACAGGGTAATTGAACTTTGAGCTTTACCAGAAAGTTGAACTACGCTTTTCTTCTACGGGGGGATCTCAGTAATTGTATTTTTCATTTGGCAGTGAGTTATTGAATGCTAATAACAAGTCAGTGCAAGAAAGGCCTTGCTTATATTCTCTTGACTGTGTATATATCTAGCACGTGCAGCATGTTATATAGCACTTGCTTACCATTTAGCTCTGCAACAATGTTTGCTGTAATATTATGACCTGTGTTCTCTTTGCCTATCCTGTCTCTGGGTATCATGCAATAAAGGCACACTGACTGCTGTGCTGTTTTCCCCTTAGAAACAACAAAACCTAAGAATCAAAAATTTTCAGTGTGACCTGCTGTTTCCATCTCCACTTGGAAGAATTGTATGTACCTGCATCACTCCCAGGGTTAGCTGGGGAGCTTAAAGCAAGGAGGAAACAAGTGCTTAAATCATTTTGATACTCCCAGCAATGAAATCTCTGCATAAGGAGTATTCTCTACCAGACTGTCTCCCTGGCCTTTCCTGTGGTGTAGAATGTGTTTTCCTGCACAACAGACCCTGGATCGATTCCATAGGTCAGAGGCTCCTGATTTGATTTTTCCTTAGATTTTTCTTTATTTTGTTACTCAGCTCTTGCCGCTGGCAGTGACACTGAGCAAAAGGACTGAAGTTGTTTGTTCAGTGACACACTGCAAGGTCTGTACATACGTGGATCTTCTACCCAAACTTGCCTGCTGTCCTTCCCTGTCCCTGATGTTGCTGGTCTGCTCCCACCCAGGCGAGGCAGTATTCCAGTGCTGGACAAACAGCCGAGGGGATGAACGCGGGCATTTGGGGCCAGATGCAGGTGTCAGTCTGTGACACACAGTGAGGCACAGCCTGTTACCACTTGAGGCCTTTTAACTTCCAGTCTTAATGCAGCCACCACACGTGGGTTGTTTCCAAGATTAAAACCACTGCAGGCAGCATTTCTTGCCAGGACTTTCTGTGAAAAATTACACTGTTCAAGGAAAGCAAGGGCGATATGACCAGCTCAAACATTCTTCCCAGCTGACACTCCTAAACTCTCTTAGCACAAGTAATTTATTTCCATTTACTATTGGGATTGTTATTTTTATCTCTTCCTTTTATTTTTATTTTACCTGCTTTTCTGTTCATGGTTCTGTTCTAACCATAGGCTTTTCTTTACGGGTGAGTGAAGGTAAAATATGGTGGCCCTCTGAAAGAAAACCTGACATATGAGAGTTTATCAGACTGGGTTTTTTTTATGTACCCATCTCACTAGCATTTTAAATAAAATAAAAAAATTCCACGCTGATGTCTGCTGTTTCTCCCAGTAGTGATATAAATATCTCAGTATCCCCTTTTCGCACATAGTCTTGTGGGTGTTGCCTAAAATGGTGGGCTTGTTTCTGAACATTATGTTGGTGTCTCTAAATGTACTTCTTCCACCCTACAGCTGTTTGAAATCGTGGTTTGGATTGTTTCCAACTCACCTACAACTTCAAGAGTGTTAGTAGAAGTATAGTAAAGGCTGGGCTCACTTGAACATTCATTTGTTGGTAGCGTAGGCAGCATTAAGCAAATTTCTCTGTGACAGCACCTGAGGAGTGGGCAAGGTTGAAGGTAACTATTAACTTTAAAAGGACCTCCCTTCTATGAAGAAAAAGTGCTGACCTCAAACCTAAGCCTGACTCTGCTGCTGTGGGCAGTCCCAGATATGTCCAGTAATCATGAAAATCTTCATTTTTTTTGTTTCTAGGTGTTTTGGATGTTTTTTGTCTTAACTTCCTGATTTTTGTGTTTTGTTTAATAGCAGTGCTGAATAACGACACCTCCTTGTTCTATCCCCCCTAAAATCTTTCACATGCTCTTATATCAAAGTGCATAACAGTTGATATTTTTCTTCTGCAGATTCATGAAAAGAAATGTAGATTTCAAAATAATTTCTAATGTTATGTTCTCTTCAATATTTTTTCCACCCTATAAATGTTATTTGTAGCTCAGTGTCCCTTTTCTTACCTAATTGTGATACCAACCTTCATTACTTTTCAGCCTTTCCACACAGGCAGCTTGGCTCTGTGAAAATGTTACTGTCTCCCTCATTGGTAGAAGTGTTCAGAAGAGGGGTTTCTGCATAGCACAACATCCTTTTTCAGACTTCAAAATCCCTTGAAATTTTCTATAATATATGCAGATCTCTGGGTATAGCAAATTTAAACTACTTAATGTAGACTTAATTTACTTATTAGCTCCTTATAGATTGTTGGAAAGCAAACCAGTATTCTTCTATTAAGGGATATCACAGGGTTTGTGGTTTTGAGCTGTTCATCTTGATTTTTTATATGCTGGTGATGTAGTGTTATGCTTTGTGGATCACAAATTCCATCTGGAACCTGAGAAGTCATTGCCAGTGCAGATTTTGTTTCTTGTTTTTTGTAAAAACTGGCATGGTCCCATGAGCAATTTTAGCTTCACTGAATTACTTTTCAGTATAGAAGAGTTTATTAAAAAAAATTCCTGAGTTGCAGGTTCTATGATTGACTACAAATATGTCTCTTAGCAACACAACTGTAAAAAGATCCCCCCACGTTGCTCATTTGTCTAGAGGTTCCCAAATGGATGTGCTTACCTTGATGATAAGCCATCTCACTTCTCCAATACTCCCTGCCCCATATTTTGTGCCATACTGTTGAAAAGTCTTCTCCAAAGTGACATGAAAAGTATAAGCCGCAATTTCGGACTCCTGTTTTGGGATGTTTAAAATGCCTTCCCAGGCAGCTGCACAGTGCTACCACACATCACCAAAGCATTCACTTCCCTCTGGCCTGCCTTTTCCCAGCAGCTCTTCTGTGCCAGGCCTTGCAAAGGATAGAGACCTGTGGAGTTCATTTTGCTGTCTGACACAGGTTTTCAGAGCCACGTGCAGCCTGTGGACCTTTCATTTGGCATCTCCTCTGTGCTGGTGACAATGACAAATTATTGGCTTGCTGATAGTCAACATCATTTTGATAATCCTCTCTTTTAAAGAGACTGCTGTAGTTGGTTGCTCCTCTTCCACGAGATTTCAGGATGACATTCTGCAAGAGGCTGCCCTGCTGTCCCCTCCACCTCCCCATGGTGTTTCCCTCTGCTTTCTCAGAGAGCCTCCTCAGGCTGCAAGGGCACTGTGTCACCACCACAGCTGCAATCTGTGCTGATGTGAGGCTGGTTAGCACTCAGCACAGACATGATGGAGGCATTGCTGTGTGAGAGAGATGGCAGAGATGCCATCTTTCCCCACTCCCAAAGAAGGGCGTCCAGCACTGACGGAGACGTGGTCACGGAGCACAGGCTGCCATGGCCCCGTGGCAGCAGCCACTCTGCCTGGCTGCAATTGTGTTTGACCATGAAGTAATGCATCTGTCACTATTTTGAGCTCTATTTTGCTTCAGGACCAGCCTATGGACACATGCTCCATGTGACCAAGGCTATTGTGGTAAGAACTGCTCGGCTGCCTGTGAGACACTGCTCAGGGCTGTGCTGGCTGCCCCATGGCCTGAAGCAGCTTTACAAACCTGCTTTACAAACCCCTGAGCTGCCATGGACCTCTCTACTCGAGAGATCTCTTCTCTCCATGTGCTACAGGTAGCAGCACCTTAGCTGTGTTTGTGCTGCAAAGGAGGCTGAGTGAGCTGCCCCATCTCTCTTACTTTCATGGCCTTAATTTATTTGGGGCACATTCTAAAAGCTTCCTGTTTTATACAAGGCTTTGAAGGGAGTACAAAGAAATCATGTGATGGTGCCTTGGGAATGTTCCTGCCGTCACTGTCCAGTGCCTGATGCAAATTGTTTTCTTCACTTTGTTATTTAAACTACTGGCAGGTGAGTTAATAAATTTTAATAGAATGCTACAGGGTGGGCTTCGGAAATCTAATTATTTGAAGGGCACTCGGAAATGTTAAAAGGTCTCTTTTAATGCCAAATCAAAAGAAAGTGATGCAATTAAATCATAGTCTAGTTTTTTTCCTATTAAAAAAATAAAAAATAGAAGAGAGAGAAAAGGAAGAGGCCAATTCAATGGGACTAATTACTTTCGTAGTAGTTGTTAAAAGGCCTCCAAACCCCTTGCTTTTGTTCATGTACATGTATCTCTGATATCTTTATTGTCTATATTTGGATCAAGTTAACAGATGCTTCTTGTTTTGACTTGGCCTGCCTTCATGCTGTGGTTGGTATCAGATACCCAGGAAATCCACAGCAGGGACTATTAGGAATATTGGACCAGCACACAACACCAACCACCCTCAAGGGCAACTGGAGATACTGGTCCACTAAACTGGATAGGCCAGTGCAGGCTTGGTGTGAAAGGATCAACTTCCAGAGAGGGTTAATCAGAGGCTGCTTGGTGTGCATCCAGGCAGTGGGAAGGGAGGCGTGCAGGAATGCTGAGATTATCCCAGCAACCTTGCAGTGACTGTCTCACAGGAAAGGTGTTTTCATTCCTTAGGATTTTTTAAGTCTCCCCTCTGCTCTGTTGGTGGTGTGTATAAGGTTATCTCTACAGGGTAAGTAGATAAAGTGTCCCCTAAAGCCAAGATATTTGCGGTATTTTTCTTGTCGAAGAAAACAATCAACATCTCCTTGTCATTTCCCTTTTAAGCCTCTGTCAGTACCAATAGAGTTTGGCCTGCTGCATTCACCTTACGAAATCAAGGGAGTGGATTTCCACGAATGTTTATGTATTCACGTGTCAACTCTGCTCCACCCTGGGTATGGGAACACCTCCAAGGTTAGAGTAACAAGTTCTGTACCTGCCTCTGGCCTTAAACCATTAAATGTGCTGAGTGGTTGACTCTTGCTGCGGTTGAAAAGCACTGATAAAGGACTGCAGGGAGTTAAATCTTGCTGTGTTTCAGCTGTTTTCCCTTTAGTCATGTTCATCTTAAACTGAACACTCTTCAGAACACCTCTTCACAGATTAGGCTTTCTTTTTTATTCTTGCTTGTGCCAAAGTAAATTTCTAATAGAAGTTTTCTTTCACTTGTGTATAACCTTGAGAAAGATTCTTTCAGCTGGTAGTTTGACTGACCTTGCAAAGAACAGAGCTGAGCAATTTTGTTTAATCTCATCATGTTAGAAAAGATGTACTTGTACTAAGAAATGAAGATTAAAAATGCAGTGGTTGTGCACAAGTCTGTTCTCGTTACATTTTTCCAAGTAACCATTTCAAGCTTTTATCTGTGGTTGAGCTTTGTTTCTATTGCTAATAAACCTGTATGAGACAAATAATGAAATATTGATTTAGCAACTTGAAACTTTTTCAACTGCCATTTTATTCAGTGCCCCCATAGGCAGCACAGCAGAATAGAAGTTTTATTGTGGACTGAATGAACCCAGTGGTTTGAGCGTGACACAGTGAAGTTGTAGCAAAGCAATAAAATTGCAGGGCACATTTATGCCATCTGTTTCATAGTGGGAAAACAAAAAAAACTTTGGGTGATGGCCTCAAACAAATAAATCTGGATTTAGAAAAGAATAACAACTGGAGCTTGTAATATTAGGAACAGGGTAAGATATTGTATGTCCTCCTTCTCACACTGTTGCTCAGCTGCAAAGTTCTCCCAAGTGAGAACTTGTTTTAGGTGTTGCTTGTTTTAGGTGTCCTTAGCTGTTATAGCCTGCGGTGTCAGGGCTCAAAAAAGCATCTCTGACTCATAGAACACAGATCCAACAGATGTTTGCCTCTTCCTATCTCATCTATTGCTTTTATCAGCTTTCCATTTTTGGAGTGGGCAGGCAGCAAGGGGGTCAGTTTGCACTGCTCCATGATCAGTCAGTGATAAGAAACTAAGTTAAAGGGTCATGATAGAAGAGCAGGAGGCAAGAGTGAAAGAGTTTTCTTTAATCTTTCATCAAAACAATGTAAAGTCTAAGAGCCATGTGTTATCAGAAAGTGGGAAAATTAGATTACTGTAAATTATGTAGTATGTGCAGAAAAGGTGTTTTTGTGTTTTCCTTGGGAAATCAGTGATGTAAGATAAGAGGGCTCTCTTACTCTGACCACTCATCAAACATCTGATATTGTGGCCCTTGTATTTTTAAGTAACTTGTGACCTGAAAAAAGGGGCCCTAAAATACTGTCCTTGTAAGTTGTTGAAATCTGCAGATAGAGAATATGATTTAGATGAGTAATAAATCCTGTTATTAACTATTTTTGTTGCAAGGTTTTAAAAGCTATATCATATCTACCGAATAAGAAATACACATCTTTCTTCAGCTTCAAACTGAAAGAGAGCTGGTTTAGATTAGATATTGGGAACAAATTCTTTACTCTGAGGGTGATGAGGCACTGGAACAGGCTGCCCAGAGAAGTTGTGGATGCTGCATCTCTGGGTGTGTTCAAGGCCAGGTTAGATGGGGCCCTGAGCAACCTGGTCTAGTGGAAGTTGTCCCTGTCCAAAGTGGGAGGGTTGGAACTGGATGATCTTCAAGGTCCTTTCCAACCCAAGACATTAATATGATTCTATTCTATAATACTTTGGTGGATGGAATCTCCTTCAGGGGAGTTTCTTACTGTTTTCTGTGCCCTCATTTCCACAACAGTCTTCTGTAATGTACATGGATGACCTTCTGTAATAGTATCTGTTTAAGAGTCTGTATATTGACTTTTGGAGGAGGAAAGGAGAAGACAAAAGATGTCAGGGTTGTCAAAGCCACTGCTTCCTGGTCCAGCTACAGCACTGTGATTGCCTCAGGGCATCTGTGCACACTTCCAGTGGCTAAAACTCTCTCTGGCATGTCCACCTCAGCTCAACTACCCATCCCCATTCCTAGTCCTGGTTCTGCAGCCTGCCAAAAAGTGGCACTTTCCGAGCTTCCTTCTTTCTCAAAGTAAATTTACAGAGTGAGACCTTCACTGCTAATTGCCCTGAGTCTACCACCTACTTCTGTGAAGGGGGTTTGCATCCTTACCCAGCTCTCTCCTTTAGGCACCTGGTTGCCTGCCTGGAACAAATTGGTGCCTGTCAGATATCAAATAAGAAGGATGGAAACAACTGGGTTTGTTTGTGTTTAAGCTGCAGAAGCACAGTTTTCATTTTTTTTTATAGTCTTTGCCAGTTTTAAGATGAGAGCTTGAAAAATGCCATTAACATGAAGAATGGTCACAAGGTAATAAAGAAACAATCTTCTCGCTTTAATGACTTGAGCTAAAAGCTAAATGACTGTAGCAGCTCAGATTGTAAATGCAGTGGGAAATTTAATGAACAGTGACCCCACAGGAAAGTCAATCTGTCTATTAATGTTTAGTTCTGTCATTTCTTCTGAAAAGTAATAAACTTCTATTATATAATCTATTGGTTACAGAACCTGGGGTCAGGCTCCCGTTGAGCTTAACTCTGCCAATCTGCCTCAGCTGAAATTGCTGACCTTCCCCATGTAATAGGTAAACATCCCAAGCAAGAAATAACTGTGCAGGTACTCAGGGAAACAGCTGTGGTTGTGAGGAAGGGAAATTGTCATGAACTTGACTGCAAAAGCTCTAAATGGTTTTCGAATTTCCCTAACGATAAGCTGATTCAGCCAGTTAAATTATGTAAAATGTAATGAACAAAACTGTGACGAGTCAGTAGTGGCTGATGTCCCAGTTCTGTTACATGTCACTCATCTGGATGCTCTAGAATACTTATTGCAGATCTTGTAGCAAAGGTAATCAAGTAAGAGATAAAAATATGAACCCCTTTGCTTATGTTTAGCTATTAAGAACGTGTATTTACTTAATCAGGTAGCGGCAAGAGGCATCTTGAAAATTGGCTGATTTAGAGAAGTGTATTTTAACTACAGGCCAAAAGCTGGAAAGGTCCAAACTTAACCATCCACAGAGGTTAATCCTGTGAGCACAGGCCTGGAAGAGGATGGAGAAGTCTGCTTCTTGAGAAGTCTGCAAGGCAGAACCAGCCCTGTCCCACAAAATTCCTCATGTGGGCTAAAGTTTCAGATTGGCTTTGTTTTAATCTTCTCTACTTAAATCAGAAGCTGATTCTTTTTGGTTATGCTTTGTGACCCACATATTTGAGTGGCTTTGCACAGCAGCTTGTCCTGTGAGAATGGGACTGTGCATGGGTGGGATGTCCCTTTGGAACTGGCTGAGCTGACAAAACTCTTCAGCCACTCTTCTATCCTTTCCCAGTTAAATAGTAGCAAATATCCAGAGTCCAACCTCTGATGCACACATCCATCACAGTGTTCAAACTGGGTATTTATGAATTGGTTACATACTGCATGTCACATTGAATCTCTATTTTCTTCTTTATGAGGCTTTAATAAAAATTGTGTATGTCTATTTACATATGTTTCTCACAGATAACATTTCTTTAAAGTCCACTCAAGTTTATTTTTGCTTGAAAGCCTATTGCAATTTACAGTCAAATATACGGCACAAGTAGAGCTTCACATTTAAAAAGTCACAGAACTTTTTATAGTTTCCATTGTTTTTTCCCTCTTTTTTCTTTTTTTTTTTTTTTCCTCTAGGCTGGTATTTGGTTCTGTGGGCTGGAAAAACTGCTTTCCCCATTAGTAACGTCCTTTTCCATTAAACAAATCTTCTTGATGTAAAGGAAATTTTCCATCCATTGGTTTGGCATTGCTGAAGTACACTGAAAAGTTGGTACAAGTTAGTCTGGAGTACACCACTATTTTCATGAAAAAAATGAACATATAAAGGGTCATAATGGTCTTCAGGCTGCCCTGACACTAGGGCAGAGCCAGGGTGGGGACAGTGACCAGCAACCACCTGAGGATGGCCAGGCATGGCTGGGGCTATGGGGCAGCTCCATGGCTCAGGCAGGTGCCCAGCAGGTGAAGCTGGGACAGCAGGAGCTGCCTCCACACCGGGACAGAAACCCCCAGTGCTCTTCCTCACCACAAGGAGCCAGCCTTGGGCAGGGCCTGCAGAGCCCCACGTGTCCTGACCCTGGACTGGTCTGGTCCCCATAACCAGCAGGATCCTCCTTTTGATGCTGCCTGTTGCTTTCTGCCCACTGCACAGGGGTGTGACAGCACGGACAGCAGCCTCCCAGCCCAGCCCTGGTGTGCCCTTTGCTCCTTTGGCACGCCTGGGCACAGTCCTGATGCAGGACTGTTTTTGCTCATGCGTTAATCTGCTTAACATTTTTGATCAGAAATGTGTTCTCTCTCCTGGCAGCGTTGTGTGTGTTCAGTGTGTTCAGCCAGCAGCGGCCTCTCGGTGTCCCCACTCTGGGCCGTGCCCAGCTTCAGGCTGCACCACTCCCACCTCACCTTTTCCTGAGCAGAGCTTCCTTCTTTCTCAAAGTAAATTTGGAAACTACAGACTTATTAATGAACCCTTTCAAATTCACCTTGTGGGTAAAGGTACCACATCAGTCTTCTGTGTGAGTGTACAATGTCTCTCCGGCCAACAGAAAAGCCGTGGGCAGAAGTGCAGAGGTAACAGTGCTCCCTGCCTGCCTATGGCATCCAAAGGAAACCCAAAATAAAACAGAGAGTAAATGAATTTTTAATTTTCTGTGATGGCAGCACAGTCACTCCTCACATCAGAGCACAGAATCTTTAGAGACTGATCTGTCCTAATAGGTACAGCAGTACTTCTGTAATTATCTGAGTACAGTTTCTTTCCAATCTGGTAAGATTTGCCTCCCCAGCACTGACGCAGTCCCTGTGGCATCAATGACTCTGCTTTCAAACATCCTCACTCCTGATCTCAGAGGGCAGCAGCTCATCCTCATGAACAATGACAGCCTTGTGAGTGTGTCTGACATGGAGTGTGCAGGGGACACGTGCACGAGCCACAGTTTCACCGATGGTGATTAATCAAACTACTTAATTCGTCCATTCCACAGAGCTGCCTGACAGTTCATAGCAATTAAATAGCAAGATATGTGGGAGAAGCACACATAGTAATGCCTATGCCATGCAAAATATGTTGACCCTTTTGTGTCCCTGGGTCTGGGACAACTTGCACCCCGGTTGCTGCCGTCTGCCCACACCGGCACGGTTGGCTGTGGGCTGATGGGCCGGTTTGCCCTGGAGGAGTCAGTGCTACCAGGTTTCCCTGTGTCCCTGCAACGCCCTCCCTGCCTTCCTGTGCCCTTCATCTGCTGCTCATCCTGCTGCAAATAGTGCAGTCACAGCCAGCTGTTAGGATCTGATGATTAAAAGATACCTCTGCCCGAATCAAGGTGCAAAAGAACCCACATGCCACAGTCAATAGCACGGATTTTATTTGACAGTAAATGTGAGGGAGAGAGAAACGGGAAGAGGGGGGAGGGGAAGAGAGTGAGAGAGAGAGAGACAGATTAAGTAAAAGATCACCACCACATGGATTCTGTTGGCATCATCCCTTTTTCTGATCTTCTCGGTGGTGGGAGTCCCACAGTTGTGCTTCTGGGATACCACTTGGATACAGTTCAAGTCCTGGATATTCACAGGGTGTCAAGAGATTTTCCCACAACTTGGAATGGCATGGGTGTAAGTAGTTGTTTTCTTTCCCACAGTTTACACAGTGAAATACTCTCAGTTTACTCATTTCAAACATTCACCTTTATTTAGGATTGGAATTAACGCTTTTCCTTCTCACGGTTTTCCACGGTGGGAATCTTTGTCTGGATAGGTTACCCAGATATGCCTTACCAGGACTGGTTCCTGTTGTTGCCATCTGCTCTTATCACGAGTTCCTTTTCTGGTGACTTATCTTACAGGAATTTCTTTCTTTGACAGTGTTTTGAGACAATTAGTTGCATTCTTTAAGTCCTGACACCTTCACAGTCCTTTATCTCACCTTACTTACTTATTTTAAGCAGTTGTTCTTAAGAATGTGTTTCCTCCTTCCCACAGCATTAGTCACAGCATTTCTCATGTAGTTCATCTCTCATTTACCTGTCAAGATCTGGTTAATGACTTTGCATCCTCCTTTGTAATAGCTGGTGACACTGCAAATCATTACTAGAGCCTGCAGCTGGCGAGTAACTTCTGTGCAACACAAAGCAAACACAAATCACTCGTCTATGACAGTATCACTCAGAACAAAACATTTCAGCTGCATCTGATAAGACAGCTACAAAATATATACAGACCTTTGGAGTGTAAGAATATGAAGTATGTGGGGGAAAAAGAACCCAAAACATTTCCGGATGGCACTATCAAAAATGTTTAGCACACGGTTAACATCTTCCAGTCAAGTGGAAGATAAACCTTTTATAGACTGCAGCGATTTGCTGCCAGTGGCACTTTCAAAAAGCTCAGTTGAGATCAACCAGGTTAGGAGGTGATACAGACTTTTGTCAGCTAAAGAAAGGAGGCTACAGACCCGAGGGTGAGATACAAAATAAGGCATTTAGTTGCATAAGGGTCAATGAAAGTAGCGCATGAACCTATGGAATTGTATTCATACCGTTAGTCCTATTAAAACATCTGATTAATGGGCTACTCCCTGAGGGTGAGTTGTAGCACTGAGCCTCCAGTTTAATTGTCTTATAGAATGTCTGAGACATGGGAAAAAAATGGTTTTCCTCCAAAGTTTAGGTGTCCTAGATTGGATAGCAGCAGAGGGCCATATAAGCTTCTGTGAAATGAAAGAAATTTAATGCATACTGATTATATTTTACTGCTATAAGCAAAAAAGCAGCACTTTAAAGGAGTAAAATGCTCTTTCTATAAATACTACACATATATTGTAGAACGAAATTCCTGGTTCCAGAGCCTGATCGTTTTTTGTGAAGGGAGGAAGCGCGATGGATGTTGCTATATTGCCCTCTCGTGGGTCGAGCCTGCAAACAGCAGCTGAATGTGCTGAGCTGCCACCCAGTGTCACTCACGGGTTTTCAGCAGCCTGACCTGACAGGCAAGGCTTGCCCTGACTGAGGAGAAAGGATTGAGAGATCGGCACACGGTAAATATTTAGTCAAATAAATCCGTTTCCCCCTAAATCCTCTGTTTCTGCATTTCTGCAGAACACGGTGCTGAGGGTAGATCCCCATAAGAATTGCAAATATTGTCCTGTAACATCAAAACAATAAGCAGCACAATTACAATACCAATCCTCTTCCCAATTCTCCTTCTACAGGACCTGATGCAGCAAACTGTAATTAAAAAGCAGGAGGATGGTGGCACAGTGTGCAGATGAAGCAGATGAAGCACATGCCTTTTTTGAAGGGAGCATACCAGAGAAGAAAGTCTACACACAGATCCATTTTACCGTGCTGTGAGTGATGTCATCTATCACACAGAGTGTTGCAATTGCCTCCCACATTGCTGTATCTCATCTCTATTCTGTCCTGCTCTTCTGGGAATTTTAAAACAGCGTTTTCCTGTCTAGCTGAGGTACTTCTGTCACCCGTGCTGAGAGAGTTGTCTGAGTACTTCATAGTCTCTGAAATATTCATCCTCTCACTTTTCTTGTCAGGTAAGAAAATTCTCCATTTTGCAGATGACAAAGTGAGGCACATGGATTAATTCTCAGTTCAAAAAAGAGATTTATTCATGCAAAGTGGTGCTTAGGCAGAATTTAAGAGTCTATATCCAAAATGTACATTGTGAAAAGCCCTCTTTGAGGGTTGGAGGTGTCTGATGGCATGCAAGGAAGCTGTCAGGGAGTTCCCTTCTCTGCCTGAGGGAGAGGAAAAGTGACAGCAATTCAACTCTTTGTTATGAGCCATTTATTTCTGTATATGAAATAAAAATTCTGAAATAAAACTGCATTCAGGTAAGACTTTGCATGCAGCCTCTGCTACTCGTAAGCACCTTGGCGTGGAGGAGGAATAGTTTAAAAATCTCCGAGAAGGGAAGAAATCAAGGTAAGATCTTGCCCTCCCATATTGTAACTTGCTGAGGGAAATACCGCCTCTCTTTTTTTTTTGTTTTGGGTTTTTTTTTCTAATCCCATGAAAGTTTGAGCCTTCATCTCCCTGACCTCAGAAAAATGCCCTGAACATCAGATGCTGATTATTTGGGGTGGGAATGGTCCCCATTACTCTCGGGCCACTGAGAGAGAAAGGTCTGCAGCACCAGCAGAGAGCAACCATGACCTGCAGCTCAAAGGGCTGTGTGCCTCCTGCGGGCAGGACTCTGGCTCCTATTCTAGAGTATTTTTCTCTATTTTATGAGAGCTGTGTTTCAATTTCCTTACCAGCCTGAGGAACCACAGTGTGCCCCTCCCCAGGCTAAGTGCCTACAGCCAAGGCTACTGATCCAGTCCCCTGTGGGGACTTTGCTCTCACAAATCCACACTTTTGACTACAGAGCAGTCTGAGCTCAGTGAGAGGTGACAATCACCCCTGATCAAAATGCCCCATAAAACAGCAGCTTTTCCTGTAATTTAGAGCCATTTGTTCAAATGACAGGAAGGGTGATGCTGGTTTGGGAATTAGTCTCCTGGGCACATTTTGTAATCCCTGGCTATGTAAGAGAGCAGGCAAGACACTGCAGACACTGAAACCCTGTTTCTCCAGAGACATATCAAAGACAAGTTTTCAGTTCTCTCAGTGTTTCTGATTGACTAGTTTGAAACCCTCCTGTGCTCAGCAATTTGGCTTTTGGACATTCCCATCTGGATGCCTGATTTTCCTGTCTTTGATGGAGAGTGACCCCACTGTAGCAGGCAGAGGGGGATATTCTGACAAAGTTTATTAAAGAAATCCTCCCATTGAACCACAGGGTCTGGAAAGGACCCCCTTGCTTTCTAAATCTGCTGCAAAGGATCCAATCTTAGCCCCAGACTTTGTCAATAGTTTAAGTGTTCTATAGCTGTAATTGAACCTTCATACAACGTCATCACCAGGATTAAGGATGGCAAACCATAAATATTTATATAAATAAATAAATGGTTTATTATGATAATGATTAGACAAAATGATCTCCATTAGAATTATTAATGACACAGTATAGGAGCTATAACAATATTATAATACTATTACAATATAGTGCACTATGAAGCAATATCAAAGCAATATATACATATACACATACATATATATATTCCATTGTATTAAAGCTAGTAAGACCAATTAAGTAGAGATAGATGTCACTTACCCATACCAATGACTGTGGGCAAATCTCTTTCACTCAGCCTCAAGCACATTGAGGGACCGCTTCACTCAAAGGAGGAATCTCCACACATACACTCCAAGAAGAGATATGATAAAAGACCCTGCCATTAAAATTTCAGACTGGGCTTTTATAGCATAAAGTGACTGACCGTCCATCATATATCTCCAGGCTGGTTGTGTCAGGTCAGCAGCCTTGGGTAAACAATTGGTATCAGTTGTTTCTTCCTTTATCCAGGTGCTTTACCAGGCCTACCAGCTCTTCACCTCACTATCAGGATGTTTAACTTTGGGAATGAGGAGTCAAACTGATTATACCATTATTCAACACTAAAAGCAGCATGACTCCTCCTCCATTTATCACTGGTATCTTTGCAAATAGGGCATTAATTGTGTTGTTTTGCCCCATTCCAGGCAGAGCATCCTGCTACACCCACCAAGTCACCCCTGCAGATGGCATGGCAGAGAGGCTGCTGGCAGCAGTGGTGCCACAAGCTGCACATTAAAACTCCTAAAGCCCATTGCTGGACACCTGCTAAAGTGCTCTCAGCTGCTGAAAGCAAACAGCCATGTTAGATAGAAGGCTTTGTTTTCTTTCTTGCATTTGGGACAAATCACTCCAGAGCCCATCTCCCCTAAAAAATTACATCTGAAAGAGGTTATTCATGTGGCTTACTAACAGCACCTAAATTTAGGCAGCTAATTTAGGCAGCTAAATTGGGAGACTATCCTGCCTCCTTTTCTTTGTATGGAGCGTGGGGAAAGAAAAATTCACCCAGAAGCTTTTCAAAGCTGCAACTAAAAGTCAGGGGCTGTTTTCAAGTCATCAGTGGTGGGTTACATTACAATGCAGTAAGTCCATATGACTTTCTCATTTGTCCTCTGAGAGACTCTCTCATCTGCACTGGTAGGAATAGGCACAATATAAGACCAGGCACCTTCCATTAATTAGTGTATCTGTCTCCTTAGTGTGACTGTGTGAAGAGGAACAGCATTAGCACTTTTCCACTTGATAATGTAACTCAGCAGTAAGGGAAAGTGTTACATTAGAAAACAGTCACTGTTTTTATGTAGACTGCAGACATCTTCTTTTGAAGGTTAATTCAGCAAATAATTTGGAAGCTGATTCAAAGCTCACATAAAGAAGATCATGTCTTACTATGTATGTGTCTTGAAGCAGATGTCTAAGGACATCTCTGTTCAGCAAAGCACACTCATGTGCATTTAAATCCCACTGGGGGCCAATTTTCCCCCATAAGTTCATTATTGAACTGGGATTTTGAAATACATCATAGCTTCTGTTTGAAATCTTTCCTCACTTTGGAACTCTACTCTTTCAAGCAAAAAAAAAAAAAAAAAGTCCATATGGAACTAATCATGCACACTTTGTCTAGCAGAGAGGCATTATAGCAGATTGTGTTTTCGCTTCAAGTGATTGTCCATATGAGCCTCCAAACTGTGGTGTGCATATAGCTGAACATGCAAGACAAGGTTTTCAGCCATAACAACATCCATACTGATGTACCTCCTGCTTAGTTGCATAATTATGAGATGAGAACTTTCATCACTGCCAATCTACCAGACAAATGAAGGTCCTTCCCCACCCCGTTCCTCCTTTCCCTTCCTCACCCTGCCCTGCCCTGCCCCGCCCCACCCTCCCCCTCTCCCAGACCTTATTATTTTTTTTTTTTAGCCTGTTTTCTCCTTATTTACTTTCATTTAACAACTGGTCCTTCCCTCTTGTCTCTTGGCTCCTCAGAAACATAGAGTTCAGATTACAAAAGAGAGATTTCCCATTCTGACCGATATTCCACACGCTACTGTGCTGCCCCAGAGAAAATGCTCCTGGGAAGTATATGCCTTCCTGAAACTTCAGTACTGGCTTGCAGAGAATCAAAAGAGGACCAACACTGCAGGATGTCTACAAAACATAACCCCAGGACTGGAAAGCAAGCATCAACCACGACTAGCCCTTATATGAGAAGCCTGGAGAGAGAGGACACAGTAAGTAAATTTGTACATAGATAACTTTTTTTTATAATTATCCGGTACAGAGTTCCTTTCACTCTTTATATACATCTGTCTAAACTTCTTGTATAAACTTTTCTACAGTATGACATTGCATTTCAGATATATATAAAGTTCTTAATCAAACCACTTCTCATTCCTACCTAATTAAAAAAATCATCCTTCTCTTGTTGTGACTGAAATATCTTTTGTCAGCAACAGAGGCCACACAACACAGACCACTGATTTAAACATGGGGGGGGGGTTATATTCTTCATATTTTGCTCAAAGAGGATACATCCTTTTCTCAGCTTTTTATACCCAATACAGGGAGACCATATAAAAATTATAGTAGCAATCAGCTTGCATTTAAAATGATCCAAATGTAGCACCCATGGAATACACGACACAATTTTTAAAGAAGCCTGTAAGTGTCTCTGTTATCACTCATGTGGTGAGCACTGGGTTCATCCAGAGTGAGACCTTACTCTGACTTAAAGACAAACTATGCATTATTGAACTGTGTAAATCAGATGCCAATAAAGACCAAACACTAAAGTTTTGTCAGCTCACAAAGTACCCTTGTTCTTTCTCATTAAAAAGTGACAGGTATAGTTCCAACTAAAATTGCGGTGTCTGTGTCATTTTTGTTCATGTCACAACACTGGGCCTACAAGACAAACTCACCCCAGTTCTTTCCACTTAAGGCTGCTTAGCCAGAGGCATTCTGAGCATTTTATCAGCAGTTGTTCGGACTCTAAAGACAACACATTCATTCCTCCAACTCTTGAAAACAGACCTATGCATTATGCCATGGCACTGTCCAATGTACACACACATAAACACATCTAATATAGATAGATATGTGTGACTATTATTTTCTGCTGAAAAATTGTATTTTAAATATTTTTCAGTCTATGTTAACAGCCTTTTGGGGAGTGAATATTTGAATCACTGTAAGTGATTTACATCAATCCTCGTCTGTAAATCAAAAGGAGAGAGAAAACTCGAGTAATACAAGTAAAATTTTCTGTGCATGAAGATTCTCTGTGATTAAAGGTGTGCATCTCAGCACTCTCCAGTTCTCTAAACTAGTATGGTGGATATATAATCTGGGAGACTCCAAAGCTCTTCCTTCCATTAGTGTTTTAGCACTGAATTGCATTGCATTGATCCTACCACAAATACTTGTCCAACATGGAATATCGAATGCCGGGAGAAGATAATACGGAGGAACCTAAATTTCCCACAGGGCAGATGGATATGAAGGGGGAGCATAGGAGTTTATGGCAGGGTAAAGTCTGAAACATTTTTATAATGGTCATCATTTGGATAAGACAGGCAATTGTAGTGTCAAATAGGCTCCCAGCAGAGGGAGATGGAAAAGTTAGATTTTACTTTTTTTTTTTTTAGAGCTCTAATTTTTCATGTAGCTGTAGTTGTGAGTGGGTGTAAAACTATTTCCTTAATACATATGTAAGAGAAGGAACCAAACATTCATATTTTACAGTCCCAGCTGGGACTGAATGAATATTTTGTGAACTGAAAAGGTAGTTTGGGTTCACTTGGCACAATTCATATGGCAAATGATTTGGAGCTGGCCTCAATTTGAGCTGTAGGGTTTGCAGGGAGTGAGAAAGGAATGGAAGGCAGTAGGGGTGTGTGCCTCCTTGCATGCTGCAGTACTCGGCCTTGAAAATTCTTACTGAAGTCAACAATTTTATATAAAATACCTAAAAATAATCAGCACAATGACTCACACTCATTTGCTCTATCAGCAGGTCAGTGCTGCAATGACGATACTGTAGGTGTGTTTAAACTCTAATTCTGGCCAAAGGTGAACAGACTTATTTCACCAGGAATAAGCAGCAATGGTGATGTTTGCCCTTGCTTCATAACTTCATACAAGAGCGGGTAGTAAACAGTTCTTTGAGAGAGAGCAACCACTGAGCCAAATCTGAATCAGCTCTATTAATCAAGTAATGAAAAGTGCCTGAAAGCAAATCACATTTTAAGTTTTCAGTGGTCTAAAATACAGGGAGGTTGGGTTGCTTTGCAATATTTTCCTTTTTGGCTGCTTCAGTGAGAAATCAGTTGTTTGGAAAACATGAGTGGTTAGAAACTCTCAATCAGCTTTTGATTAATAGAGAATAGTAATACAGCAAATATTTTCTTTTCTACTTTTCAGTGGGTATGTTAAATATTTTATCCTGCTGTTCAATTTGATCATTCTGACAACTTTCTGTGTAAGATGCAGAACTTCCCATGTGGAAGAAATATCAACTCATCTCCCTTACACAGAATAAAAAGAACAGAGATTGATGGGCTTTCCATCCTGCTTGTAAGCAGGAAAACTCTGTTACACTCTCTGAGAATGTGAAGAGAACAATGTCTAAAGGAATTATTCTGGAGTGATTAAATAATTATAAAAGATGTGAATTTTTTTTTTTTTACTTGATTCTTATGTTTACCTTCATCTGATTTTCCAAACTGGGTTTTGCTTGTAGCTATTCAGAACACGAAAAATTTTAAAAAGCCAGTGTGCATATGGGTGTATGTGTTTGACAAATATGATAAATAAAACTTTATTAGGAGTTCTAATTCTAAATCTTTGCACTCCTTGTAACAAATGCATAAAAGATAAGTGTTACATATCATTCTTTGGTTGCTTCAGTCATTATTCAATGAGGCAACAAAGGCTAAATATGTGACTGAAAGTGGTAGATTTATATCTTATTTGAAAAACTCAGTATCAAGTCAGAGGCATTCAAATAAGCCCTAGTTTGACTAGTAAAAAAATAAAATATCATTTTTATACGTTTCAATAATATTTAATTTTTGATTTAGAGACATTATTGCTCTTAATCATGGGAAATTAAAATATAATAAAATCACAGGAAGATTTCATAGTATTTCTCATCTGAGCAGCTGTCAGGTGCCAAGAGGGTAGTCCTGGACTCCCTACTCTGGGATAGCTGATGGATGTTCGGGATACCCTTGGGCTAAATTCAGGTGAAACAACACCAAACAATCAATTACAAACTTTTAGTTATTGTCTCAAATTTGATTTTAGAGACAGCTACCCAAGATAAGGAAGGTGGTCCCAAAAAAGCACTATCCTGCCTCAAAAGATCCTCTTTCCGAACCTTGCCTTATCTGGTTGGCATGGTAACATTCCTTTTCTCTTCTGCCCAGTGTTTGAGACATTAACGCTTTCAGGTTTTCATTAACTCTTCCAAGTTTTTGGTCTCTCACAGCAGCTCTTCTCTTTAGGATGAAAAACACGTCCTACTCTCCCTACTCTATAAGTGAGAAATTACCACTCACACTGAAGGCACACAATAGACAAGAGCCAAGATGAGTTTTTGTGATTTGTGAATCTGTATCCCAGCCACCTGAGAAGGTAACGTTTATTCAAGTAGCAAATATTCAATCTTTATCATGTGCATTGCAGACAATCTAGGAAGCTCAAAGCAGGGGGCTGAAACCTGCTGTTCAGGCACTCTGAGAACACAAACCAAAAATACAGTGTATCAGGGGAAAATGGAACATGACAGAACCGTGCACAGCAGCATATTTTTTTCTGAGGGCATTTTTCCCTTGTTTGCCACATATCCTGACAATACTTCAGCCTTAAGATGAATTTGACAGCCTTAAAGTCTGTTTGGACAGCTGTTGATGAAATAATGATTTCTGAAGTAACCAGCAGCCACACAGTAGCTACCCAATATGCAGCATAGCCACAAGTGCAGATACTGCAGTTGTCTCCACAAAATCAGTAATGACTGGAAAGGCCAACATAATTCAATTATACTTTGAAGCTAAAGTCTTTTACTGATGTCACATTGAAAGAGAAAGATCTCAAACATCACTTATGACACTCAAGAAACATAACCTAGCAGCCCTCTGCAGGCTCTGCTCAGCAGAGCAAATTCCTAGAATGAAAAGGGTTCACTCATGTTTTCTGAGTTTTTGTAGCATCTGTGATAGATAACAGTATCAACATCACAGCCAGCCTTATCTGTCAGGACCAGCAACTTTCACTGTGGAAGCTAAATTTAAGTTATTAATGTATGACACGATAAACATTGCAAGGACCTCTGGCAGTGCATGTCCCTGTGTGTTATGAGTGCTCAGGGCTCTGAAGAACCAAGTGAAGCTGCAGTGCAAGCAGTGCAGATCCAAGGAAAGGAACATGGAGCTTGGGCATCATCTCAGGTGCCTGGGAGAACTCCTCTGGACAAAAGGGCAGCAGCCAGAGCCTGACAGCACTGAGTCACGGGGTGAAACCATGACAACCACAGCCTTATAGACACAATAAGGGTCATTTAAAATGCCTTCTTTTCTTTTTTTTTTTTTTTTAAATTTGAGATATATACATAGGAAGACATATGGGAAATGACTGGACTTGTCAAATGAAGCTCAGGTGAGGATTTGCATTGAGCCTAGTTATTACATTAGACTATTGCAATGGAATCACTGAATCAAAGAATCATTTAGGTTAGAAAAGGCCCTAAGATCCAACTGTTAACCCAGCACTCCAGGTCCAGCACTAAGCCATGTCCTTAAGTGAAAAATCATGTATTTTAAATACCTCCAGGGATGGTGACTCAGTGATTCCCCTGGGCATCCTGTTCCAATGCTTGCCAATACCTTCGATGCAGAAACTTTTCCTAAAATTCAATCAAAACCTCCCCTGGCAGAACTCGAGGCCATTTCCTTTTGTCCTGCCACCTGTTACTTGGGAGAAGATACCACACCCCAGCTGCCTAAAACCTGCTTTCAGGTAGTAGAAGAGAGTGATAAGGTCTCCCCCAAGCCCCTGTTTCTCCTGAAACAGGCTGAACAACTCCAGCTCCCTCAGTCGCTCTTCATAAAACAGAAGTGGCCCCAAGACTGATCCCTGGGGAACACCATTGGTGACCAGCTGGCACCTGGATGTAACTCCCTTCCCCACCACTCTCTGGACCCGGCCATCCAGCCAGCTCTTCTCCCAACAAAGAGTGCACCTGTCCACGCCATGAGCTGCAAGATTCTCCAGGAGAATGCTGTGGGAAAGTGTCAAAGGCTTTACTAAACTCCAGGGAAACAAAGACTCTCCCTCATCTACTAAGCAGGTCATCTTGTCATGGGAGGAGATGAGGTTACTCAGTCAAGCCTTATGTTAAGTACCTCAGAATCTTCCTCCTTCTCCTTCTTTGTCACTGTGTTTCCCCCCATCCAGCAAAGGCTGGAAATTCNCGCCATGAGCTGCAAGATTCTCCAGGAGAATGCTGTGGGAAAGTGTCAAAGGCTTTACTAAACTCCAGGGAAACAAAGACTCTCCCTCATCTACTAAGCAGGTCATCTTGTCATGGGAGGAGATCAGGTTACTCAGTCAAGCCTTATGTTAAGTACCTCAGAATCTTCCTCCTTCTCCTTCTTTGTCACTGTGTTTCCCCCCATCCAGCAAAGGCTGGAAATTCTCCTGAGCCCTCTTTTTGTTGTTAATGTACTTATGGAAACATTTCTTAGTCTTTTACAACACTGGACAAATGAACTTCCAGTTAGGCTTTACCTCTTCCAATTTTCTCCCTGCATAACACCACGACAGCTGTGAAATCCTCCTGAGTGGCTGCCCCTCCTTCCAAAGGTGGTAAACTCTCTGGTTCTGTGTGAGTTTCATCTGAGTTCCATCCAAAACCCAGGCTGGCGGCGTGGGGTCACCATGGGGCTCTGGCACCTGTGACATCAGAGGAGACAAGTCCCCAGATGCCCCATCGGCCAGTGCAGCTGCCATTTCCCTGCCACCCAGCCCTGCTGAGCCCCTTCTCTCCCTTCTCCTCCTCAAGGCCATGGCTCTGACTGTCACCCAAATCCTGATGGTGCTGGGTGTCCTACAATTCATACTGCTGATGGATGACCGGTCAGTGAAGGTCACGGAAGAGCTCCTGAGGCAGCATGAGGAGCATCAGAATCAGCAGATGGTTTGGCTGATGCAGATGGAGAAGTGGATCCAGGAGCAGACCAGACTCAGTGAGGAAAGCCTGCTCCTCTCTGCCTGCCAGCAGTGGTGGTTCTGGGCCTCTGCCGAAATCCTCCTCATGCTCTTTGGGTTCTACTGGCTGCCCAAGAAGAGGAACGCTGGCTCTGACAGCGGCAGCCAGCGGGAAGCCTCCAGCAGTGCCCAGGAGCAGAGAGAGAAGGAGGACTGGGAAGATGATCCAGACCCTTACAACACTCAAGACAAGCCCCTGGATAAGGTAGGGACCTCCGGTGCATTTGCCAAGCCCTTCCCAAGAACAACTTTCCGACGGCTGCACCCAGCCATGAGAGCAGGCAGCGCCTACAAAGTCCTGGCTCCCTCAGGGACAACATCATCGACCTCCTGCTGCTCATGTCCCTGAGACCACCCTTTGTGCACTTTTTCCATCAGGGCTCAGCACCATGGTGGGTCTATTAGTGAGACACTCCTGTGGCCATTTGCAGCACCCACCAGAGAACATGTTGTGCTTCCTCCTCTGCTCCCTGACAAGACAAACAGAAGCCAAATCCCTGCTGCCTTCACAGCCTCTGCACCTGCTCCCAGTCCTGATGTTCCCCCTGCCAGGAGGCATGGAGAGATTCACTCTTTGTACATGTTATTAAAATTGTTTTTTTGTTTTGAGAAATGCCTTGTCTGTGAGTGTCTGGGAAAGACTGTGGTGGAGGATGGTATCCCTTGGCTCCATCTCTCCTCTGCAACAAAGAGATGAAGTTTGTGCTCCAATTTATGTTTGCAGTGATTACACTTGTGCTGAGGTGCTTAGCACCTCCCTGTCTTCTGCTGGTGTTCTTGACATCTCCCCCTCTCTGTATCCTTTCCCATATCCTGGAACACCTCTAAACTGTCTTCAAAAGATGCTGCTGAAATCAGCAGTTCCATCACGGCGTCTTGCTGCTTGTCCTTGACCTGTTCCTCTTAGAGCGGTATTCTCATCAAAGAATCCCCAAAGGCTTGTGGAGGCCATCATCTTAGCTATTTCTGACCATCAGATCCTGACCCACAGCTGGAGGCTCAGCCACTCTGGACACAGTTTTATGGCTGCTGGGAGACAGCCTTGTGTACACAGACCTCCTGCTTTTCTTCCTGCACTCCTATTCCAAAGTGGGAGTATTGCCTGTGTGTCCCAGGCAGCTGAGAAGGTCACTCTTGGTACAGGCAAATCCATGTCTGTGGCCCAGGTGTCCAGGCTTGGCATTGCTGGAGCTGCAGGGGAGGCCTGTGTGAGAAGAGGCAAAATGCTGCCTGGCAGAGGGAGGAGTGAGAAGAGAAGTGTGAGGAACAGTGAGGAGGAGGAGGAGGAG